>CAJQZJ010032643.1:2412601-2436779 GCA_907164525.1 Lophiomys imhausi | reverse complement strand
TGAAACCTGGTTCGGTTGCTGAGACCACTACACCGTGGTCTGCAGCACCAAATCAGTGAAGAGCATACTGTCTTTACAGTGACATTCAGAGTCAAGTAAGTGATCCAAAACCAGCACCCATGCAGGCCTATTCTCACTGTGCTTCATAACAACGTTTGTAAAGACACAAGACAGCAATACCTTGGTCAGATCATCCAAGACATCTTTCCTTTCCACGTCACTGTCACAGCATCGGAGGGCACTATACAAGATGTCCACCAGGAAGCTCCCGTCCTTCTTCTGGCTCTCATTTAGCCAGCCTACCAGTTTATGATATAAGAACTGCACTGCAGGATTTTTTTGTGCAAGGTTGGCTACTTTAAGAGAGTTGGCTTTGACGATGTTCTTCTGCTCATCACCGAGGAGAATTTTAAACACTTGGCATGAGGAGAAGGAATCAAGCAGCACAGAGAGGAACTGTAGGTGTTGCTCTGACTTCTGCTCATTGACAAAGTTAATGCTCACCTCTGCAAGCTTACAGACTAAGTCCTCCAGAGGTTTTTTCCTTAAAGGAGACACAAGGTCATCTGAAGAATTATGAGAGGGAGAAGACTCAGTCACTCCTTCAGAGCCTTCACTGTTCTCTCCTTCTGAGGACACACATTTTTCATTCTCCTTAATAGCTTCAGGTGTATTGTTGGCAAACCTGACCTTAGCATTTTTCCTTCTGTTTGACTTCAGTGAGCTCGTTGGCTTCTGAAGGATCCCTACTAGGTTAGACACACCCAAAACAGACTTCACATCTGCTTCTGGCTCACTGATTTTTTCAACACAGATCTCTGACAGTCTTTCCCAGAAATTTAGCAGAACATTCTCCAAGTTGTAAACTGTTTCAGCATCCTTTTCTACATCTGCTTTGGCTTCCCAAGAACTTAATGTTTCTGCTAAATAGTTAAAGAGTGGCCCATGTTGCAATCCTGGGTCTTTGAGAACAGTGTCAATAAATGGGATCAACTGAAAGAGAAGGTAAAAATTTTAAATTTCAGTTTCCAATAATTTACACAAGGTTAAAACAGTATAAAATCTATCTGAAGGGCAGGGAGATGGCTCAGTCAGTAAAGTGACTGTCAAGCAAGGATGAAGACCTCACTTCAATCTCCAAAATCCATATTAAAGGGAGGAAAAAAAAAAGCCCTGGGTCCACTGGCCAGACAGCCGACCCAAATCTGTGCATTTCAAGCCATCTTCAAAAACCAAGGAGAGGAGTCCTGAGAAATGACACATGTGTTAGACAGTCTCCTGGGTCCACCCATTTCAGGAACAAGTTCCATCCTGCTGGCAGGGTCAAAACTGAGTTCATGTTCCCAGACCACAACCTCCAGTCCTGCCTTCTTCCAATGTTTCATGTTTGTATGGTAACCAATAAAGGATGTAAAGAGAGAGATGTTGTTATCCTATTATCTAAATTAAGGTACAAGTCATAAATGTGTTGCCTGTCTTGACTTAACTGACTTCACGCAGCTTGCCCACTCCTTCGTTCCCTTATCGTTCTAAATTCCAGGTCTTGAGATTCAGCTGATTACATGCAACAGCCCACCCCACTCCCAATTGCTTTGTGTTCACCTCCTTTAAAAATGTAGTCTCCCCTTGCCGGGCGGTGGTGGCGCACGCCTTTAATCCCAGCACTTGGGAGGCAGAGGCAGGCGGATCTTTGTGAGTTCGAGGCCAGCCTGGTCTACAAAGTGAGTCCAGGACAGCCAAGGATACACAGAGAAACCCTGTCTCGAAAAAAAAAAAAAAAAAAATGTAGTCTCCCTTCAAGGATGTGTTTCAGAACCCAAACTAGCTGCCTCCTATGTGTGCAGAAAAAAAAAAGCTTGCATTTAAGCTTCTATCTCTGAAGTGAGTTTTCTCAGCTTCCACCCTGAACCCAACAAAAGTTGTTCTCTGGCATTCACACATACTTAAACATTCTCATTCTCTCTCTCTCTCTTTCTCCCCTCCCCTCCTATTTGGTAACATGACCGTTTCCCCCTCAGATCTCTGAAAACATTTAACTCAAATATTTTCCAATCATTCAAAAAGTTTGACAATTTTACTCTATTCCACCTCAGTTAATTTTTATGATCTAATCAACCATAACTCATCATCAGTTTTCTTTGTATCTTCTAAGCTCAATCAGCTTTTACATTTTCCTCACTTAATTAAACGATACAAGAAACATACAAGCCTACAAGCCTGCCAGCTGAGGGGAAGGTGTGCCTGTAACTCTAGTCCTTGGGAAGTGGAAGCACAGGGATCAGGAGTCAAGCATCATCCTTGGCCACAGGAAGTTGACGCAAGACTGGGATGAATAAGACCTTGTCTAAATGCTAAAAAAAAAAAAAAAAAAAAAAATAGACTAGAAGTCATTTGAAGGTAACTGAGGTACTTAGGCACCAAAAATTCAGAACACCTTTCCTGAATTAAAAAAGTAAAAGATTATTAGAAAGGTAAGAGATGGAGACAGGTAGATCTTGAGTTCAAGGCCAGCCTGGTCTGCAGAGCAAGTTCCAGACAGCAAGAACCACATACCTAGGAAACCCTAGAAGCAAATTTCAGACAGCCAGTACTACACAGTTTCGAAAACCCTGTCTCAAAAAAACCTTAAAAAAAAAGAAAGAAAGAAAGAAAGAAAGAAAGAAAGAAAGAAAGAAAGAAAAGGAAAGAGGAGATGGCTCGGTAGCTATAAGCATGGACTGCTCTTGTAGATGACTGGACTCGGTTCCCAGCACCAAAAACGAGGTGTCACAACTACCTCTAACTCCAGCTCCGGGGATTTGAACCTTTCACCTAGATTCATTAGACTCATCAGGTGCCTACACACACATGCATAGAATCACAGCCCACAGATACACAAAAAGTCTTTTAAAAAGAGAGAGAGAGCTGGATGGTGGTGGCTCACACCTTTAATCCCAGCACAGCAAAGCCAGGAGACTTTTGTTCAAGGCCAGCCTGGACTACAGAGGTAGATCAAGGCCAACCAGGCTACACAAAGAAACTCTGTCTCGAGAAAAAGAGAGAGAGAAAGCAAATCTAAGATATTAGCAAATATCCAGGCTTCTATAACCTGCTCTTATCGTGGGTCTCATAGTCAAATACACTTGTTCATAAAAGAGCAAATACACTAATTGAAATCCACACTCTACACCACCAAAAGCACCATGCAAATTCTGTTTTGCACTGTCTCTTTCCCTCTCTCTACAGCAGTCAGGAATTTAAACCCAGAGGTAGAATATAGTAAATTAGTCTACGGATATTACAATAGCAACTGACTACAGAATTTTTACTTATACAGTCAGAAATATAATATTCAAATTGTAAATTATTTAAGTGACATCCTTACATGGAAGGCTAACTACCAAAAAATGTCAAGAGCTCACAGTTAGCTTGAGTCATTCATTCTTCAGTGTGCAAAGCACAGGTGATGTGCAGAAGTACCTGCTCGTTGATGAGCATCTGTACCATCTCCTCCTGGCCTAAGCTCTGTTGCATTATAAACCGGAAGCATTCAAAAAATGCACAGGTGACAGCTGAGCACTCGGAAAAGCTTGATTTGGTTCTCTCTGTTTGCAGCCTGAAAAATAATAACTGGGGATTAGTCTCGAAGAAAAAGAAAATAAGAACTTAGAATTACTAAAGTCTTCTAAAAAGTAGGATACTAAAGAAAAACTTCCAAATTAAAATTTTAAAACTAAAAACTAAGAGCAACCAAAATATTACAGCTGATGAGAATGTTAATGTCAAGAATTATGAAAACAAAAAACTTATTTTCAACCCTAAGGTAAGACATATTTCTTGCTTATGTGTTAATTGATCTATAAACATGAAAGATGAAACCCAACCAAACATTGTGATATTCAAAATGTGAAAATAGTGTTATTGAAAAATATGCATCTTTATTAAACAACAAATGAGGTGAAGTGTGTTTAAAGTGTTGAACAGAAGCAACTTTTTTCGATAATGGAGCACAGGACCTAGGACCTGGCACATGCTTCTAGGTAGGTGAGCCACATCTCGGGTCCTTAAACAGCTCATTTAGAATGTGGTCTTTTTCCTTGTAGGCACTTAATTTTACTTTGTACTGGATACTACCACAAAGCTTTGACAGTTTTCAGAGAAAGAAGTGAATTGGCTACAACTCCATGTTCTATAATCCTAGCCATGGATTCTAGCTCCAGGCTAAAAATGAGGCTCTTTTGAGTACAGTCCAGCCTAGACAACATGGCAACACTCTGCCCACTCCCTCATTCCTATCTCTCTGAAAGATTTAAGTGTTTAGAAAAAACAATGGTGAAATTCACATAGGAAAACTATAAGCCAAGTGGTGTTAGCACACCTTCTGAGTACCCAGGTTCAATCCCTAGGAGGAAAAGAGCTTTCTGCAACCTGCACTCTGAATCTCATGTGTGCACCATGACACATGTGCACACACGTGTACACATGTATACATACACTATGACACATGATAAAGAAATAAATGTAATTGTTAAAGTAAAAAAAAATTGCTTACCCAGTAACTAGAGCAGTGAGAAAATTTTTGAAGAAGTCCAGCTTTGGCTCTGTGATGGACTGAGGGAGTTTGCTGATAAACGGTAAGAGATAAGGATATATGACAGCAGCTAGGCCCCGGCCACCTTCACGAACCACAGCCATCAGCTTGGGAAACACACTTTTTTTTGCATTTACATGAAGCCAACAGTCCTAACCAAAAAAAAAAAAAAAACACAATAATAATTAGAAATTAAAAGTATGTTTCCCAAATAAGAGAAAACAAATCTCAAAAATGAAAATCAAGCTGAGAATGAGAGAGCACAGCTGCATGTCCAGCGCTTACGAGGCTATATACCTGTATATATAGCTATATATTGCTATATCGCAAGACCCTGCACCCTGCCTTGCTTACTTTGCCAAAGAAAAATAAATCAAAACTAAAAATAAGCCCAGATATGGTGGGACACATTTTTAACTTCATCACCCAGAAAGCAGAAGTAAGTGGGTCTCTGAGTTCAAAGCCAGCCAGAGCGATGTAGGAACACCCTGATTCAAAATAAATTTTTTTTAGTTTAAAATAAAATATTTTAAAAGAAAGCACAGAGCAGAGAAGTCTGGGAGCCTAGTGTTTAAGACCTTTTAGCAAGGCATTAAAAATCTCTCACTACAATTAAAATAAAATCCCCCACAATTTAATGTGTTACATTTAATCATGTATTTGCTATGCTAACAGGAAGATTATTTACACCATTTCTAGAAAAGATGCTTTATTAAGAAAGAAACATATTTCTGATTCAGACATTCTTCCTTTGAGAGTTCCAGAGGCACAATCACTAAGCAAGAGGAACTTAGGCAGAAACACTTCTACAGAGTTGAGAATGAGTTTTAAAGTTAAGCCAAAAAGTAAAATTAAGCAAGAGCCATAAACATTGTGAGCAGGAGTCAAGTTCTCCTCATGGTACCACAGACACACAATACTGCTGGGCTTTCCCAAGGAGATTCAAAATCGGGAATGTGAGAAAGTAAACCAATGTTTAAAAGTTAAAAAAAAAACAAAGCCAGGAGTGGTAATACACACCATTAATCCCACACTCCGGGGGCAGACACAAGTGGATGGATCTCTGTGAGTTAGAGGACTGTCTGGGGTACAGAGTACATTCTAAGACAGCCAGGTCTGTGTGAAAGACTCTGTCTCAAAAAAACAAAAGGAGGGCAAGGGGAGGGGAAGAAGGAAAGGCAAGGAAGGGAATATAACATTTATGCCATTTTAACAGCCAATTCAACATGTTTAGTGAATGTTTGTTTAGCATTTTTCCAATGAGTTTTATTAGACAGGACAATGTAATGATCTCTCTCGTAGGACATCTAGGGAAGCGTGCCTCCCTTACATACCTCCACAGTTGTCAGTGTGTAGAGCACAGTTTCCCAGAGAGCTGCGCAGACCACAGGGTCACTGTCATCAATGCTAAGCAGGACAGATGGGCTCACTTTGGACGCTTCCTCTCTCATCACTTGTGGAACGTGTTGGCACAAAGCAGAAACTAACTCAAAATATGCTGAGCGAACCTAAAAGAAATGGAAAGTGGAATTCAATTAAAGTCTAGTGACACTTGATAGAACTATGGCAGCAGCAGGTTACAATTACTCACAACAACTTCCTGCCCATGTAACTAAAGGCACTATATGAAAATAATTTTTAAATCATAAAAGAGTAAGGATCTGAGAAGACATTAGAAATCACCAAGGCAAAATAAGGGTCGAAAGAACATAATTTTTAACAAAAATCCTATTTAATGGCAGAACCCTCCATTTGGGGTTTCTTATATAGCCAAACAAATATAAAATAAGACAACATTAGCCACAATAAACAGAAAAAAGGCAAACATAGCAATATAACCTTTAAAATTAATCATCCACAAACTCTGTAACAGTACTATGTAAAGAAACTACACTCTATGGCCAGGCGTGGTGGTGTACACTTTTAACTCTAGCATTTGGGCGGCAGAGGCAGGCAGATCTCTGTGAATTCACCCCGTCTAGTCTGTATAGCTAGTTCCAGAACAGCAGGGGTTATATAGTGAGGCTGTCTCAAAAACAAAAAGAAAACAAAACAAAGGAAAAGCACCAGGAAAACAAAGCAGTAAGACAATAAATACACAAAGGATCTGAGGAGCAAGGTTGCCTTTATACCCTTCCGTGTCTTCTAACATGTCTTTGTTGGAGAAGAACACATCTTTGAAACATAAACCCATCTTTAAAACAAAAAAAAAACCCTTAATAGAAGATCTGAATATTCATCTAGTCTTTTTTTTTTTGGATTTTCAAGACAGGGCTTTGTAACAGCCCTGGCTGTCCTGGAGCTCACTCTGTAGATCAGGCTGCTCTTGAAGTCACAGATTCACTTGCCTCTCCTCCTAAGTGCTGGGATTAAAGGTCTGTGGCACCACCGCCTGGGTCATCTAGTCTTAAAATTACTTTTAGAGCTATTTTAGTTATAGCATGATTGTTTTGCCTGCACATATGTATGTGCACCATGTGCATGTCTGATGCCCACAGAGGCCAGATGCTAAAGGTGGAGGCTGTAAGAGGGTGTTCAATCCCCCAATCCCCTGGAACCAGAGTCACTATGACTGGGTGCCACTGTGTGGGTGACAGAAATCAAACCCGTCTTCTGCAAGAGCACCAAGAGCTATCTTCATCCCACTATCAAGTCTTAATCAGCCTCTACAACTGTGAGACATGTATTTCTACTTTTTGTAGCTTACCCAGCTTGTTATTTTGTGTGGGAAGTACACATGGACTAAAACAAGCAGATTAAACATAATCAGTAAAGTGGAAGACTGAATAAGAGAAATTATCCACAAGAGAGCCGGGCATGGTGGCGCATGCCTTTAGTCCCAGCGCTTGGGAGGCAGAGGCAGGCGGATCTCTGTGAGTTCAAGGCCTGCCTGGTCTACAAAGTGAGTCCAGGACAGCCAAGACTACACAGAGAGACCCTGTCTCAAAAACAAAAACAAAAAAAAAGAAAGAAAGAAAGAAAATGTAAAGAGAGCTGGATGTGAGACAGAGGCCCAACCTAAATAAAAAGTGAAAATACAGACCTAGTAAAGTGTGTGTGTCAGTAAAACACTCACCAACAACAAAGAAGTGGAGCTAAAGTTCCAGTCTAAGGAGAGGCAAGCAAGCCCTGAAGGGTCAACAGAGATGTGCTTGCATGACCTTACACATAAACAATGAACACGAGCGTGAATGCACTAACACCAGGGGAAGTTATAGGAAGGAAGTTTAAAATAAAAACTTATGATACCTGAGGTACATTGTGTTTTCCATACTTCCAAAACTTATTCTGTGATAAGAGTGATTTAAATTTCTCCTCCAAAGAATCGAGCTCATTGTTAGGTAAGAAGTAGAGCAATCTCTTAAATGCCAATAAGGAGCATGTTATAACACGATGGAATTTAGCCTCTCTTTCTTCTTCTGGTACAGTTCTGGATTTGAAAAATAGGTTAGGCTGCAAACTACATATATGGCACCCTTATAGTAAATGTTTTATTAAATTTCCACCAGCTACCTTATTTCAATTATCTTTTTCCCCTCTGCAAACACCTTTCAAAATACAAGTACACATAGAATGTTTTGTCACATTTATTTAACATGTGTGCCTATGTGTCTATGCCATGGTGTATGTGCATGTGCATGTATGTGAGTGTGTGTGTGTGAGAGAAAGAGAGAGAGAGCTGGAAATCAGAGGACAAACTAAGGGAGTGGTTTCTCTCCTTCTAACATGCAGGTCCTGGGGACTGGCTTCAGGCTGTTAAGATTGATAGCAAGTGCATTTACCCACTGAGCCATCTGGTTGGCCCATAGGTAGAATTTTAATCACACATTTTGCAACTAATACAAGGTGAAAGCAAATGCAAAGCCAACGGCAATGAGTAAGTGATCAGGTACAATGTTCTCTCAGCAACGTGCCTTAGGCAACTAGAAATGGTGATAAGGCATCTGACTACTTTCCTTGAGTCTTAAAAGTTTGATTACAATATAAAAGTAAAGGTAAATAAAACATTTTTACTACTTTTTACAAAATTATTTAATAACATTTTTACGTATACCAGACCTTAAAATAGTTCCTGCTGTTGTGACTGCCAAAAGGTTAATAAAATAAACACACACACACCATCACCAAAACAAAGTCAGAAGTGGTGGCACATAACTTTAATCCCAGTACTCTGAAGCAGAGACCACTGGATCTCTCTGTGTTCAATGTCACCCTGGTTTACAGATTGGGTTCCAAGACAACCAGGGCTACAGAGAGAAACTTTATCTTGACAAAAAAAAAAAAAAAAAAAAAGTAAAATTCTTTCTAATAAAACTATATATGCATCTCAGAGAATTCAAATTTAACAGCCAGCCAAAGTTTAGGCAGGCACCATGCAGCATTTTCTGAAATAATTTCACCTGCATTTGGAATTCCTTCTCAAAACATGTCAAAACAAAACTACACATGGCTACCAACAAAGTAAATGCCTAGTGTTTGTTACTTAGAAAGTGTAACTTACTGAGGGTCACTGAGTGTATCAGGAGTTTCTTTTAGAAGATGATCCTGTAGTACCTGAAGAAGAAAGCCACCAAAACCTTGAGATTTTATGGAACTGTCAATGGTGATCAGATACAGGGAAAATCTACGTTTTAAAAATTCCCATATCCTTAACTAACCATTTTGGACATCAAAACTAGTATATTTGAGTTTTTTCCATTTTTCTCTTACTGTCTATCCCCTACGTTGGCTGCGATTGAAGTAAAGTCAGGGTACTTTTATGACAGTGCCAACTCCCACTGAGAGAAATCTTCCACCGAATACTCACAGCTACTTGCTGTCACTCATTATTCTCACTACAGCAGTACCGTGGGATGATCAGCTAATCAATTTGGGAGGCAGACTAGGATTCGTTTTCCTTCCCCATCTCTGGACTATAGAGAACACACACTGTACACATGTGCAGGTCAAGGGACAACTGCGGAGTTGGTTCTGTCATTATTAGGAACAAACTCAGGTATTCAGGTTCACGTGGTGAGCACTTCACCACTGTGCCATATTGTCAGCCCCTCTATACCTGTGGAAGTTACAGAAATCTTTTTTTTTTTTTTTGGTTTTTTGAGACAGGGTTTCTCTGTGTATCTTTGGCTGTTCTGGACTCACTTTGTAGACCAGGCTGGCCTTGAACTCACAGAGTTCCACCTGCCTCTGCCTCCCAAATGCTGAGATTAAAGGAGTGTGCTACCATGCCCCGCAATTAAACAGCTGTGAACTGCCCTGTGGTTGCTGGGATTTGAACCTGAGTCCTTTGGAAGGACAGCCAGTGCTCTTAACCTCTGAGCCATCTCTCCAGCCCCCAGAAATCTTTTACACTGATTATGTCTGAGAAGAGAGACACAGTTTATTTCTTCTTAACACATTTACAAGAGCAGGTAAAAGAGCTACCACTGGGCCTGAGAGCCTTTAGATGCCTGAGAAACACGGGTATAGAATGATTCCAAAAACTTACACTTGTAATTTCTTCCTTACAAAACACTATGGCTTCAGGTTGCTTGCTTCGAGGGAACGCGGCTTCAAATGCATCCTTTGCTGCAAGTGCAGCTGGTGGGAATGTGTCACATTGGGCCATTAGCCAATATCCCATCACACTTTTTAAATATGGAGCCAAGTGCTTCTTTACTTTAAGGATAAGTTTTTCAAAAGCTTGCTGTGTAGCTTCCCGAACCCGGCGATCATGATCCTATTAAAAACAAAACTGTGATTTAAAAACAAATACTAACATTTGTAAATATTATATATGACTCACAGTAGAAAATCATCTGTGTACATAATCAAACCAATATTAATTTTTGACAGGCTAGAGAAATAACTCTGTAGTGGAGCATATGTTTTAGGTTGAAAGTGCCCTTAATTCAACTATAAGCCATAAAAAAAAAAAAAAAAAGAAAAGAAAAAGAGAAAAAAACTTGCTCTAAAATATTAAGGTTTTAGGGTTTCTTTACTGGCAATCATGTTAAATATTTTTTCCTTTCTCCCCCTTTCCAAGGAAATTGCATCCAAAATAGGTTCAAAGAGTGAGTAACTGTAAAGAATTCATTCTCAATCTTCAATAGCAAATACAGAAGGGAAATCCTCTCCAAAAATGAATGATTTAAGCAGAAACAGGCTCATAAACTCTAATGCTTACAAGAGAAATTTTGCAGAAGATTCTTGGCCAGTATGGAAGAACTCCTTTTACAGCTTCTGTGTCTCTCTCTGAGCACATAGTTCCAAACTCTTGCATTGCCTGAAAATAATTGACATCATCGAGGATTAACAAAAAGAACACTGCCTACTGATTTTCTCTCTTTTGTAATGGAAGCTTAGTCTACCTAATTTAAAAGCAGAATGCATTATTTTTGTCTGTGCCACAAGGAAACATGAACAATTCTTTCACAATCCACTACAGTGGAAACTTAACCACTGACTTTTACACTTTACCATAAACAAACAAAAGAAAGCCAAGTGGTAGTAGCTCACGCCTTTAATCCCAGTGCTTGGTAGGCAGAGGCAGGCAGATCTGTGAGTTCAAGGCCAGCCTGGCCTACAGAGTGAGTTCCAGGGTAGCCAGGGCTATGTAGAAAGACCCTGTCTCAAAAAACATAACTAAACATGCCCTCAATTCAACTACAAGTCATTATAAATAAATAAATAAATATTAAAAAGGTAGATCTGACCCAAGTATGGCATCAGCTATCCAGAGGCTGAGTCCAGAAATATCAGACTAGCTGAGCAGTATCACAATACTGAATCTCAAAAAGTAAAAAATAGTGTAGAGATGGTTCAGCAGTTAAAAGCACTGACTTCTAGTCAAGTAATCCAGGTTCAGTTCCAGTCACCCACCTGACGACTCACAGCCAAAATTCCAATTCTAGAGGATCCAACAACTTCTCTTGGCCTTTTGGGCACAAACATAGACATGGAACCCATACAGTCAGGCAAAACACTCAAACAAACAAAAAAATAAATAACAATGGTCAGGTATGATAGCTCAGACCATAATTTCAATAAAATAGATAGATAGATAGATAGATAGAAAGAAAGAAAGAAAGAAAGAAAGAAAGAAAGAAAGAAAGAAAGAAAGAAAGGAAGGAAGGAAGAAAGAACAAACAATGGTCAGGCATGATGGCTCACACCATAATTTCAATACTGAGGCACAAACGGACATGCTACCCATACAGACAGGCAAAACACTTAAATAAAAAAAATAAAAATAAATAAACAGCAATAGCCAGGCATAGTGGCTCACACCTGTAATTTCAATACTCAGGAGGCAGAGGTAGGAAGAGTGCCACAAATTTAAGGTCAGCCTAGTCTATATAGCAAGTTCCAGGGCAGCAAAACCCTAAAACTAACTAAAAATTTGTAAAATTTATTTCCTTACCATGAATAACTATATAGCCAAAATTCCAAAATGTGGTACAAAATGTTTCTGAGAAACAGCCTAATTTATAACCCAAAAGTGTCAACTAAACTTATGTGTCAAAAAATTACAACTGTAAAAAAACTAGTAATAAATTACTATACATTTTTCTTTATATCAAATATACCTCACATTTATTCTAAAAAAAAAAAAAAAACAAAAAAACTTTACTATTAATTGTTTTTGTGAAAACAAGAAAACCTGCCTTTAATTTTGTTGTGACATCTTTCTTAGAAAGTTTCCGCAGCACCATTCGGAAATCAGAATCCACAAGACTATCTATGTCTTCAGCTCCTTGAATAGCAGGAACATAACTGAGGTCACTGTGAGATGTTCCAAAACCAATAAATCCAGGCACTGTTCCCTGCTCTTTGGCAAGGAGTTCTGCAGCTCGGCCACTGTTTGAAGGCTGGTAAGAAAGAAAAGCAGGAAAAAAGGTCAGAGCACATTCTTACACATACATTAATTAAAAATAATTTTTTAAAGATAGTACTGTTTTGCCAGGCGTTGGTGGTGCACGCCTTTAATCCCAGCACTCAGGAGGCAGAGTCAGGTGGATCTCTGTGAGTTCAAGGCCAGCCTGGTCTATAAAGTGAAGCCAGGACAGCCAGGGCTACATAGAGAAACCCTGTCTTGGGGAAAAAAAAAAGATAGTACTGTTTTGAACCACAGTCAGTGTTTTGACTAATATTTACAACATATAAATCCACTAGCTCTAAAAGTTAGACAATCTGTTGTTAAAGAAAAGACAAATATTTGAACTATACAAAGAAACTAATTTAGCCACTAATAATTGTGTGTGTCATTAAACTGCTACTTCAAGAATAGTAATCAGAAGCTATGTGCTAGTGCAAACCTATAATCTCACAATCCCAGCACTTGGAAGGGAAGGTGGGAAAATCTGGATGGGAGGGTCAGACTCAGCTATACAATGAACTCCAGCCCAGTCTGATATATAAGGAAGCAGTCTCAAAGAAAACAAACAAAAAGAGCAGTAGTTAGCCCTCTTAGTGGCAGAAGCCTGTAATCCCAACACTAACGAGGCTGCAAACAAGATCATAAAACTGAGGCCAGCCTGGGATATGTAACAAGTCTCAGACCAGGATGTACTACATAGCAAAATCCCATCTCAAAACAAACAACAACAGACATGTACTTATGAGCTACAAATATATATGGCACCCAGCACTGTTTTCTACTGAATAAATGCTACTTTTGTGTGTGATTTTTTTAAATGCTTATTTATTACTTCAAGTTACATCTCCATCACAGTGCCCTCTTTCTGCCCCTCCCTTTTCTGTCCTACTCCTCTAGAGTGAAGTGTCCTGACATATCATTCCCCCGCCCCAGTTCAGCAGTCATGAGGGCTACGTGCGCTTCCTCATATACTGGGGACCTACATGGCAGCACCACTAGGGCAAAGTGTCTCATTAACAGGTAACAAAGTCTATGTTCCTGTTCCTTCCTGTGCATTGGTTGTAGTATAATTATCCTGTACTATATGGCTAAAATCTGATTATAAGGGAATAGATGCCATGAGCATCTTTCTGAATCTGGGTTAGCTCACTCAGTATGAGCTTTTCTAGTTCCATCCAATAAATGCTACTTTTAAGTTCAAGTCCAGACCTAGAAAAATGGTAAAGATCTTTTCCCAAGTTTGCCGTTTTGTTCTAGTAACAACTTCAACATAGTACTTGACAGAGGGCTAATATCCAAAATTTATAAAGAACTCAAGAAATTAAACACCAAGAAATCAAATAACCCAATCAATAATGGGGTACAGAGCTAAACCAAGAATTCACAAAAGAAGATTCTCTAATAGCCGACAGACACTTGTAGAAATACTTAACATCCTTAATCATCAGAGAAATGCAACTCAAGAAGACTCTGAGATTCCATCTCACACCTGTCAGAATGGCTAAGATCAAAAACTCAAATGACAGCACATGCTGGCGAGGTTGTGGAGAAAAGGGAACACTCCTCCATTGCTGGTGGGAGTGCAAACTTGTCAACCACTATGGAAATCAGTCTGGTGATATCTCAGAAAACTTGGCATAGTTCTACCTCAAGACCCAGCCATATGCCTCCCTCCTGGGCATATATCCAAAAGATTCTTCACCAAACCACATGAACTCAACTACATTCATAGCAGCTTTATTTGTAATGGCTAGAAACTGGGAACAACCCAGATGTCCTTCAACTTAAGAACGGATTAAAAAAAAAAACAAAACTGTGGTCCATCAACACAATGGAATACTATTGTGTTCAGAAACAAGGAAATCATGCAATCTGCAGCCAAATGGATGGAACTAGAAGAATTCATCATGAATGAGCTAACCCAGACCCAGAAAGATGCACATGGCATCTATTTACTTCCAACTGGATGTTAGCCATTAGTACAGGATAACTATCCTACAATCCACACACTGAAAGGAACAGGAACCTAGCACAACAATCCTGAGAGAAACTCCACCCAACAGAGGATCAAAACAGATGCTGAGCCACACAGCCAAAAATTAGGTGGAGCTCTGGGAATCATGTATAAAAGAGGGAGGAAGAAGGCTGGGCGTGGTTGCACACACACCTTTAATCCCAGCACTCGGGAGGCAGAGGCAGGTGGATCTCTGTGACTTTGAGGCCAGCCTGGTCTACAGAGTAAGTTCCAGGACAGTCAGTACTGTTACACAAAGAAACCCTGTCTCAACCACCCCCCTGCAAAAAAAAAAAAAAAAAAAAAAAAAGGAGAGGGAGGAGGAATAGAGAGACTGGAAGGGGACAAGAACACCCCACGAAGATCAACAGAACCAACCAATCTAGGGGCCTAGAGGCTTAGAGACTGAAACACTAACCAAAAAAAAAAAAAAAAGCATATATAGACCAGACCTAGGCCTCCCTATACATATATAGACAATAGGCTACTTGGCCTTTATATAGATTCCTTAGCAAGTGGTGGTGGGGGTGGGCAGTGTCTGTCAGGGGCTATGGTGCCTGTTAATGGAACACCTTATCTAGCTGGACTGCCATATTGGGCACCAGTGCAAAAGGAAGTGCTTAGCCATCATATGACTGATGAACTGAGTGGAGTTGTTATGTGGGCCCCCCTCACCTGAGGAGCAGGAGGAAGAAGAGGAGGAGGAGAGGGAGATGGGAAAGAGTGGGAGGGTGGGACCAGGAGAGGTGGAAGGAGGGGACTGTGATCCAGATGTAACCTGAATAAATAAATGTTAAAAAAAAAAGAATGATTACAGAAAACAAAAGAATCATCTAAGGGTATGAAAATCTTTAGGGATAAATATATTATTTTTAACCTCAGGCTACAACACCACATATTTTTTTTTACTACCCAATGGAAAAAGGTAACTTTTCAATGGTCAACATTAAGCAAATACCATTGATAAAGGAAAAACAAACAAACAAAACAAGCTTGGTCTACAGAGCTAGTTCCAGAACAACCGGGGTACACAAAGAAATCCTCTCTTGAAGGGAGGAAAAAAAAAAGAGTATTGCTTAACTTCTAGTGTGATAGACTGAATAGCATTATATGAAGCATTCTGGTCAAAAATGGTTTAACCAGCCGGGCGGTGGTGGCGCATGCCTTTAATCCCAGCACTTGGGAGGCAGAGGCAGGCGGATCTTTGTGAGTTCGAGGCCAGCCTGGTCTACAAAGCGAGTCCAGGACAGCCAGAGATATTCAGAAAAACCCTGTCTCGAAAAACCAAAAAAAAAAAAAAATGGTTTAACCTTAGATAGTAGAATGTTAAAGTCAGGTGCCAAATACATATGGACTGGACATTGGGAATGTATGCTAAGCCATATAACTCTTATAATTATGGCCTATTTATTTCTGTTGTTTTGTATTGTATTTATAGTTATAAGAAAAAGAACCATTTTTTTGGACTGAAAGGGAGAGCTGTTGGGGGGAAAAAGAAATACCTTAAATTAAAAAAAAAAAGGAAGGGAAGAGGATGGGGGGGTTGAGGGGGAGGAGGGTGGATGAGACTGGAGGGGGGAGTAAGGAGGGGATTGTGATTGAGATGTAACTTGAAGAAATAAAAAATAAATTTTAAAAAATGGTTTAACCTGAATTGATATAAAGAAATAATTAGATGAGTTTAAACAAATCAATGGCCAACTCTTCCTGTTTATCATGACATAAAAGAAACGCAAAGCCGGGCGTTGGTGGCGCACGCCTTTAATCCCAGCACTTGGGAGGCAGAGGTAGGCGGATCTCTGTGAGTTCGAGGCCAGCCTGGTCTACAAAGTGAGTCTAGGACAGCCAGAGCTGTTATACAGAGAAACCCTGTCTCGAAAAACCAAAAAAAAAAAAAAAAAAAAAAAAAGAAACGCTACGGGGGCAGGAAATTGGAAACTGTCTGAATCAAAAGACTTAAATGGCAGCCAAAGGGAATGGGAACGGGTGATAAATGCTGAGTCATAAATGCTTTTAAAATGTTATTATCTGGGGCTGGAGAGATGGCTTAGCGGTTAAGAGCACTGGCTGCTCTTCCAGAGGTCCTGAGTTCAATTCCGAGCAACCACATGGTGTCTCATAACCACCTATATTGAGATCTGGTGCCCTCTTCTGGCTGCAGGCATACATGCAGTACAGAACACTATACATAATAAATAAAATATATTTTTTTTAAAAAAATGTTATTATCTGGGCTGGAGAGATGGCTCAGTGGTTAAGAGCACTGGCTCTTCTTCCAAAGGCCCAGGTTCAAATCCCAGCACCATATGGCAGTTCACAACTGCCTGTAATGGCCGGGCGTGGTGGCACACACCTTTAATCCCAGCACTTGGGAGGCAGAGGCAGGCAGATCTCTGAGAGTTCAAGATCAGCCTGGTCTAAAAAGTGAGTCCAGGGCAGCCAGGACACACAGAAACCCTGTCTCAAAAAAAACAAAAACAAAATATTATTATCTAAAACCAGCATTAAGCCAGTCATTGGTGGTTCACACCTTTAATTTCAGCACTCAGAAAGCAGAGGCAGGCGGATCAATGTAAATTCCAGGCCAGCCTGGTCTACCAAGGGAGTCCAAGACAGCCAGTGTAGGGGAATTTGACTTCAGATAGCAATAGAATAATATGGTAGCAACAGTACTAAAAAGTGGTAGAAGAATGTGATGTGATCATTGGCATGAAAAACAGACTCTCTTGTTACACAGAGAAACCTTGTCTCAAAAAAACAAAAATACATAAATAGACAGGTTAGCAGAAATGTGAATTATACATCTGCACATTATATCTGAGTATTCCACTGTGGTTAAAGTTTTGCATGTTATAAGAAGAATGGCCTTGTTTTTAGATTATAAAAAGTGGAGAATTTGGGTGTTAATACTGAAATTAACTCTCCTAGAGGATCAGCAAAATTTATAAATTAAGAGAGGAAAATGGAATGTGAACAACAAATATTAACAGCTGATGACTCGAAGTAAACATGGATATTTCTGGGCTTGGCACATGCCTATAATCCCAAGACTCTCAAGGCAGTAGAAAGTAGGTCTCTGTGAGTCCCTGGTTGTCTACATAGATGAGTTGTTCCAGGCCAGGCAGAGGTACAAAAGTGATACAGTCTAAAGGGGGGGGGGGGAGAAGAAAAGAAATTTCAGATTGTAATTCTAATAATTTTGCCCTCAAACAGTGAATAAAGTTTTTATGTTGTGACAAATAAGAATGCAAGGAAAGCCCTTAGCATAGTAATTAACCTACTGAAAGTGTTTTGATACTTAAATCACTAAAGTTAACTGATTCAGAAATGATGGAACAATTCTATAAAACCAAACTGTGCTAAAAACCAGTACACAACATACACGTGTGTGTGTGAGAGAGAGAGAGAGAGAGATTCATTGGGTTAAGGGCAGCAGAAAAACATCTGCCTTTAAAATGCTTATAAAGGAAGATAGTAAATTACATGACACCCAATGTTGTTAGGATAGAGAACAGCTACTTTCAAATGGGGCTGATACGGGAGGAAGGGTGTGCTGAGGTATCTGCAGTCACCTAACATATGGGCACCCGCCAGGCCAAGATGTGACGAGTTCTGGGCGCCCAAGGTGAAACAGGAAGAGCGAGGTGAGCTTGAGTCCAGAGACCCAATGGGCGACACCGACCTGGCACCAGGCATACCATCTACAAGCCTTGGCCGGGAGGGACCGGGAGAGCCACGGTATATTTCCGAGCAAACGAAGCCCATGCTCGCTTCTTCCTACAAAACCTCGGCCACCTGGGCAGGTGTCAGCCGGGTGCAGGCTGACACCGTTTCCCGGCGACACCTCCCTGTGCCGCGCTCTGACACGCACGGCTCCGGCGTGAAACGTCGTTTGGGTCCCTAACTCCTCGACCTGCCAACCCGGAGGACGCACACACGGGGAGGTCTCACGCCTTCCTCACGGCTCTCTTGACTCCAGGCCCCCGCGCCGCGGGGCTGCCATGCTGGGCCTCACCCTCAGGTTCCCCTTGGTCCGCTGCTTGTTCTTCCCGCCCATGGTCGCGGTGGCGGTGGCGGCCGCGTCCTCAGTCTGCAGAGCCGAAGTTGACACCCCCGGGTCACAACTTCCGGTCCTTCGCGCCGGAAGAGGATTCATTGTCGCAACTTCCCCCCCCCCCCCCCGGCGTTCCGGCTTCCCACTTCCGCTCCCGCCTCTGTCAGGACTCTGACCATCCGCTGCCTGAAACGTAGCAAAGAAGGCCAAGCCTGCGTGAGTGGCGTCACTGCTGGCCAATAAGAAGCCAGCATTGAACCCGCGGCGTCAATGCCTGTCCTAGGCACTCGCAATGGAGATTCCTTTCCTGGTGTGGGGGAATTTGACTTCAGCTATATTCTCGCACAAAATAGCAATAGAATAATATGGTAGCAACTGTGCTAAAAAGTGGTAAAAGTAAAGAAAGTGATGCGACCATCGGCATGAAAAACAGACTCTCAGGCCCATGATTAGAGAGAATCATATTCTGCATTTAACAAGATTCCCATTCTAAAATTTGGATGCTGTTTTACACTATTTTTTGTAGATCTCCCCCTCTTTTCCATCCTAAAGTGAAGCAGGAGTTAGGACATGGAAAAGAGCCCACAGTAAGTCAGATGGATCAAACTGGAAACATCTGATAGATCTTTATAGTATCAAACTTCGAATGCCGCTCGGTGTAAGAGTGCTTACCTAGCATGCACAACCTCAAAATTCTCTAGGAATTTAATGAGCATCAAAAGACTATCAGTGAGCTAATACCTGTCTTGATGTCATGTACTAGAAATTATTCAAGACCTACTAAGAATTCTTGCAAAAAAGTAAAAACCGAGTCTAGCCGAGCTTCAGATCCAATCATTTACAGAATACAGAGAAGCACGTGAAACGACATTGGCACAGCCAAAAAATGTAGAATGTTGGAAAGTTACCAAAAGAAAATGGCTTCCCAAATAAATAATTGGCGGGGGTAGGGGAATAAAATATATTTTCAAAAGACCTAAGACAGTACTTGAAAATATGTTTGGCTTTTATTTGAATCAAATTATATGTTAATTAGAGGAATATGAAGTTAGATTGGATTTTTTTTAATTTTAAAGGTTTTAAATTTTGTGTGTATGTGTGTGTATGTGTGTGTGTGTGTGTGTGTGTATACAGACGCCCGTGGAGGTCTGAAGAGGGTGTATCTCCTGAGCTAAAGTTGAAGTTTCAGGCCTTTGTGAGCCACCATACAAGAGAATCAATCCACCCTGAGTCCTCTGCAGCAAGGGGTCTTAAACCTTTAAACTTTTTCACTGCATTCATGCACTGATAAAAACAGCATCTCACTGGAAAAACTAGTTGCTGTTGGAGAAAATAATTGCACACCTCACTCCAAAATGTTAAGTATGAAGCCATAAGGGCCGGGGTTCAGTAGCTCAGGGCTTCATAAAGGCTCAGTGGTTAAGGTAGTTACTGCTCTTCCAGAAAACCCAAATTCAGTTCTAGCACCCTTTTCAGGTGACTTTTAACCTGTATAAACCATGTATAAGTCCAACTCTGTGGGATCCAAAACCCTCTTCTGACCTCCACAGGTACCCACACACATAAATATAAAAATAAATATATATTTTTAATGAAGCAATAAGATATTGCATAGCAACACACATGTATTCCCTAAAAGTACAAAGAAATATATATGAAAGTACTATATGCTTTCAGGAGAGGGCTCAGACTATCAACAGGCAAGACTGTAATCAGCAACAGTACAGGAGTGAAGACTCTGAAAAGTTTTATTTCTTATACTAGAAACCAAAATTATGGCCATTCATTGCCTTATTCTTATTGCTTTGCTTGTACAATGTAAATATTTCAAAATAAAATCAACAGGGTTGGCACAAGCAAGACAGCTCAGCAGGTAAAGGTACTTGCCTCCAAATCTGATAATGAGTTCAATTTCCAGGACCCACATGATGGGAAGCAAGAACTGACTTCTACAAGTTGTTCTCTGACCTCCACCTGCATTATGGAATACATAAACATGAGTAAATTTTAAAAGACATGTTTAAAAAGTAAAAATATGGGGTTGGAGAGATGGCTCAGCTGTTAAGATCACTGGCTGTTCTTTGAAAGGACTCAGGTTCAAATCCCAGAACCCACATTTGTCTGTAATGGCTGGGTATATGTTAGTGTGTGTCATTAATCTCAGCACTCGGGAGGCAGAGGTGGGGGGGGTCTCTGTGAGTTCAAGTCCAGCCTGGTCTACAGACTGAATTCCAGGACAGCCATGGCTGTTATACAGAGAAACCCCTCTCAAAAAAAGTAAAATTATGTGTTGGACATAATGGTGCACAACTCTAATCTTAACTTTTGGGAGGCGGGGGGCAGACAGTTCTCTGTGAGTTTAAGGCCAGTCTATTCTGTACAGGGAGTTCTCATGACAGAGCTATATGTCTCAATTAATTAAAATATAAACTGTATGGATACTATTATTAAAATCAAAATATAAGTATTTAAATTATGGTAAAATTATTTATATATAAATAATATATATTATATATATAATAACAAGGTCTTCATCCAAATTCTCAAAAAAATATAACAAAAATATCTTCTTAAAATATCTTGGAGTCATAGCCGGGCGGTGGTGGCGCATGCCTTTAATCCCAGCACTCGGGAGGCAGAGGCAGGCGGATCTCTGTGAGTTCGAGGCCAGCCTGGTCTACAAAGCGAGTCCAGGACAGCCAGAGCTACACAGAGAAACCCTGTCTCGAAAAAACAAAAAACAAAAAAAACAAAAAAAAACAAAAAAAAAACAAAAACAAAAATATCTTGGAGTCAGGTTGTGCACACCTTTAATCCTAGTGCTTGGGAGGCAGATGCAGTCCCGTCTCTAAGTCCTGAGTTTGAGGCCATCCTGGTCTACAGAGCAAGTTCCAGGACAGCCAGGGCTACACAGAGAAACTCTGTCTCAAAAAACCAAAATAAGGCTGGGCATGGTGGCGCAAGCCTTTAGTCCCAGCACTTGGGAGGCAGAGGCAGATGGATCTCTGTGAGTTCAAGGCCAGCCTGGTCTACAAAGTCTAGGACAGCCAAGTATATACAGAGAAACCCTGTCTTGAAAAACCCTCAAAAAAAACCAAAATAAATTTTTAAAAATTAAAAAATCTTCATACATACTAAACTCAAATGCTGTAGAATATTTGATCAATTTATGAACCCTGAGACTGTAAACTGGAAAAATCTGTTTCTAACTGTGGGATGGCTCAGCCTTTAATCCTAGATTTTTCTGTTTACTGTAAACAAGTACTTGTGATGTGGATCTGCCCTAGCACACACTTCTAATCTAAGAGCTTTCTGTACACAAGATTAAATAAAGTTAACTCTAGGTCAAGAGGCAGAGCAAGAAACCAGTTGACAGGGATTAAATAGAAAAGAGGGACACTGAGCTGGAGGGTGTTTAAGATACCGTGGAGAAGAAAAAGCACTTTTTTAGCTTTAAGGTTTTGACTTTTGGTTTTATCGTTCTGGGATTTTGGTGGAGTAGGAATGTCGGCTGGGTACGTTCTCTGCTTCTCTGAGCTGGCAAGTATTCGACCCAGCGTCTGGCTCCTGAGTCTTCATTGGTAAAATTAAAAGACTGGGATATTTTAGTTTTTTAAAACAACACTCAAACAGTGAATACAGAAAGAATTTGGTGAGGGTGGGGGTGGAGTAGGATACCTCACTTGGTAGAGTGCTTCCTTCGCGTTCATGATGCCTCAGTTTGATTCTCCACACTGAGTGAACCAAATGTGCTGGCACACCCCTCCAATACCAGCACTGATGACAGAGAGATAGAAGAGAACGATCAGAAACTCAAGGGCAGCTTTGTATACTTAGTAAGTCCAAAGGCAGCCTGGGCTACATGAGTTGACATAACTTTAGGTTGTTTATTAATAGCTCTTAACACCTACAAACCCACCAACCGAAGGCACATTAGAAGGATGCTTGTCAAGTATGATTCCCTGGGGCAACTCATCTGCCATCAGCACCAATCAGCCAATGGGAACACAGGAACAGTTGCAATATGTCAGCAGGAACACCGCAATCCACAGAAAATGCAGTGGTCACTCAGTTCTAGCAATCTAGCACTGTGATGGCCTCTGCCTCATGTCCACTTGGGGTCGAGGCCTCCTCCAACCATCTGAGATTGTCAAAGCTAAACGGAGTAGATGCCACACCCATGCTTGCTTCTGAGGTCTCTTCAGGCTGTCTGGCTTTTCCAAACTTCCTCTGAGCAGGTCCTGTGCCACGGCCTCTTCTGCCTGCCTGAGCCCTTGGCATCAGGGCTGTACTCATGCGGCCTAGCAGCTGGCCATTACCATCTCTCACTTGAGGCCTCAGTCTCTTCAGCGACTATTGGCCTAGGTACAGGCCGTTGGCACTTGGGGTCGAGTCTTTTCCATCCATGCAGCCCCAACACTCTTTGGCACCGTGGTCTCTGGTGAGTCTTGCAAGGGCTTCGGCAGCCATGCCCTTTGCCAGGGCATCGGCAGGAGTCTTTCAAAGTGAAGCAACAATCAGCAGTGATTCGAAGCAATGCAAAGCAAAACATCCTCTCAAGTTTCCAGGCCTTCCTTTTTATTCACTCTAATTATGCACCAGGATGCTTTCTCATTGGCCAATCTCATGCCCTCCTCCCAAAGTACACCTGTTGACCGGCTCTCCCAGGTGTTCCCCATAGGTGCCAGTTTTTAATCAAATTTCTATGCCCCTTTTATGAGTCTGTCCTTCAACACAACTGTGTTTACAAAGAAATACAAACCACTACATACATGAAAAATCTGTCTCAAAAAAAAAAAAATGAAAGAAACATCAGATCACCTAGGACCTGCCCCCTAGGTCTTCCTCCACTCAGACTCCCACTCTTCCTGGGAACAGATAGCATAGCAAAAAACTGCTACAAGCACAGAGGGAGAGTAAGACATGTCACATCCTATATTAACTGAGTTCACTGTTCTTCTATATGCTCCTTATCCAGAAATGTCCTTGGGACTTTCTAACAACTGTCTTAGTCAGAACTACAAGGACACAGTGTCTTTTAGTCTAGTTAGGTGGCATGAGCCAACCTTGGATCCATTTCCTCTTAGCACAACACTTGCCCCCTCCATATTCCCTTCATAATGGACCTTAAAAAGGATACCCTCTGTTCTCTCTAAACAAACCTGAAACTCTATTTCAGACCCACTACACACACCTCTTCTGCCTGTCTGCCATCCTAGAGGCCACTAAAGAACTCAGTGTGAGGCCTGGCACAGTAGCATATGCCCTTAATCTCAATACTTGGGAGACAGAGCCAGGCAGAATTTCTGTGAGTTCAAGACCAGCCTGGTCTACAGAGTGAGTTCTAGGATAGCCAGTGCTACTCAGAGAAACCCTGTCTGGAAAAAAAAAAAAGAACCCAGTATGAGGAATGGTATTATTAGTATCTGAGAAGTGATTTGACTGGGCACCTCTCTCTTAAGCTCACTTTTCTCATACTATATAATCTAACATGATATTAGGCTTTTCACTTATTATGCTGGCAAAACAATAGGGAGCATTGGGAACAATACGGTACAAAGGAAAATTGTAAAGCATTTTGATGCTCCATTTCTCAACATTTTTATGATGGGTCCAATGGTGAGGATATTGCATATGTTGTACTATAAGAGGATGTTTGTTCTCCATCTGTTTGAGACAAGT
>CAJQZJ010032643.1:2339396-2412591 GCA_907164525.1 Lophiomys imhausi | reverse complement strand
TAGGATGTTTTCAAATTTTTCATTCTCTTGCCTCAGCCTCTAAAGTGCTGGAATTACAGGCTACCGTACTCACATTTTTTTCAAATTTACTAATTTTCAAGGAGAAAATTGTTTGGGAACAGAGACTCATCATGCAGCCATGACAAGCCTAGAACTCACTATATATACCAGGCTGACTTCAAACTTAAGAGAGATCCACCTACCTCTGCTTCTGGAATGCTGTAATTAAAGACATACACCACCACACCTGGCTCAAAGAAATGTCTTAATTAGGAGGCCAGAAAAATCTGTAATTCTCTTGCTTACTATGTCTTAACAATTATAAATATCTAAATTTGGCAGGTGTATCTTAGGAAAGAGACTATGCAAAGCTTTACTGCACTCCTTTAATGTTACATCTGAGAGCTGAGATCTGTTTATTTTTCCATTGCACCATGTTCTTATTACAATATACAAGACTGGAAAAGTTGTAGTCGTTCTGTTGAAAGTAATCTATCATCTGTGATCTATCCACCATTCTCCCTCATACACACGCACGCACGCACGCACGCACACAGCCTCAGACCTTTCAGTGCCATCTAGGATGTTATCCAGCTCCAGTAGTAGCTGGAGTCAGATCTTTCCAAGCACAGGTCTGGCTGTAAGGCAGCAGCAGAGGAATAGCTGATATCCCTGGGAAAGTGATAAGCCTGCCTAGAAGTAGGCAGCAAGGAGAGCCTGAGGAAGTGCAGGAGACACAAGCACGGGCACTGTGCTTCACAACCACTTGGGTTCTTATCCACATTCACCTTCCTTCATATTGAACCTTCCAAATAAATTTGCTGTGTCTTATTCTCTTTAAATTTTATATAATATTTTGTAATATATATTATGTTTTATTTATTTATTTAGTATATATATATATATATATATCTTGTAAGATAAACAGTTTACTACAGGGTAGTTACTAACTTTAGATCAACTTGTCAAGTGAAATAAAATAAAATAAAAAGTCATTTCCAGAATGAAAAACTGTCAAACTCTAATCTGCAAAAACTAAATTCAATGAATTTACAATCTGAACTCTTAAGGACTTTTGAAAACAACTGAGCTTAAACTGAGTGGACTATCACACACATATCTTTAATCCCAGCATTCTGGAGACCGAAGCAGACAGAGTCTGATATATATAGTAAGTATATAGCCAGCCAGGGCTATATACATTGAGGCCCTGCCCTAAAAAAAACAGAAACAACAAAGAAACAAAAAAGCATTTGAGCTCTGCTCATGCCTCAGTCTCCAGTGAAGCAAGCCCAAATAGGGGCCAAGTCTAAGAACACAGATTTAGAAATGATCCATGAACACACTGATGAAACACTTTACCGTTAGTCAGGTAGTGGTGGCGCACACCGTTAATCTCAGCACTTGGGAGGCAGAGGCAGGTGGATCTCTATAATTTGAGACCAGCTTGGTCTATAGAGTGAGTTCCAGGATAGCCAAAGCTACACAGAAAAAACCTGTCTCGAAAAATAAAAACCAACAACAACAACAAACTTTACTCTATGTATATTAAAAGCCAGGGTAGTTTCAAAGCCAAAGCTTTTTTGGTGGGGGGGGGTTTGAAACAGGATTTCTCCATGTAGCCCTGGCTGTCCTGGACTCACTTTGTAGATTTGTAGACCAGGCTGGCCTTGAACTCACAAAGATCCACCTGCCTCTGCCTCCCAAGTGCTGGTATTAAAGGTGTATGTCACCACCGTCGGCAATTACAGACAGCTGTGAACTCCCATGTGGGTGCTGGGATTTGAACTTGGGTCCTTTGGAAGAGCAGCCAGTGTTCTTAACTGCTAAGCCATCTCTCAAGCCCAAAGCCACAACTTTGAAAAACAAAATCTGACATACTAACGTTTGATGGCTGATAACATGCATAGAGTTTAACAATTCATTTTATTTCAAGTTTAGAAATAGTCAAGGATTAATGTTGGGTCCACATGTGACAAGGTACCTAGGACTGGCATTACTGTAGATGTCTTGGGCCAGCATTCCCTTCCCTGTCATCACTTCAGGATTCATGGCAGAGAGAGAGGAGATCCTGCAGCTAGGGTGGGCAGGCAACTTTTCCAGGTTCCTCAATATGATGTTGGAAATGCCTAGCAATTTGAATCATCAAAATTACCTTCACATATAATTTGTCTTTCAAATACTTCTATGAATAACTTTGGTTCTAGTTTTGGTTTTTGAGATAGAGCTTTACCCAGGCTGGCCTTGAACTCCTGATCCTCCTGCCTCTACTTTCCAAGTTCTAGGATTACAAGAATGTGCCATATGTCTAGCTCATGAAAAGAAGTTTCCACCAAGCTAGAGAGATGGCTCAGTGGTTAAAAGGGTGCACTGTTCTTGCAGAGGACACAAGTTTGGTTCCCAGTAACCACACTGGGCAACTCAAAATGTCCTGTAACTCCAGCTCCAGGGGATGTGATGCTCTGAGTATATCTATGTGTGTTTTTACATTGATGCACCCTTGGGGACAGAATACATCAGATATCCTGAAATTTCAAGATACACGTGGTTATGAGCTCCCTGCCACTACTGCTGGGAACTGTACTTAGGTCTTTGGCAATAACAGTATATGCTCTTAACCTTTGAGCCATTTCTCTAGCCCTCTCTGTTAGTAATTTAAAGTTTGTAAGTTGAAACTCATTTCTTCTTTCATGCATGGCATGTTTTAACAGATGCATTTCAACTATATGATTTTTCTTCTTATGTTCACAACCCTATAACATTCTAGAATGAAAGTGAAAGTTCAAGAAAGTTTCAAGAATGAATGGGAAGAAATAATCAAAAGAGGAACAGTGATCCAACATGTCTGACCACTCCTCTGCTCAGTCATTGTCCTTCTACACCAAAGAACATCTGGAAAACATCCCCACATCCCCTAGAATTTAAGAACTGATACAGCTGACCAAAGTCCATGTGGTTTCCTCTGGCTCCATGGACACTGAAGGCCTTTTCTTCAAAAATGGAAAATTTTTGCTGTTTCTCCATTCCATCGGTTGTACCATCAAAAGGAATATCCTCTCGGTGGCGAATTAAAATTCTCTTCCAGTTTAATTTTCTGAGTCTGAAAAATAGTTTTTCAAAGTAGAAAATTTCAAAATATATTTTCTACAGCACTGAGATTAGAATTTACAAGATACACTTATCAGAGTTGGAAGGGATTGTACATGTATTTACTCCCAGCACATGGGAGGTAGAATGCAGATCTCTGTGAGTTGGAAACCAGCCTAGTCTACCTAGTGTGCTCCATACCAGCCAAGGTTATATATTGAGATCCTGTCTCAAAAACAAAACAAACTGTAACAAAACAACAAAAAAGTACTTACCAGCTGACCATGGTGGCGCACGCTTTTAATCCCAGAACTCGGGAGGCAGAGGCAGGCGGATCTCTGTGAGTGCAAGGCCAGCCTGGTCTACAGAGTGAGTCCAGGAAAACCAGGCCTATTACATAGAGAAACCCTGTGTCAAAAAACCAAACAACAACAACAAAAAAAACCTATTTGCTAGTGTATGTTCCTGTAAGTAAAGAGGTAATCTCAAAGGGGCTTATTTTCATCAAATGATTGTGGTTATGATTCCATCTAAGCACTCATTTATGATCATCATTACTATCTTCCACTAGAATCTGATTTTGGTTTTTCATATTTAATCATTTATTTTGTGAGAGGGGCACATGAATCTCAGGCTGGCCTCTGTCTTGATATGTAGCCAAATGTAGTACTGAACTCTGGATCCTCTCATTCCTACCTTCAAAGGGCCAAGATTGCAGGTGTGTGCCTCCATGCCTGGTGAGCATGGTGCTGAGGACAGAACCCCGAGCTTCGGGCATGCTAGACAAGCACTCTACCAACTGCTACAAACTCAGCCACTGTTACAAATACTTTAGAGTTGTACAAACTTCTGACTCTTAAACTGCTTAAGGGACTTTTTAGAAACTAAATAGAGAGATAAGACTAGTGGCTCTACCAGCGCTCACAATTAATCGCTGATTCACAAGTTGATTTTTTTTTTGGGGGGGGGAGTTTCGAGACAGGGTTTCTCTGTGTATGTCTGGCTGTTCTGGACTCACTCTGTAGACCAGGCTGGCCTTGAACTCACAGAGATCCGCCTGCCTCTGCCTCCCAAGTGCTGGGATTAAAGGCGTGTGCCACTACCGCTCGGCTTGATTCACAAGTTGAAAGTTCACCATATTCGCTAGATAAGAGAAGAACAGAGTCATGAAACTGATAGGCCCTAGATGGCATGCGGGAGGGGCTTAATTTACTCAGCGTGTATTTACTGAGTGTGAGCTGTGCTGGGTGAGGAGGGTAATGCTGCCTTATGTGATTTCTGCCTTACCACTCACTTGAGATAGAAGTCCTATGAAGACAACGCCGCAGCCCCCAGAACATACTCATTTCTACATCTCTAGTATCATCATTCTAATTACAATTACTGATGTGACATATAACACACATGAAAGCACACCTTGACCAGAATTCTTCGCAAGCACTTTGTAGCCCTTCCACACAAACGACACCAGGTTTCCCAGGCATGCTAAACCCGGACAGGGACAGTTCCTTTGCCCACTCTAGGATGCTTTTTCTTTTGCACTTGTTGTAGATGTGGTGGCTATAGATCCAGAGCCTCGTGAGAGTGAGGTCCACTGGCTGGACTGGGCTTTCCTTGGCAGGGGAGGGGGAAACGTCTCTGCTGACATAGTCAGAGGCATGCTCTCTAACCCACTCTGCAGCGTTCAGTATACAGACATCTCCAAGGCAGGTCTTCTGCAGGTGCGCTATCAGATCTGCATTCAGCTGAGTCTGCTGGGACCGACTCAATGACACTGATCTGAAAACACAAGGGAAAAAAATTCATCCCGTTTTCTTGGAGAAGAAAATTAATCCAGCCGGGCGGTGGTGGCGCACGCCTTTAATCCCAGCACTCGGGAGGCAGAGGCAGGCGGATCTCTGTGAGTTCAAGGCCAGCCTGGTCTACAAAGTGAGTCCAGGACAGCCAGGCTGTTACACAGAAAAACCCTGTCTCAACCCCCCCCCCCAAAAAAAGAAAATTAATCCAAGAATTACTTTTATTATCTTGCTGATTTTGACTTGTATGGTGGACACGATTTCTGTAACATACCTGACTGTAATTTCGGGCAGGACTGTAGGGTACTTAAAGGGAAGAATGCAAGACAGAGAAAATATCACCTGAGAAGAGGAGGAAGAAAAAGAAACCTATAAGCGTTGTTTAATACACACACACACACACAGAGAGACACACACATTATTCTTGACAAGCTCTAGTCCTTTCCAGAAAAGAATTACCATTGCTTCTTCAGATAAGTCCAGGTTCACATTGATCGTAAAGTATACTTGTGATGATCGTCCCTCCATTGTCTTCTTCTCAATACAATCTTTCAGCTCTGCTAATGCCAGTTGGTCATTCACTATGAGCTCGTTCTCACCAGGGAACATACTGGCCAGGAGGTCTAACTCAGACAGCTGGGCCTCTGCCTGCTCCATCTCAGCCATGCTGAGATATCTGTAAGTGCCTAAGGATAAGGATAAGAGAAAGGATTTATACATATGATTTTAGGAGAATTCAATAGAGTGACATGGACATTTCCTTTAAAAATACTTAATTCTAGGCTGGAGAGATGGCTCAGCAGTTAAGAGCACTGGCTGTTCTTCCAAAGGACCCCGGTTCAAATTCCAGCACCCACATGGCAGTTCACAGCTGTCTGTAATTGTTGGGTGTGGTGTTTCACACCTTTAAAAAAAAAAAGAAAAGACAATTTAATTCCTTCATAAAATAAAAAAGTTAGCCAAAGTCTCCCCCCTGTTACTCTACTCTCATCTATTATATATGCTAGAGACCAAAATGATTAGGCTGGGCTAGAGGCAGCCCAGTAGCTAGGAGTGCTTTCTAGTCTTCCAGAGAGCCTGAGTTCACTCCCGGGGCCCAGGCTGCATGGTTCACAAGGGGCCCTTGGGAATACTATGGCTTCCATGGGCACCTGCGGGCATACGGCATACAGTCAGTCACACACACACACACACACACACACACACACACACACACACACACACTTACTTTTTTGAGACAGGGTTTCTCTGTGTAGCTCTGGCTGTCCTGGACTTACTTTGTAGAGCAGGCTGGACTTGAACCCTCCTACCATTGCCTCCCGAGTGCTGGGATTAAATGCTTCTACCACCATGCCCACCAATTACAGACAACTGTGAACTGCCATGTGGGTGCTGAGATTTGAACCAGTTCCTTTAGAAAAACAGTCATTGCTCTTTGGGGGGTGGGGGGTGAGACAGGGTTTCTCTGTGTAACCCCGGTTGTCCTGGACTCACTTTGTAGATTTGTAGACCAGGCTGGCCTCAAACTCACAAACATCCACCTGCCTCTGCCTCCTGAGTGCTGGGATTAAAGGTGTTTGCCACCACGCCCGGCAATTACAGACAGCTGTGAGCGGCCATGTGTGTGTGCTGGGATTTGAACCTGGGCCCTTCGGAAGAACAGTCAGTGCTCTTAACCACTGAGCCATCTCTCCAGCCCCTAGTCACTGCTCTTAACCACTGACCCATCTCTCCAGCCACACACATATTTTTTTTAAATTAAGAGAGAATCCATTGAAATTCATAAAAAGCTATGCAGTAAAGTATTCTACATCTGTACAATAGATTATCTAGACAGTTAATTTGGCATTTCTAGTTACAACAATGGCCAGTCTCCTTGAAAAAAAATAACAACAATGTAGTCAAAAACCTGTACCAATGATGTAGACAGAGGAGTAGTTGTGATCAGTTACACTGGAACCCAGGATGAACAGAATACGAGAATAAGTTTTATGTCTTTCAAGTAAACATTAATTTACCAGTCTTTTACAATTTGTATTTATTTTTTAAGTACTCTGTCTACATGTATGTCTGAGTACCATGTACATGTCTGGTGCCTGAAGAGGTGAGAAGAGGGCATCATAACTGAAATTACAGATGGTTGTGATCCACCATATGGGTGCCGGGAATTGAACCTGGGTCCTCTGGAAAACTGACCAGTGCTCTTAACAGATGAGCCACCTCTCTATCCCCTATTTATTGGTCTTTAAATGGAAGAGCCAGGTGTGTTGGCTCCTGTCTGCAATCCCAGCATTCAGAAAGCTAGAAAACTGCAAGTTCAAAGCCAGACTGGGCTACAGAGTGAGACAAGGCAAAACAATAAAAGGTGAAACAATGTACAGGGGGTAGGATCTTCCCATAACTCAGGAAACTCCTTTCAATGTTTGAAAATACAAACTTAGAAAGCTGAAATTTCAGAATAAAGCTTCAGAGAGGGCTCTGCGGTTAAGAGTGGCTGCTCTTCCAAAGGACCCGGGGTTCACATCCCAGCACCATATGGCAGTTCACAGCTGTCTGTAATGGCGCACACCTTTAATTCCAGCACTTGGGAGGCAGAGGCAGGTGGATGTCTGTGAGTTCAAGGCCAGCCTGATCTACAAAGTGAGTCCAGCCCAGCCAGAGAAACACAGAAACCCTGTCTTTCCCCTCCAAATATATACATATGTAAATAAACAAATGTTACAAAGCCATTAAAATATACATTGTTACCAATGTTGATAAAATGGCTGCCTTAGGGGCTGGAGAGATGGCTCAGTGATTAAGAGCACTGGCTGTTCTTCCAAAGGACCTGGGTTCAAATCCTAGCACCCACATGGCAGTTCACAGCTGTCTGTAACTCCTGTTCCAGGGACCTGACATCCTCACACAGACATACATGCAACACCAATGTACATAAAATAAAAATAAAGAAATGTTTTTTAAAATAAATAAAATAAAATGGCTGCCTTAAAACAGTAAAGAGAATAACAAAGTATCATTACTATAATTATTAGTTGCTACTGTTTTACAGAGTTTTGTATCAAAGCCAGGGCCTGGCATCTTGGTACCACTTTGCATATTTTCTGTACATAATCATACATGCACCAGAAAAGTCAGAAAAAGAATAGCAAACAGTTAACAGCTGACTCAACAGGGTTGAGAGAAGACTTCTGCTTCCTAGTTTATACACCTTCATACACACACAAGATTCAGTTCTGTTTCTAAAAATGGAAACAATATGGCTGCTATGAAAAGCAAGTAAGAATGCATGGCCAGCCAGGCAGCAGTCTTTAGCCCCAGCACTCAGGAGGCAGAGGCAGGGGGATCTCTGAGTTTGAGGCCAGTCTAGAGGTCTACAGAGTGAGTTCCAGGTCAGTCAGGGTTACACAGAGAAACCCTATCTAGGGAAAAAAAACAAAAACAAACAAAAAACCCAAAAAAAAAACCTATGGCCAATGCTTAAAAGGATGGGTGGGTTGCCAGGTGTATTAGCACAAGCTTTATCTCCACTACTTAGGAGGCAGAGGTAGAGACAACTCAGTGAGTCTGAGGCCAGCCTGGTCTACAAAAAGAGATTCTGTGTCAAAAGTAAAATAAAATAAACAAATTAAAATAAAATGATTCCTGTCAGTAAAGTGTTATTTGAGTGTCTGATGTGATTTTCACTGGTCATTTATTCAACAAATGCTTCCCAAACACATGTGCCAGGCATTGTAATTGACACTAAGAATATAATGATGAATAAAAGTAACAGCAACAATCTGTGCTATCACAGAGGTTTAATTTTGATGTGCCCAGTGAAAAAAATGTGGTGAAGACTCTAGATACAGCAAGAATGAGCAACTGTGGGCCAAGGATGCTAGACTATGTAGGGTTATGAGGAAAAGCAACCTCTGGCTAGTGTTGGTTGTCAACCTCACTATATCTGGCTGGAATCAACTACAATGCAAGCTGCTGAGCACTTCATGAAGGATTTTCTTGACCAGATTATTTTTAAGTGGTAAAACTCACTCTCAATGTGGGAGGCACCTTTTGGCGCCGGCAGCCCAGATAAACAGACGGGAAAGGAGGAAACTGTTCTCAGCCCCCTTGCCCTCACTGGCAATTCATCTAGCATGGCCCTGCTGCCTTCCTTTGATAGTATCAGATCCACCTTCTTTGGGCTTCGGGACTTCTCCAGCACCAGACTAGCACTGCTGATACAGATGGCCTTGTGGGCTGAGCAACTATTGGATTCTCATCCTCTCCAGTATGAGACAGCCATGTTGGACTACCTGGAACATAATTGTGTAAGCCCATCAAATCATGTTTTCTAGGCAAGGAGTGTAATGGCATGTTCAGAAAACAGCAATCAAGGGTGTGTTAGAGCAGCTGGCTAAATAGAAAATGTGCTAGCACAGGTCACTGAACTCATGAAGACATCCCTACCCACTGCTATGAAGAAGGAAGCCGGAAGTCCTGGGAGAGACGGAGGGAGCTTGGAATAGGGTAGTTGTGGTCAATATAAGTGATGGTCAGGCTCTAGATACACGAGAATAGAACAGTAGTTGCTGGTGAATTATGTAGCTATATAAGAAAGACTCCAAAGTTTAAGCTCCTGGAAAGATGGATTTACCATTTATTTAGATGGATATAATTGTAGAAATGTGATGCTTCGTTTTTTTCATATTAAGTAATAGTGTCTACTAATATATGTATTTAGTAGAGATATCCAGCACTCAGTGAGGTACACAATTATGGGGAGACAAGCACTTAGGCTAGTCATCAACCAATAAAGCCATGTGGCTGAGGGTGGGGTAAGGTCCTGGTGAGTCTGGGGTTTTGGAAGTAAACAGAAGCAACAAGTAAGGGTAGCTCGGAGCAACCCGTGTATAGACATTTGCGAGAACAAAGTCGATAGTCAGTTATTTGCCAAATTATTTTCGCTACCAAGATTTCATCCCCCATCCCCCCCCCAAAAAAAAACCTTAAAGAAAATTTCTAGCTTAAGACTTAAGTATCTGGGCTGGAGAGATGGCTCAAAGAATCTGAGTTCAAATCCCAGCACCCACATGGCAGTTCACAGCTGTCTGTAATTGCCGGCGGTGGTGGGACACGCCTTTAATCCCAGCACTTGGGAGGCAGTGGTAAGCAGATCTCTGTGAGTTCGAGGCCAACCTATCTACAAAGTGAGTCCAGGACAGCCAGGACTACACAGAGAAACCCTGTCTCCAAACACAAAAAAACAAACAAACAAAAAACTTAAGTACCTGCTGTGAAAAGATAGCTGAAAATGCACATTCACCGAGATCCCCCATCTCCTGCCTTTGTCCCTCAAGTGCCAGGAGGAGCCACTAAGCTCCCCCCACCTCGACCCCCATCCCTGTGAGATTATTTAAGGAGCCTTAAGCCAAAACTCAGGTACCCACGTGTTAACGTAGTGGTCCCAAACGCAGGCGCAGTGAAATCCGACTGGGCAGCCGCAAGCTGTGGGCGGGGCCAGGACACAACGCTGATGCTTTTGACCAATGGGCGGAAGTGCTGCTTCCTAGACCGCCCGTTCGAGCCCCTCGGGGAGAGATGCTCTTAGTTCCGCTTAGCATGAGCATCCAGTGCCACACTCACCCAGAGCCGAGGTTCCCGCACTGCCGACACCCCGGGGCTGGATGCACTCACAGCTCAGGTCTCATCCACAGAGACCCGAAAGGGAACAGTGCGACCTTTGAATCCTTTCTGCGGGAAGCCAGCTAGCGCTTGCGGGCAGGCGCCTGCGCGTGAGGACGCAAGTCCGGGAAGCAGGAAGCTCCTCAAGTCTTGCTTAAATTGTTGCTTGATGGCCGGAACAGCAAAGGAATACTTTGACCCTTCAGATGCTTCCTGGTCCTGGTTTTTACTCTTAACACTTCACCATCCCGGATTCATTTGTCTTCCCAGGTGTTGGGGTTGTGGGAGTGTTACAGACCAGCAAGGAGTGTCAGCCAGCAAGCTCCAGAACAAATCTTTCTCTATCAATGGGAGGGAGGATTTTAGCTAATACATAAGTGGCTAGAGCAGAAACATTTATAGCTTACACAGGGTAGCCAGTTTTGTCATTCTCTTTTCTATATGTGACCTGTCCCTTCCCTAACAATATTTTCTCTGAAGCTAAATAAATTTTACTGAAGCCATGTAACTTTAGCAAACAGAACTTGGTGTATACTACTGCGATATCTGGTGGTCACTTCCCAAAACATGTATGCTTTTCAGAAAAGGGGAAACTTTCAGGCCTACAAAAATGTTTAGTTGTTGAATTTTAACTATTCCAGAAGGAAAACTGACGTATAGTCTGTTTTCTTATTCCTACCTAACAACTCTTTCCTAAGTAAGTTTGAGAAAAAAGCTCAGGCCGGATGTGGTGGTACACGCCTATAATCTCAGCTTTCGAGAGGCAGAGGCAGGCAGATCTCTGTACGTTAGATACCAGCATGGTCTACAGAGTGAGTCCAAGACAGCCGGGACTCTGCTACACGCTGAAACCCTGCCTCGAAAAAACAAAAAAAGAAGGAAGGAAGGAAGGAAGCTCAGGACCTCAAAGAAACCGACCACCACTCCAACTGATGATCCAAGGCAAAGTAAATTTTATCCTTGATCCAGAGAGTGCTCTCAGAATGATCATACAGACAGGAAGTGCATTTCGGTTTTTTGTTGTGGTTGGTTGGTTGGGTTTTTTTTTTTTTTTTTTTCGAGACCGGGTTTCTCTGTGTAGCCCTGGCTGTCCTGGAACTTGCTCTGTAGACCATCCTAGTCTTGCACTCTGCCTCTGCCTTCACCCCCTGGAGTGCAGTTAGTTTTTATTCTAACTCAGGTAGTGATTGCCTTTTCCCTATTGGCTAGTGCCCTACCTCACAGTCTTAATTCAGTTTAGCTAGTCTGAAAGTAATTGGCACATAGAAAATGAAGGAGGAAGCCAGGTGTGGTGGCTCATGCCTTTAATCCCAGCACTCAAGAAGCAGAAGCAGGTGGATCTCTGAGTTCAGGTCAGCCTGGTCTACAAACTGAATTCAAGTCAGCCATGTCTGCACAGAGAAACCTTGTCTTCAAAAATCAAAAAGAAGAAGGAGGAGGAGGAGGAGAAGAAGAGAGGAAGAAAGAAATGAAGGAAGAGAAGAAAGAAATGAAGGAAGAGCCTGGCATTGGTACACACCTTTAATCCCAACATCCCGAAGGAACAGCAGGTGGATATCTGAGTTTGAGGCCAGCCTTATCTATAGAGTGAGTTGCAGGACAGCCAAGAATAGAGAAACCCTGGCAGGTGTGCGGGTGTGTGTCTGTGTGACTGTGTTCATCTTGCAGCCCTATCTTTGTTTCAAAAGGTTATTTTGACCACCTATGACTGTCTTGTTATAATTACCTGTTATGACCAACTTGCAACCAAGTCTTTGTTTCAGGCGGTTGTTATGTCTAACTTGTTATATTTATTTTCTGCTTCTGTAACCCCGTCTATTTGTCTGCAAATCCCCCATTTGGAAACTCCCTATCCCTGACCTATAAAAACTTTGTTTTCCTCAGTCCAATGCTGACCTCTCTCGAAACCTGTCTTAGGGGAAGACAGCCTGTGTACACAAATAATTTTCTACTATCTTTGGGATTAATAAATCGTTTTTTTAAAAAACTGATCTAAACAAAAAAATCTAGGGACTGGAGAGATGGCTCAGCAGTTAAGAGCAATCGCTGCTCTTCCAAAGGTCCTGAGTTCAATTCCCAGCAACCACATGGTGGCTCACAGCCATCTATAATGTGATTTGATGCCCTCTTCTGGAATGCACGTGTACATGCAGGCATAAAAATAAATCTTAAAAAAAATCTAAGTGTTGGTATATTGTTATTGTGCACTGTGTAAAGTTTACCCTTGTGTTATTTAAATGCTGGTTTCTCTACCCCACTACCTAGTTTCAATCCAGACGTGACTTTATTATGTTTATTATAAGAATCTTATGTCTCAAGTTTGTGTAAACATAGTTCATGATTTATTTTCTGCCTTGTCAATAAAAAGCTGACCAGCCAATACTGATCGAGAGATAGAGAGAATAGGGTGGGTAATACAATTCTAGCAAGGAGAGGAGGAAGAGAGAGGAAGGGGACGATTGAGCCACGAATAGCGGTCCAGGATACATCAAGAGAAAAGAACTGGAACATAGAAGGACCAAAAATACAAGTATTATTGGGGATTTTTTTTTGGGGGGGATGCCAGACTAGCTTGGAGGATTGGGATAGAGTAATAACTGCTCAGTATTGTGCTCAAGGCTAATTAAATAAATCTTAGTCTCTCTGTGCCATTATTTGGGAACTAGGTAAGATAAAAAAATAACTGCCACCATACTAGTTTGCTGCATACATTAATGTTTTATTCATTTTACATCTAGGTGTTAGGTCCAAAGGAAACTCCAATTCCCCAAACTCTAAAAGGCAAAATTGAGCTGAATGTGGGCTATTTTGTATGGTTAAATAAAAGCCAGCATTCCTCAGGAACTTGTTAAGCTGGTTCTCATCTACTAAAAGGGATCATCTCCCTTCCCTCTGACAGAAGGGATATATGGTACCTGAGATGCTCATTAGCATATCAGAACTCATGCTGGCCTCCTTGCTCCATCAGTATCACAAGTCCCTGTTACACATTTCAAAGTCCATGCTAGCATCCTATCCCTTCTCACCTCCCCTCTATAAATGCCCTCCAGCTCAGAGGCTTCCCTACCCTTCCACCCCCAGCTACTCATTCTCCTTATAACCCTGCTATTCTTGGATGTTTTCTCTCCTCCTTTCCCTTTTCTCTGCTCCTGATTCTCTCACTGTTTTCTCTCTTCTCTGTCCCCTGCTATTCCCCCTCACCCAAAGATAGTTGTGACCATGTTCCGTCTAATTTCTCTCTCTCCTCTGGACTCTTCCAGATGCCTCTGGCTGTTCTCTCTCTTATATCTACAATTAAAAATCATCTCCTTAACCATACCATGGAGCAGTCATGTCATTGGTTTATACACCAGGAATCACCGGGAATATTTTATCATACCAACTCTGTCACTGCTCATGAAAAGTAAACTGCAAAATGAGAACAATTTTCTTAAAACACAAGAGCATACATAGCATTAAGAGTTTAAGTTTTGTTTCTTTTGAGCTAAACATGAAATGTCTATTTAATACATATTCTCTTTGCTTTGACGAGTGCACACATCTGTGTTACTCATACTCTGTTATGGTCACTCCAAAAAGTTCCTATATTTTCCTTTTCAATTCCTACACTTCTCCAAGAGGCACTACTGCTCCCTCACACACACATTTTGTGTACTCTAGAACTTAGTATCAGTTAAACTGAACACTAAGTGCCTTTGTATTCTTTTAGTATATTTTAGATTTATATTTCTATTTATGTTTATATTTCTTTCAGTATAATATTTTGCATTTATTTTTTGAGTGTGTATGTGCATGGCAATATATGTACCAGCTTGAGTGTGGAAATTAGAAGACAAATTGAGGGACTTAGTTCTTTCCTTAGTTTTTGGGTTTTTGGGTGGTTGTTTGTTGATTTGTTTGTGTGTTTATTTTGAGATAGGACATCTCTGTGTACCCCTGGCTATCCTGCACTCACTTTGTAGACCAGGCTGGCCTTGAACTCCCAGAGATACACCTGCCTCTGCCTCCCGAGTGCTAGTATTAAAGGTGTGCACCACGACTGTCTCTCTCTCTTTAGTCTTAAACTCAGGTCATCTGGCTTAGAAGCAAGTTCTGCAGCCCTGTGAGCCATCTCAGGGGCCCCAATGTAATTCTGTAAAGATTTTTCAATGTTACCTGTTTGTTTAGTTGTGTTCCCATGATATGACTATCATTTTTTTTTCTATTTTTGTTTTTAATTGGTGCTATAGATTGTCATTCTCTGGCTTCTGGTGGGGCTCAGGCCTTGTCAGACACCAAACTGGAAGTGCCCACTCCTTCACCAGAAGCTCTGGGTATGTCAGTCTGAGCAGAAAAGGATAGATCAAGGGATGGGATCCATCCAATGCCACAGGATACCCTGGAGAGGCAGGAGAAGTGATTTTCCCCACTGCTGCCTAGTGTTACAACTCTTTAGCTAAGCTGCCAGTGCTGGACTGGGCAGCTTCAAGGAGCTCAGAGCTTCTGGACCAAGCCAAACAATTTTGGAAGTCTGGCTTAGCTCAGGAAAATCCCATGATTGTTTCAGGAACAGCCAGCAACCAGCCACTGTAGATGGGCACTGCACTGAATAGCTCAGGAGAGTAGCTGACGGATGATTGTGATGGAGATGTGAGCCTGGCTAGGCAGCAGTGGTAGTGGTGGCGGCAGAGGTGTGAGCTGGTGCTCTGGGTGCTCAGAGACAAGACCTGACTGGTGGTGGTAGGAGACCTGGGTAGGCACTGGCAATGAGGCAGGAGCCTGTGCCCCAAGCAAGCCCAACTAGGCCTACAGATCTAGCACTAAATTCTTCATGGGGGGAAGGCTGTTCCTCCCCAAGCCCAAAATAATCAGCCAAGACATGGTGAAGAGAGACAGAGAGAGTTGTTTACTCCATGAAAAACGGACATTATAAATCTAGGGCAGTGGGGAGGGGTTTTGGAGGTGAATGTGTTTCATTTGCTGGGGCTATGAGTGCCAGGGACACTTCATGTACATGAAGTAGAACAATCTTACTAGAAGAAAGGGAACACAGTACCTAATTATCCCATGGACAGAGAGGGTGGGGGAAGAACTCCAGATACAGTTAGAGGGATGGACAAAGGTCATTGGCTAAAAGCCAAGGCACCAAGAAATCTCATTAGTATGGGAGTTTTCAGGTGATCACTGGGCAGGTTTCTTATCAGGAGAAAGGGTTAGACCTGTAAATTCCTTGAGGGATATGTGACAAAGGATGGGATTCAGCTTTCCCTAGATCAGGCAGAGGAGGGAACCCCACTGAGAAAAGGGAGTCATTTAGCACTGAGCTCAGGGGCTTCCCAGTAATGCCAGACTTCATCCTTACCAGCAGGATCCAACAGTAGATCTAATCCAGCACCTTATGCATATTGACCAGGTGCTCTCCCATCCAGCCACAATCCTATTCATTTTCTGGTTTTGTATCAAGGGAAACTAGAGGTTTCCAGTATTTTGGCTATGTGAACTTTTTTTTTTTTTTTTTTTTTGAGACAGGGTTTCTCTGCATAGTACTGACTGTCCTGGAGCTCGATTTGTAGACCATATTGGCATTAAGCTCACAGAGATCTGCTTGCCTCTGCCTCCTGAGTGCTGGGATTAAAGGCATTTGCCACCACTGCCTGGCTCTATATGAACATTCTTTTTTTTTAAATACTTTATTTTTTTTTCTTCAAGTTACATCTCAGTCACAAACCCTTCCCTATTCCCCCTTCCTATCCCGCCTTTCCACCCTCTTCCCCCCAGCAGCATCCCCTCTCAGTCCAACAGATGGTTCCTTCTCCTATAACAGTAAATACTATACAAAACAACAGATATAAATATGTCACATTTATGAGAGTTAAATGGCCCAGCATACCTTCCCAATGTCCAGTCCATACATATTTGGCCCCTGACTTTAATATTCTACTATCTAACCATCTCCATGAGTTTAAAGGTCTATATCTGACTCAACATTCACACGAACTTGCAACACAATTTTAAGAGTAACTTCTTAGATCTATAACACCCTCTTGATTCCTAAACAACTCAAAATTTAACCATGAGACTCTAGCTGTCTATTCTTCAACCACCTCAGAGACCTGAGAGGGATAAATATATCTGATTATATAGGAAGTGCAGGGCCTGCAGCCTCCAAAACCAAGAAATGACATACCAGTGACTGCCTGGACAGTTCCCATTTTCTCTCCATACATTCCTGCATCAGTCGTCAGCCTTTGGGTCCTGTTTCTCTGACAGACATTTGTTGTAGAGCAGGGATTATGAAGGACCTACCCACCCTGTCTTGGCAGAGCGAGGCTGTCGACTTCCCTGCCACCAAGTTTTGTCCTTTTTGGACAGCAGTCTGTTCTGCAGTTGGAGCAAGGAGTTTTTTCATGCCAAGAGATAGGCTTGCCACTAATTCAACCATCTCACACTGGAGATTCTTCGATGCTTATCTTCTACTTGGAGTAGAATAGGGGGTGCTGTCAGGAGCTGATATGTCTCGATATAAAAAAAAAAGAAAATCTTAATTTAAGATAACATCTTTGAATGCCATATTCTGCAGATCTCTTGGGGTTTTTGAAGATGCCCTATCCATCTCTTGTATTTAGATAAGCAAATGTTGCTTGTCTCTTAACAACTTGATTACTGAGTAGTTTAGAGAATATCTGTGATAGACTGTCATAGTAGTTAACAAAGTGACATGTTTGCATGACTAGGAGTTTGTTTTACTTAACTATCCTAAACAGTTTTAGACGGTTGGTATCAAGAGGCCAGAGCTTCACATTTTATTTTTAAGTATCTCTAGGTATGATACCATTAGGAAGCGTTACCTTTAATTTTGTATCAATATACAAAGATCTATTCAATTGTGGTTAAATATACTCTTAATTATGTATCAATATACAAAGATCAATGCCTATGTAGCCCAATACAATCTTAATATTACGTCCATATACAAGGGTCAATACCATTGTGGCCAACTATAATCTTAATTTTGTATCAATATACAAAGATCAAAACCGATGTAATCCAATACAATCTTATTTTTGCACAATAAACAAGGTCAATACCACTTTAGCCAAATATACTACTAATTTTGTATCAATATACAAAGGTATAAGGGCATATTCAATAATCTGCCCCTTCTTCTTGGACCTTCATGTGCTATGTCTATGTCTCACTTTTCTCAAGCCTATGCACTCCTACATAGGAGAGGAAGAAGGATACAGAAAAGGAAAAGTAGGAAGTCCCTGGGTCTAACCTCCAAAACCCATTAAACAGGACCATTTATCAGTTTGTAATCTCTTCCCCTAAATATCAGAGTTTTCAGTTATCCTTCAAATAACCAAAAAGAAGGGCGGGGAAACACCCTCCCCACCCTCTGGGCATGGGACGTGGCTCTCTTAAAGTGACTTTCTGCTGATTTGGGTCATAGTAAACCTGTTTGGGGCCCGAACCAAAATGGAAAAATGGTTTAAAATATTAGTACAATCCTTTTATGTTCAGTCCTTCTGTTCTCAGCTGTTTAGATGACCTAAGGAGTTTGTAGGCAGAAGCTGATCTTGCAGGCTTCACTGAGGTTCTGGCTGGGGCATTGTGTAGAGCTGAACGGTCCCAGCGACATTGGATTGCCATGGTTGCAGGCCCCCGATGGAGACAGCTATTGAGGAAGTCTGCCAGGCTGAATCAACTGGGTCACTCGTCCTCCTTGGTGCCTGATTCTGCTCTCTCCTGAGGTTTCCGCTGTCCAGCCGTCCCTGGGCTCCCCGAATGGACGCGTCGATTCTCCTGGAAAGATAAGAACAGAGCCCTGCCCCAATCCCAACCCTGGGACAATTACCCTCTTTTTTTTTGGGGGGGGGTAGGTAATACTTCTCCTGAAGCAAATTTGGCCTTCCGACAACATACAAAGCATTATCTTTCAATCCAGGTTAAAGAAGAAATCATTCTGTCACCTTGGAGCTAAACCAGCTCCAGTGTATATATTTTGAGATCCCAAAGGACAATCTGCCTGCATCGAGAAGGCCTTTTGTAAGTAGCCTGCAAACCTAGGGCTCTCCAAATCCCATGTGTGTGTCTCTGAACTCTAATTATTGGGATCAGAGACCTGTGGTTCCCATCTGAAGGGATCAAAGATGTGTTCCACCACTCCTGGATAGAAGTCTTTCTCTATTTAGAGTTTGCCCTGCATCAGGCTGACCCTGAGCTCCGAGAGATCTGCCCGTTTCTGTCTCCAGTGTGCTGGGACCAAGGGTGTACTCTTCTTGAATGGTGGGACCAAGGGTGTGCACCCTCACCACCCCGCTCCGTATGACTCCAGAATACATAAGACCACCAACTCTATGGTGCTCCCCCGTCTCCGCTGAAGTCAAAGGCATGGGCCAACAACACAATTCTCTTGTATTTTACCTTAGCTCCACGTCTTCTCGACACCTGGAGGTCTGCAAAACCAGGCCGAACGGCTGTATCCTCTATTCCATTCACAGTGTTTCAGCCCTGCCACCTGCCTTTTTTTTTTTTTTTTTTTTTAGTTAATAAATTTATTTGTTTGTTGCTTCAGGTTACATCCTTATCATATTGTCCTCTTTTCCCGCTTCCCAGCCCCACCCTCCCATGCTCTACCCCCTGACCCTTCCGTCTTGTTCCTCTGGGGTGGAATGTCCCTGCCTAACAGTCTCTCACCACAGATCAGGAGTCATACGAGGGCCAAGAGCCTCTTCATTCACCGGGGGCCTACGAGGCAGAACTGCCAGTGAAAGGTGTCTCCTTGCTACTGGGGGAATACTAAAAAAAGACCAACAAACACACAAACCCACAAAAACAAAGAATATCAACAAAAAAAGAGAGGAAAAAGAGAAGGGAAAAGGAAAAAGAAAAAAGAAAAAAAGGAGAAGGAAAAAGAAAAAGATAAAAAAAAGGTTTATGTCCATGTTCCTTTTGGTGTGTTGGTTGTAGTACAGATATCCTGTACGATATAGTTAAAATCCTACTATAAGTGAATAGATGCCATGTGCATCCTTCTGAGACTGGGTTAGCTCACTCAGGATGAGCTTCTCTAGATCTATCCATTTGGTTGCAAATTGCATGATTTCATTGTTTCTGATAGCTGAGTAATATTCCATTTTATATATGTACCACAGTTTTTTAATCCATTCTTCAGTTGAGGGACATCTGGGTTGTTTCCAATTTCTAGCTATTACAAATAAGGCTGCTATGAACATAGATGAGGAGACTTCCCTATGTCTCCGTGAGAGGTCCTTTGGGTGTCTACCCAGAAGTGGTATGGCTGGGTCCTGAGGCAAGGTTATTCCTAGATTTCTAAGATATCGCCAGACAGACCTCCATAGTGGTTGCACAAGCCTGCACTCCCACCAGCAATGGAGTAGGGTTCCCCTTCCTCCACACCCTTGCCAGCATGTGCTGTCATTTGAGCTCTTTATCTTAGCCATTCTAACAGGTGTTGGATGGAATCTCAGGGTCGTCTTGAGTTGCATTTCTCTGAAGATTAAGGATGTTGAACATTTCTTCAGGTGTCTCTCAGCCCTTAGGGATTCCTCCTTTGTGAATTCTCTATTTAGCTCCATCTCCCATTTTTTGATTGGATTATTTGGTTTCTTGGCATTTAGTTTCTTGAGTTCTTTGTAGATTTTAGATAATAGCCCTCTATCAGATGTGGGGTTGGTGAAGATTTTCTCCCAGTCTGTTGGTTGCCGTTTTGTTCGAATGACAGTGTCTTTTGCCTTACAGAAGCTTTTCAGTTTCATGAGGTCCCATTTATTTATTGTTGATCTCAGGTCCTGAGCTGTTGGTGTTCTGTTCAGGAAGTTGTCACCTGTGCCAATGAGTTAGAGGGTTTCTCCTACTTTTTCTACTAGTATATTTAGTGTGGCCGATTTTATGTTAAGGTCTTTGATCCACTTGGAATTAAGTTTTGTACAAGGTGATAGGTATGGGTCTAATTTCATTCTTTTGCAAGTGGACATCCAGTTGGACCAGCACCATTTGTTGAAGATGCTGTCCTTCTTCCATTGTGTGGTTTTGGCTTCTTTGTCAAAGATTAGTTGGCCATAGGTGTGTGGGTCCATGTTTGGGTCTTCAATTCGATTCCATTGATCCACTGGTCTGTTTCTATACCAGTACCATGCTGTTTTTTTTACTGTTGCTCTGTAGTACAGCTTGAAATCTGGGATGGTGATACTTCCAGATGTTTTTTCATTGTACAGGATTGATTTAGCTATTCTGGGCTTTTTGTTGTTCCATATGAAGTTGAAAATAGCTTTTTCCAGGTCTATAAAGAATTGTGTTGGTATTTTGATAGGAATTGCATTGAATCTATATATTACTTTTGGTAGGATAGCCATTTTTATTATGTTGATCTTACCTATCCATGAGCATGGGAGATCTTTCTATCTTCTAAAGGCCTCTTCCATTTCTTTCTTCAGGGGTTTGAAGTTCTTGTTGTATAGGTCCTTTACTTGCTTGGTTAGAGTTACCCCCAGGTATTTTATGTTGTTTGTAGCTATTGTGAAGGGGGTTGTTTCCCTTATTTATACGGAATTTTTTTTCTAATGAATACATTTCCTCAATACTTAAGAAGCACTTAGAATGTTCCAGATACTTCTAGATACTAGAATAATAGACAAGTATGTATATCCTTCCATATATATATATATATGTGTGTGTGTGTGTGTTTGTGTGTGTGTGTGTGTGTATGTATATACACTGTTATATCTGTGTATATCCTCCATTCACACATGGAAAAATGCAAATAAATGTGTCAAAATGAAAGTTAATTGGAAGAGATGTAAAATAAGATGAGAGTGACCCACTAACTGTGTTCGTTAGGCTGCTGAGCTTGTATCTGTGAGAATGATTTTCAGGGAGTGGAATAAGGCACCTGTTGGGGTAGTGTTAAGCATTCTAAAAATTAATTAATTGGTCCTGCTTGCTGTCTGTTACTTACATTGAATCTGATTGGTTAAATAAAATGCCGAGGCTTGAGATTGGGCAAAGACAGAGAAAGGTGGGACTTCCTGGGATAGAGCAGGAAGCCTGTGCTTTAGACAGAGGATTAATTCATTCCAGCCAGGAGCAGCAGGAAGAAGGAGGCACACACCATGGGTTAGAAAAAGGAACCTCATTCCACATGGCCAGGAACATCGGCATATCGTGGAGAATGGCAGTCCAAGGGGATGTATGTATATATGGAGTCATATTTGGGTAATAGAATTGCGAGCTAGCTTAGATGGGCCAGGAATGCACAACTCAGGCCAAGGCTTGTTAGAAATCCATGTGGTCTCTGTGTACTCTTTTGTAATGGCTGCTTAAAGATTAACAACTGCCGAACCAATTAACAATAATATAAATACTGGTTAAATAGCTTAATTAGCCATATATTTTTCTTTCTTTCTTTTTTTTTTTGGTTTTTCGAGACAGGGTTTCTCTGTGTAACAGCTCTGGCTGTCCTGGACTCGCTTTTGTAGACCAGGCTGGCCTCGAACTCACAGAGATCCGCCTGCCTCTGCCTCCCAAGTGCTGGGATTAAAGGCGTGCCATCACCGCCCGGCTCATATTTTTCTTTTTACAGGCACCAACCACAGAAAATTAAGGAAAAGAACCAGGCAAAGGAAGTGAGCAATACAATAATGGGGGAAGAGAATGGAAAAACTTGGGTCTTAAAGTAGTGAGCTTTAAATTCTCATCCCCTGCCTAGGCATGGTGGTGTACACCTTTAATCCCAGGAATCAAGACCATGAGGCTCGCTGAGTCCTGTGAGTTCACAGTCAGGCTGTTTTACATCCTGAGTTCCAGTCAGCCATACTACACAGTGCGATCCTGTCTCAAAATAAGTAAGAGAATCCCAGAACATTTTTTCACCAGTAAAGAACAAGAAGGTTGGGGCTGGAGAGATGGCTCAGAGGTTAAGAACACTGGCTGTTCTTGCAAAGGTCCTGAGTTCAATTCCCAGCAACCACATGGTGGCTCACAACCATCTACGATGAGATCTGGTGCCCTCTTCTGGAGTGAATGTGTACATGCAGGCAGAACACTGTATACACAATAAATCTTAAAAAAAAAAAAAAAAAAAGAACAAGAAGGTTAGTTTTCCCCAAAATTTAAGTAAGCATTACACTGGCCAATTTGGCCACTTAATACACCACTGATAAATTTGGATATTTCATGTACCACGTTAGGTTTCAGAAGTCCAGAAATGAGTTCAAGCTGGACTACAGAAAGATTTCCGCTGGTTAGATAAAAGCCCGCATCCCTCGGGAACTTGGGGTTTTTCCTTCCTCAAAAGGACTCATGTCCTTTGCCTCTGGAAGAAAGGACTTATGATTCTCCATTGATATACACTTTTGGTTGCCTGTCAAAGTTCATGCTAGCCTCCAGACTCCCTCAGTTCCCATTTGCAAGTACCTCTTAACATTTCAAAGCCCTCACACTAGCCTCTTGGCCCTTCTCCAGCTTCGTTGTACCGTTGTACCTCCTGCCACTGCCAATTCTGGCTATTTTATCTTATTTTATTTTTTAAGTTTTTTTTCGAGACAGAGTTTCTCTGTGTATCCTTGGCTGTCCTGGACTCACTTTGTAGACCAGGCTGGCCTTGAACTCACAGAGATCCACCTGGCTCTGCCTTCCAAGTGCTGGGATTAAAGGCGTGCAATACCACGCCCGCCAATTCTGGCTATTTGCTATCTTGCTATTTGCACTATTCTTTCCCAAGCTTCTGCTTCCCTAGCCCTGGGCATGGTCAGTCTACTTCTTTTTCTCTCTGTTTTGGACTCTTCCAGACACACACCTTTAATTTCTATGTCTTATTCTTAATAAATAATAAAAAACGTTCCCCCTAATGGTGCTGCAGTTTCAGTGGTTTCTTTATTGCGCCCCCTCGCCTACACAATCAATTGTTCTTTTATTGCGTTGCTTACTTCTGCCTGTTTTGCTAATTGACATTCACGTGTAATTTTCTGTGATTAGTCTCTATTGAGGTCCGTTTGATTCGTGTTAAACGTCCTTGGCACAAAGTGTGTACTTAACTGTTTTTCATCAACCAACTGTAACCTGAATAGGTTACACTGTAACATTTTCCTTTAATTCTTGTCAGTTTGGGCAGCAAGGTGAAGGCCGAGGTTGGAAGAATGATTACTCGCTCACGTTCATAAATGGATAGGACAGAATTAGAGAGATTGAGAGACTTTTATAAGTTGCTCTCTTGGCCATCTTGCAGAAATAACGTATTTAAAAGGGACAGCCATCCAGGATATTCCGAGCCATAGATCAGCACCTGATATCCAGTCTCTAGTAGGATTTCATTAACTCCAGTTATCACTGGAGCCGAGAAACGTGGCCGAACGCGCACGCGTCAGACACCGGCGTCAGACGCACGCCCCAAGCCAAGACAGTTCCCACAATGCCCGCGTTCCGGAAGTTGCCTCTCCTGCTGGGGGACTGGTTAGGCTGCGCCGCTCAATATTCGTCACCAGGAGCAAGCGGAGCTGGCGGCCGGCTTCGGGCCCGGCGCGGGAGGCAGTTATGGGCGCCGTCGCCCCGGGTGAGTACTGGCCGCTGCCGCTCGCCCGGCCTGCCCGCCACGTCGCACTATCATTGGCTTCCAGCGCTGTCAGCTCCTGGGGCGCTCGGTGACTCTTGGGGGCGGCGCCCCGGGCCTGTGTACCCTGGCCTGCCCCGTGGGCGCGGAGCAGTTGGTAGGGCTGGCAGGCGCCGGGAAGGTGGCTGGGGGGCTGGCGTGCGAGCTTTGGGGAGTGCCCATTGACACCGTGCGGTTTGTGAAGCGCGGCTGGTTCTGTCACCTGTGACAGCCTACGGCCAAACTTGAAAGCCACGTTTTAGAGAGATCTGCTGACAGCGTTTTCCACAGGCACTTGTGATGGCATCGCGTAGGCAGGGGAGGACCAGGATGGGAGGAAAGGAAAGCCATCGGCTTAATGTGACAGCTGACAACAGTGGTTTTGATTTCAGTGTTGCATGGAGTTTGGAGCGAGTTGCGAGATAAGATGTCAATTCTTATCTGAAAACTCGCCTGAGCAATGCCTGGCAGAGTGGTAATGTTCCATAGCACCCGTTCCCACCCCTCATCAGTTGCCTTCATAGCTGTCAGAATATTATTGTGCTCCTTCAAATAGCATCGACTCCTCAGCTCCACTGCTTGCCCTAATTAAAATTTGTCTTTCCAGTTTCCCTTTGCTGTCTCAAAGGAAACTGCATTCCTTAAAGCAGATGTTCTAGTGCTTTTTCACAGATGCGGGCTTATGATTTAATTATTTGTCTACCTTTTCCCGTTTCACCTGAAGTTGTGCCTGTTCTTCTCAGGTACTATTATCTATCTCATGTATCTGCCTATCATCTACCTATCATCTATCTATCTATCTATCTATCTATCTATCTATCTATCTATCAACCATCTATCTACTTTGAGATAGTCTCACTGTGTAACTCTGGCTGGCCTGGAATTTTCTAACCGCCTGGTTTGCCATAGCAGTGCTGGGATTAAAGATATGTGTCATTGCAGGGCGTGGTGTCGCATGCCTTTAATCACACTCGGGAGGCAGAGACAGGCGGACCTCTGGAAGTTCAAGGCCAGCCTTGTCTACAAAGTGAGTCCAGGAGTCAAGGATACACAGAGAAACCCTGTCTCGAAAAACCTAAAAAAAAAAAAAAAGTGTGTGTGCCATTAACACAGGAAGTTTTTCTTGAGGACTTACTATATACTCATGGTATGCTGTAGGCAACATAGAAATTGGGCCAGAATCAGTTCTTTTTTCTAAAATTTCAGATTACAGAGAGCAAAAATAACATGTTCAGGTTATAAATTTGAAAAGCTATTTACTGCAGTAAAGGATAGTGTATCTTTTTTTTTTTTTTTTTTTTTTTTAGTTTTTTAAGATTAGTTCTCTCTGTGTAGCCTTGGCTGTCCTAGAACTCCCTCTGTAGACCAAGCTGGCATAGAACTCATAGAGATCCGACTGCCTCTGCCTCCTGCCTGATGGGATTAGAGGCGTGCGCCACCGTCTGGCTAGTGCGTGTTTTCTTTTTCTTTGTTTTTTGTTGGTGGTGGTGGTGGTGGTGGTGGTTTTTCGAGACAGCGTTTCTCTATGTAGCCCTGGCTGTCCTGGACTCACTTTGTAGACCAGGCTAGCCTTGAACTCACAGGGTGCTGGGACTACAGGCATGTGTCACCAGGCCTGGCAATTACATATAGCTGTGAACTGCCACGTGGGTGCTGGGATTTGAACCCTGGCCTTTTAGAAGAACAACCGTGCTCTTAACAGCTGAGCCCTCCAGCCCTTGTGCAGTGCATGTTTTCTTAAAGCTTCATTGAAGTCCTGCAAGTTGGGGACCAGCCTGGACTACAGAATTCCAAGATAGCTAGGGCTATACAGAGAAACCTTGAAAAATAAAAAAAAGAAAAAAAGAAAAGAAAAAAATTTAAAAATGTGGTAGGGCTGGAGAGATGGCTCAGCCATTAAGAGCACTGACAGCTCTTCCAGAGGTCCTGAGTTCAATTCCCAGCAACCACATGGGTGGGTCATAACCACTTGTAATGGAATCTGATACCCTCTTCTGTTGTGCATGAAAACATCACTCATTTACATAGCTAAATCTTTTTTTTTTTTTTTTTTTGGTTTTTCGAGACAGGGTTTCTCTGTATAACAGCTCTGGCTGTCCTGGACTCACTTTGTAGACCAGGCTAGCCTCGAACTAACAGAGATCTGCCTGCCTCTGCCTCCCGAGTGCTGGGATTAAAGGCGTGCGCCACCACTGCCCGGCCAATCTTTTTTTTTTTTTTTTTTTTTTAATGTGGTAGTTTGAATAGGTTTGGCCCCCATAGATTCATGTGGTTGAATGCTTGGCCCACACGGAGTGGCACTAGTAGAAGTTGTGGCCTTGTTGGAGGAAGTGCCTCCTTGAGATTTCCAATGCTCATGTTCCACCCAGTGTAGAATGAGAGCCTCTTCCCAGATACCTTTGGATCAAGGTGTAGAACTCTTAGCTCCTGCTAAACTGTATGAATTCTCTTTCATATTTTGTATTTTTGTTTTTGGTCAAGCTGAGTTTATCTTGTTTTCTAGATTGTAATTTTGTGTCAGTGAGAAATCCATAAAGTACCAACATGGGAAAGAAACGAACAAAGGGGAAAAGTGTTCCCGTTAAGACTTCCTCTGAATCCACAGGTATATCTTACCAATTGTTGTTAAGGCCTGTTACTGTACTAAATGAATATTTTCTGTTAAATTTATTTTTATGTGTACCGGTGCTTTTTCTTGTATGTATGCACTGTGTGCATGCAGTGCCAGAAGAGGGCATCATATCCCCTGTAACTGGAATTACAGATGGTTATGAGCCACCTTGTAGGCACTGGGACTTGAACCCATCTGGAAGAGCAGTCAGTGCTTCTAACTGCTGAACCATCTCTCCATCCCCTTAAATGATATGTAAGTAAGGTATGCATTGTTATATTGTGTTTTGCCTGCATGTGTGTGTCTGTGTGCCATGTGTGTGCAGTGCTTGTGGAGGTCAGAAGAGGGTGTCAGAGCCTCTGGTTTGGAACTACTGGTCCTTTGTAAGAGCAACAGGTGCTCTGAACCACTGAGCTGTCTTTTCAACCTATTTGTTTGTTTGTTTGTTTTTAATTTTTAATTTTATGTATATGGGTCTTCTTACTGTAGGTAAGCCTGAACACCATGTCTGGTCAGGGCCTTGTGGAGGCCAAGAGAGAACATTGGATTCTCTGAAATCGGAGCTAGTGAGCATGGTTGTGAGTCATCACGTGGGTGCTTGGATTGCAACCCCAGTTCCTCTGGAAAGAGCAGCCAGTGCTCCTAACCACTTAACCATCTCTCCAGCTATTTTCCTTTAAGACTGGATTTTACTATTCCTGACTGGTCTTGAACTCACAGAGGTCTGCTTGTGTTTGCTTCCCAAGTGTTAACATTAAGGTGTGCACAAACATACCCAGCTTAGATTTTATTATTGTATGTATGTGTAATGTGTATGTGTATTGAGGAGTGCCTATGTGTTATAGTGTGAATGTGGAGGTCAGGACAGCTTTCAGGAGTAGGTTCTTCTCCAGCCACTGGGTCTTTGGGATAAAGCTCATCAGTCTGGCCCTGTCATAATATTTGTTGTATGTGTCATTTGCCATCTACATTCATCTTTTTAAACGGCTTTATGTGTACTGGGTGTTTTTCACTACATGTCTGCCTGGTGCCTTGGGAAGCTAGAAGAAAGCTCTGGATTTGCTGGAACTGGATTTACACACAGTTGTGAGCTACTATGTGGGTGCTGGGAATTGAATCTGGGTCTTCTGCTGTTGGAGAAGGGTCTTATGCACTGTTCTCAGATGCTGATTTCAGTGCCCTGAGATCTGGTTACTGCCCTGCCATGGACATTGTTATGAAAACTGAACTATCTCCTGTATCCATGTGATATGAGGAGTGCTCCCCAGTTATCCCTGATTGGATAATAAATGTTGTTGGCAGCTTGTAACTGAGCAGTGAGAGAATAGGAAGGTGGAACTTTCTGGTAGGGAGAAAGGAACTCTGCAAAGAAGAAAGAAGAAGGCTTTTGACCAGGAAACATGAGAGGAGACCACGTGACTATGGATAGTATAGTATGTGGCTGGAGGGGCTAGATTAACTTAGATGGGGTAGTTGAAAGTCTGCCCAGCGAAGGCTTAAGCTTTGAAATATTTAGGTCTTGGTGTCTTTATTTTTATGAATGAAAACCAGGGACCTCCAACACTCTGCAAGAGGAGCAAGTACACTTAACTGTTGCTGAGCCATCTCTCCAGCCTTATATTCACTTTTGATATCTTATTGATATAAAGGATCATGACTACATAAGCTAAATATCATATTTTCAGAATGATATTTATGTAGTGAGAAGTTGGATGCCTGTTTGTGTTAGGCACTGAAGCATTTCCTGTACTTTACAAATGAAGAAATCTCTTTAACTTTTAGTGCTATCAGTGGAAGAATAACGGTCCCTGATAGCACAATAAAATGCTTATTTCCCTGAACCTTTACCAATACTGGACAGTGTCAATTATAAAAGTCTTTGTTCATTTGGTGTTTTGAAGAATAGTTCTTCCCCTCTCCTCTCTTTTCCTCTGTTTCTTTACTGGGATTCAGTGGTTTTTCTACATGACCTTATTTCTATTAACTTCTGTGTGTGTGTTCATTGGACAGGTAGCCAGTTGTGCTACTTCATTGGTTTCTAAAGCCATAGTTTTAATCAAACAACTCAAATCCTTCAGAATGACTCCAACACCCTTTAATAACACTTGTCCCTAACCTGATTTCCAGTCTCAAGTCTGGCTATCATTTTTGTATATTGTATGACTCCACCATTTACGGAGATAGCACACATTTTGGGGCACATTTTTATATGGGGATTGGTCCTTTTGGTTTGCCCTATCCTCCTCCTCCTCCTCCTCCTCCTCCTCCTTCTCCTCCTCCTCTTCTTTTTCTTCTTCTTCTCTCTCTCTTTCTCTCTATCATTTATCTATCTATCTATTTATCATCTATCTATTTATTTATTTGAGACAGGTTCTTTTTGTGTAATTTTTGCTGGCCTGGAACTCCATGTGTAGACTAGGGTGGCCTGAACCTACCAGAAATCCACTTGCCTCTTGCCTCCTCAATGCTGGGATTAAAAGGTGTGTACCACCAGCCTGGTAGCCTTTTACTATTGGAGGACATCGTTTTCAGTATGAGTTATGAGATAAAAAGACTTGACTCAAAATTTTGGCATGGTCATTCAGTAGTTATTTGCTCTTACATACTAATCTTAGTTTTGTCCTTTGTCATTAGAAATAGTAGTGTCTTCCTTCTGGGTAATTATAAGGATTAAATGAGTTGAATATACTTAACAGTTTATGGATGCATTTAATCAATATCAGAGAGTCTGATTACTGCAAATATTTTTCAGTACTTCACTTTATCTCTTGAAATTTTTGTGTCATTAGTCTTTTTTTTTTATATATATTTGGTTGTGAGCCTAGCCTTTAACGGCTGAGCCATCTCTCCAGCCCTAGTCTTTTTTTTTTAATGGATATTCAATTCGAGAAATTCTTACTCATTGCCGTAGTTTGATGGGATGTGAACTGCTCTAGAAGGAAGAGATTGACGTGGTCACTTTTAGGTTCTCTGGGAACTAGCAGCATAGTGTCAGCCCCATAATGGGTATGCTACTGAATGAGTGAAGACCTTTTCCTGTCCTTCAAAGGTTAAAAAAAAAATAGATATATGATGAATGGCCTTACTTTAATGAAAATAGCCAGATAAAAGGAAGTGGATTTGTAGATGTGGTTAATAACTGTCCTCGAGAGATGGCTCACATGGTGAAGAGTGCTTGCTGTGTAGTGAGTGGTAAGCCCTGGAGTTTGCATTGCAACATCCGCATAACCGAGGTTTCCACAAATGTTCCAGGGATCAACACTCTCTTGGCCTTTGGGCTTGCTCTGCATACACCCATCTACCAATACACATTCACAACACAGAATAAAAATAAATCTTAAAAAAAATGAATTTCAAACTTTCTCAGTGGAGTTTGGGTATAGTAGTGTTTCTCCAGTGTGTGAGGTCACCTCCTTTCCCCAGTACAAAAAGACAAAAAGGAAATAGGGAAGTGCTCTTCATCCCTTGAGGCTGGTGTTTTTGAGGGCACAGAGCCCAGTTAATAGAGCCTTTCCCTCCCTCAGCCATACACAGGAATCCTTCTCAAACAGTCTTGTAATATTCAAATGTCAGACAGGATGATGAATGTTTTTGATAATCTGAAAATTCATTTGTAAACTTAATGCTGAAGTTTGGATACATTTCAATAGTAATAAAAAATTTAAATTTTATTATTACCAAATCTTATTATTTTTGTTTTTTTTTTCTTTTTTCAATAGAACCAATGTGCAGACATCTTAGAAAAGGGTTGGAACAAGGTAATTTGAAAAAAGCTTTAGTGAATGTGGAATGGAATATCTGCCAAGACTGTAAGACTGACAATAAAGTGAAAGATAACCCTGAGGAAGAAGCAGAAGACCCTTCAGTTTGGCTGTGTCTTAAATGTGGCCATCAGGTATGCTTAGGTTAATAAGGGTGAGATTTTTAGGAAGCTCTAGTTTGCTTTAGTAAGTTCTATATAAAAACAGATTGGCTCTCTAATGCCAGCTGTCATAGGTCATGCTCTCTAGCCAGCTGATTCTGATACTAAAACTTTTTGTATGTTGATGTTTTGGAAGGGTTCTCTAAGGTGCCATGGTTGTAATAGTGAGGAAGTAGGAACAGGCAGAGGGAAGATGAAGAAACAGTTGCCACAGAGCATTAGTAGATTGCAGGGTGACTTGGGATGTGTCCTGGATAGAGGAAAGGTGCCTTTGTGCCTGTGCAGAACAAGGCCCTACTTCTGGAGAGAAGTTGTAATCTTCAGTAGGGCAGCTCCCTTCAGTGAGGATAATTCTGGGGATATGTGGATTGTGTTGCTACCATCATCAAGCTACATTTCAGGCAGCTGGAGGAATGAGTGCCTTGGTCTTGGGGCCTGATTAGGAATCTGGCCTGTGGATCTCATCAGCCTCCTGAATCGATCAAAGTATTAAAGCTCAGGCCCTTGGTCACCATTAAATGGTGGCTTGTTTATTTTGTATGTTCGTCCGTCCATCCATCCATCCATCCATCCATCTATCTTCTATCTATCTGAGACACAGATTCAATATGTAGCTCGGGCTGACTTGGACTTACTATGCAGAACAGACCTGTGCTTGAACTCACAGATATCTGCCAGCCTTGGCCTCTTCGGTGCTGGAATTAAAGGGCATGAGTCACCATGTCCTACTGGTGGCAAATCTATGTTAGGAAACTGGTTAACTAACTCCTAGTTAGTCTTACCATGAAACTACAAGATGAGACAATCAATTTTTGCTCTATTTTTAAAAAGTAAAAAATATTTTAAGATTTATTTTTAATTATGTGTATTATGTATGTGTGTGGTAGATATCTGCACCTGAATGCAGGTGTTCATGGTGGTCAGAAGAGGTTGTCACATCCTTTGGAACTGGGGTTACAGACAGTTGTGAGCCATCTGATTTGAGTTTTAAGACTAAACTGGATGAGCAGTATGTGGCTGAGCAATCTCTCCAGCCCATTCCCATTATTTAAAAGTTGAAATTATATGGAAATAATTACAGATCCAAATGTAATTACAGTCCTAAAATTAACACTTATACTCTTACACATTTTGCTCAGTTTCTCCCATGGTAATATTTTACAAAATTGATGCAGTACCCTAGCTAGAATTTAGATATCATAGTTTCAATATCATATGGATGTGCTAGATTGCCCTTGTCTAGTTGTTCCCACAGTCCCACTGACATCCTCCTCAGAACCCGAAAATTCTGGAAATTTTGTATGGGGAGGATATAGTTTTTTCTCATAAGCAGATAATCTTGCGCTGCTACAAGAGGTGACTTTGAAGCAAGGTCTATGGATGGAGCTTGTTCTGGTGCCAGTGATGGTAAAAGATGCATGACTAATAGAATAACATTAACCACTTCCTACAGCTGTGAAAGTTCTGAGTACACTTTAGCCAAGTAGAAGAACATGGGATTAACTGGAAAGGAGGGCTGGAGGCAAGATTTATTTAGCAGTTTAAGAGAACAACTCAAATTTTTAAATTGAACAGTACATAATAAAAATTAACCTGAAAAATCTGCATGTAATGGAAAAAGCTGAAGAGAATCTTTTCCGAGGCTCTTATGGAGTCTAAAGGAGATTTGATTTATGTGGGTTTGATTGGAGTCTAGGTGTGTAGTGAGTGGTGGGACAGAACCAGGGTCTTTTTACACAAGGCAAATGTACTACTCCCACTGTGTTGATGTGTTTTAACGGGGACTGGAAAGTACAAGTAGTTGAACAGGAAGACTAATTTTAGTGCTAAAATGTCCTTTTCCTTGAGTATCTTCATTTGCCTATCAATACTTAAGTTTCAAACAAGGAAAGAAGTCCAGATATTGTAGCGTCTCCTTTTCTTTTAGATCTTTATTTTGTGTGCATGAGGCAGGGACGGATCGTGCCCATGTGTACTAGTGGAGGTTAGAAGACACCTGGAAGGAATGCGTTCTCTCCAGTAGGTCCTTGGAGAAGCAAATTCAGGTTTTACCTGTTGAGCCATCTTCACTAACCCCGAACACTTTATTTTTGAATTGTAACAATGACAGAATTCTTGAAGTACTTGTATATTATGATGGAGTATAAGTTAATGTGGTGAGTCTTTGGCTTTGAGGCTTATGGTTATGACTCCCCAGGGCTGTGGCAGAGACTCTCAGGAGCAGCATGCCTTGAAGCACTATACAACACCAAGATCCGAGCCTCACTATCTGGTGCTTAGTTTGGACAACTGGAGCGTCTGGTGAGCTTCAAATCCTGTACCTGTTAACTAGAGATTGTTTGAGATACTAGAGGACGAAGCGGTTGAAAAGTATTTAAGAACAAGAAAAGTAAACTTGTACTGCTTTGTCAGTACTCCATGACAGAAAAACAAGTTCATAAACAGGGGGATCATCATCTTTTTGTTTCTTTCTTTTTCTTGTGTTGTTTTTAGTCTAAAAATGGGGACACTAAAGTATAAATGTTTTTGTTTTTCAAGACAGGGTTTCTTTATGTAACAGCCCTGGCTGTCCTGGACTTGCCTTTTATACCAGGCTAGCCTTGAACTCACAGAGATCCATCTGCCTCTGCCTCCTGAGCATTAGGATTAAAGGCATGCGCCACCACGCCCGGTACAAATTTTAAATAAATGAGGATATAGTAAAAGGATAATTTCCACAAAAACCATTGTCAGGCCATTATATTGTGTCTCCTAAATTGCAACTTTATTAACTGATTTTTATTTCATTAAAACCTGTCTTTATAGCAGTATTCACTGAATATCATCTGTCACTTGTAAAATTTGTTATTTTTGTTGGCTAGGTCTGCAGTTTAATTGATGTAGTTTAAATGACGCCTTTAATCCCAACACCCGGGAGGCAGAGGCAGCCCTGGTCTACAGAGTGAATCTAGGCCAGCCTGGGCTCGGTTACACAGAGCCTCAAAAAACTAAAAAACTTTTACAGCAGTATTTGCTGAATATCATCTGTCACTTGTAAAATGTGTGAATTCTGTTGGCGAGGTCTGCAGTTTAAGTGGTGCACACAGAACGCTGCTGTGCATGCTGAGCCACATGGTACCGCCTTCCTCCACTGCTTACCGCTTCACAGCTTGAGACAGTCTCTCTCAAAGAAGGGGAGGCTGTGGGGCTTTTGTTTGCTTTTTGTTTGTTTGCTTTTGATTGATTGGTTTGGCTGGCTAGCCCGGGGCTCCACTGGACAATACTGAAATTACAGGCAAGTGCAGGCATATAGGGAGTTAAACTCAGATCTTCATGTTCTGGAGCAAGTGCTCTAAACACTGAGCCTTCTTCCAGACCAGAAAAGATTTAAAGGACTGAGAGTGGGACTCAGCTGGACAGCACTTGCCTAGCATGCGTGAGACCGTGTGTACCATTCCTAGAACTTTATATGGGGAGAAAACCTGACAAAAAACCTTTTGGTTTTAATTTTAAAGAACTATTATTTTTAACTCTGTATATACATATGTCTGTGTGTAGATTTGGCCTATGAGTGCAGGTACCTGCACAGGCCAGAAGTTACAGGATTTCCAGAGCTGGAGTTAAATTACAGGTAGTTGTGTGCTGGAAAACATGGGTGCTGGGAACCACACTTGGGTCTTCTGAGCTGTTTCTCCAGCCCCTAAGAAAAGTTTTTTTTATTTTCAGTTTCTCTCTGCATTTTTCTTTTCTTCTTTTTTTTTTAAACATTTTTTTGTTTTTTTTGAGACAGGGTTTCTCTATGTAATAGTCCTGGCTGTTGTTCTGGACTCACTTTGTAGACCAAGCTGGCCTCAAAATCACAGAGATCCACCTACCTCTGCCAAAGGCGTGTGCCACCACGTCCAGCTTCTCTGTACATTTTTTAGATTATTATATGTGATGAGTTTGTCTGTACATATATGTGTATGTGTGTGAGGGCTGTTGTGCAGGCTTGCCATAAAGAATCAGTCCTTTCCTTTACTGGGTTCTGGGGATTGAATTCCTGTTGTCAGCATTTTGAGGCAAGCACTTTTGTCCACTGAACCATTGCCAGCCCTACTTCCGTCATTTTTAGTAGAAGAATTTCACAGTTAAATGATTTGTCTCTCCTTCTTGTAGTTGTCAGCTTGTCAATTTTCTTCTCTGGTTATAGGTGTTACAAGTGTGATGAGGAAGTCAAATACTGTAGTTCAAACCGATTGGGCCAAGTGGTTGATTATGTTAGAAAACAAGCTGGCATTGCAACTCCAAAACCAGGTAACAATTTGTTTATTAATAGATATGCAATGTTAGATATGTGTAGCTGCTTTCATTTACTCACTCATTCCTTTACTGTATTTATTTATTTATTTTTGAGACAAGGTCTCTCTATGTAGTCCTGGTTATCTCTGAACTCAGTATGTAGACCAGGCTGGCCTTGAGCTCACAGAGATCCTCTTGTCTCTGCTTCTCAAATGCTGGGATTAAAGGTGTGTGCCACCACACCTAGCCATTCTTTTTTTTTGGTTTTTGAAACAGGGTTTTTCCGTGTAGCCCTGGCTGTCTTGGAACTCACTGTGTAGACCAGGCTGGCCTTTTTTTTTGAGACCACATCTTTCTGTAGGTAAGGCTAGCCTTGAGTTTGTGAGTCACTGGCCTTAGCCTCTGTTAATGGACTGAGGTCATTAAAGGTCAAAAGAAGTAGGCACTCCTCTCATAATTCTGGTTGGGAGCTTACTATAGACCGTTTGTGTGTGTGGTGGAATCATAAGTATTATCTTTTCTTTTTCTATTTTTCTTTATTGAATATAGTTTTTTAATACGGTATATTCTGATTACAGTTTCCTCCCAACCCTCAACCTTTCTCAGATTCTCTTCACATCTCCCATTCAAATCTTTCTATCTCCTTAGAAGACAAACAGGAACCTAAGGATAATGATAAAATGAAATAAGGTAAAAACAAAAACAAACTGGAATAGGACAAAACAAACATTAAAAAAATAGCCAAAGGAGGGAGCTAGAGAGATGGTTCAGTGGCTGAGAGCACTGGCTGCTCTTCCAGAGGTCCTGAGTTTATCTGTAATGGGGTCTGATGCTACCTTTCAGGTGTACATGCAGACAGAGCATTCTTATAAATAAAGATAAAAAAAATAGCCAAAAGAAAAACACAAGAAACACAGATACAAATGGAGAAACATACATGTCCACATACACAGAAATCTTAAAACTAGAAAAACACAAAACTAGAAGTCATAATCAATATTCAGAGCATTAGAAGACAAAGAGCCAGGCTGGAGAGATGGCTCAGCAGTTAAGAGGACTGGCTGCTCTTCCAAAGGACCCACGTTCAAATCCCAGCACCCAAATGGTAGTTCAGAGCTGTCTATAATAGCTGGGTGTGGTGGTGGTGCATGCCTTTAATCCTAGCACTCAGGAGGCCGAGGCATACAGATCTCTGTGAGTTTGAGGCCAGCCTGGTCTATAGAGTGAGTCTAGGACAGCCAGGGATACACAGAAAAAAATCTCCAAAAATGACATTGAGTTCATTTTGTGTTGGTCATCTACTGCTGGGCATAGGGCCTGCCTTTTCGAGTGATTTGTTTCTCCAGAGAGGGTGATTTTTTTTTTTTTTTTTCATTTTTGAGTAGGTATCAGTTGGAGGTAGCTTCTGGGTTAGGGATGGGGTCATGTGTCTACCTCCACTCTGAGAACTGGGACCCCATCTGGTGTAGACCCTTCCTACACTCTGGAATCTCAGGAGACTGTAGTGGCTGTGGTCCCCTGACAAGTGCAGCCACTTTGGGTCCCAAGTAGAAAGTGATTCTAGTTATTGGGAACTGACACAAAGGAACAGGGATGAGCTAGAAGGGGATGGTGCTAAGAGGGTCCACAAGAGGGAGAAAAGCTGGGTGTGCTGTTAAGGTCTGTGTCATCCCCTGGGAATGGGCGCAGAAGGGAAAGAAAGACCACAGAAGATGGTCTGCTATAAAGCTAGGGATTAGAGTTGGAGAACAGGAGGAGAGAAGATTGCTTACCTGATTTCTTGGCTGGTGTGGGCACCAGGTTCTCAGGAATGCTATAGACTTAACTATACTATATTTAGTGTAGTATATTTGTAGTAGAAAATATTCAGTCTCTGTTAAGTAAAATGAATACATACACACACATTGGTTTTTAGACAAAAGTTGTGTATTGTTGTTTTGGAGACTGATTTTTTTGTAGCCTTGGCTAGCCTGGAACTCATAGGTCTTGCCTCTGCTTCCCAAACACTAGGATTAAAGGCCTATGCCACCATGGCAGGCCACAGGTAGGATCTTCTGTAGCCCTTCTGACCTTACATGTAGTCAAGAATGACATTGAGTTTTTGATCCTCCTGTCTCTACCTCTCAAGCGCTGTGCTATGGACATGTACTACCACTCTTTGGGTTTTTATGAGGTGCTAGCAATCAAACCCTAGATTTCATGTATACAAAGCAGACACCATCCTATCCATCTATCATTCATTATCTATCAACTATATATCATCTACCTATCTATCTACCTATTCATATATTTTGACTTTTCGAGACAGGGTTTTTCTGTGTAGCCCTGGGTGTCCTGGAACTAGCTCCGTCGACCACACTGGCGTTGAACGTACAGAAATCTGCCTGCCTCTGCCTCCTGAGTGCTGGGATTAAAGGTGTGTGCTGACATTTTCTTTTTTTTTTTTGGTTTTTCGAGACAGGGTTTCTCTGTGTAGCCCTGGCTGTCCAGGACTCAATTTGTAGACCAGGCTGGCCTCGAACTCGCAAGGATCCGCCTGCCTCTGCCTCCCAAGTGCTGGGATTAAAGGCGTGCGCCACCACTGCCTGGCAGTGCTGACATTTTCTAATGGTCAGGTTCTTGGATACTTCTTTAGTATTAAATGAATTGCCATGGTGTACAGTGTTTGCTTTAAGCTTATTATTTTGCTACTGTGTTGAGAAATATCTTTTTGAAGCCACAGTTGTTTATGTCAGAATTGGTTTTGGATAGTAGAATTCATTTAAACTCACTGTGTTCATATTGTTCCGTGCTGTAATTCTGTGTGGTAAGATACATTCATTTATAGAGGATATTTATGTAATAAAGGAAGGGCTTTATACCAAAGCATAAGCTACTATGACACTTGTCAGGCTTGCTTACAGCATCAGTTCTGAGTGCCTCCCTTTGCTTCCTCTGTGAGTTTACCACTACTAAGTGTCAGTCAGATTGATGCCAGTTAAAATAAGAGATTCTACTACAATGTTCTAAATGTAACTATGTAGACATGGCCATATACTACACTTTGCCAAGTCTTCTTTTTCTCCTTTTTAAAACAGAGAATGGACACATTGAACTTGAAAATAAAAAATCGGAGAAAGAGAGTAAAAATGAACAAGAGAGAGAGAAATCGGAAAACATGGCTAAAGAAAATATTCCCATGGATTCTGCTTCCCAGATAACTGTGAAAGGTCTCAGTAATTTGGGAAATACTTGTTTCTTCAATGCAGTTATGCAGGTGACAAAGTCAGCCCATCCCCTCATGCTCTAAAACTTAGAATGAGTTGTATCCTGTGTAAATTCTGTGTATTCATTGCACAAGTGATTATTGCCTGCTTAAACACTGGTAATAATGGAGTTTCAAGCAGCCATGGCCTCTACTTTCAAGAGGCACGTGTTTGTATCAGGGAAACACAGGGGAGCCTGGCACAGAAAGAAATGTCTAGTTGGAGTGGTAACAAGTGGTGGTGAGAATTATTGTTGGGATGTGGGAATAGGTACTTCTGCCTGAGTCACAGGAGAATGCCCCTCTGAAGTGAGGTGTGCTCTCAAACCTGAGTCCGTGAGCTGCAGAGAATGTGGAGAAGGGCATGTTGTACTCTTTCCTTTCCTGGGTAGAGATGTAATGAGGACTTCAGTGCTGGTTGTAGTTTTCTGTTGGTAGAATAAATAATGTTTGAATGCTTGATTATATTGCCCCTTCTGTTTCCATCCTGCATCATAGAATTTGTCACAAACACCAGTGCTTAGAGAACTACTAAAAGAAGTGAAAATGTCTGGAACAATTGTAAAAATAGAGCCACCTGAGCTGGCACTAACAGTACGTATTTGATGCAATTTAACTTTATTATTTTCATTTCTTAGACAGGGTCTCACTGTGTAGCTCTGTCCTGGAATTTGCTATGTAGATCAAGCTGGCCTTGAATTCAGAGACCATCTGCTCTGCCTCCCGAGTGCTGGGATTAAAGGCATGTGCCACCACCCTGGCTGTGGAGTGCATTCTTAGCTTCACCTTTCCATGGCTCTGGGGATTGAATTTATGTCAGTTATGCACAGCAAGTACTTTAACCATAGAGTTCTTGCTGGCCCAGAGCTGGATTTTTGAGCAGAAAGTTTCTGTATCTCTTGATGGACATTTTGGATGTTTTCATTGGGCAGCTCTATCAGTATCATTGGCTTGTTACATCTTGGCTGAGTAAATGATTCTAATGTTTGACTGAAATTTTTATTCCTATTTTCAGGAACCTTTAGAAGTAAACCTTGAGCCTCCAGGTCCTCTTACTTTAGCCATGAGCCAGTTTCTTAATGAAATGCAAGAGAACAAAAAGCGAATTGTGACGCCTAAAGAGCTCTTTTCTCAGGTCTGTAAAAAGTGAGTATCCACTTGATTGTGCTTTTAGTACATTAGTAAGATGCTGAGGAAATATTTTACACTGATAGCATCAGAGTCAACTGAATAAACTTATTTTTATCTGATTTAAAAGCAACATGTTTCCTGTGATAATTAAATCTGCCTAGGGTGTTCTTGCAGCAGACACACATTTTGAGAAAAATGACACTGTTACTTGGATATAGTTCTAAGACTTTAAAATTAGCTTTGTAATGTAGTAGACTCAACACTGCTTTTCTCTCTTCTGTTTTTTTCTTCAGAGCAACACGTTTTAAAGGGTACCAGCAACAAGACAGCCAGGAGCTACTTCGCTACCTACTGGATGGGATGAGAGCAGAAGAACACCAAGTTAGCATACTCTGAGAATGCAGTATTGTGCTCCTGTCTGCCTGCCTGCCTGCCTACCAGACACAGGCCACTGTGCTTATAACACTGAGTTATGCCAGGTTTCCCAGCCAGTATGCCTGTTCATTAGAATAAGTGAAGAGGATTCAAATGATTCTCTTAAATTGAGATTTTTGTTGTTGTTGTTTACTGGATGTTTGCAGCAATACCATCTGTAAAGGCTCTGTTAGACTAGACAGCACTAGAGAGATTCAGAAAATGGGAAACATTTCTCCCCAAACAGCCCTTGTTGTAGCATGCTCTGAGTATGGTTTAATACAAGTGCTGGATCTGGGAAGTATTTGCACTTTAGTAAGAGTCGGGATGGTTTTCACAACTAAAACCTTTTTTTGTTAATTATCAGGATATATAATGCATTTTGGAGGTAGGAATTTAATTAACTGCATTAGTAACAGCAGTAATAACTCGTATGATTCTGTATTCACTCTTACACCAGACACTTGTGAGTTTCATGTGAGTTGCCTTACCTAGCTCTTGCAGGCATCCTATGAGGTAGATTATTTTATTACTCTGTAAGCTGGTGTAGAGATGAAGTCACTCAGTAATGACACAACAGGACAGTAAGTGTTAGAGCTGGGTTTTCTAGCTCTGATGTAGCCTTGCTAGCACTGCATGTCTCAGTGCTTTCTGGAAGTGGCAGCATGTTCTGAAAAGCGCTGTTGAGTAGGCTTAGGGTCTTGAAATGCTAAGACCATCCCTGCATTCAGAGCATTGCTTTATAGGCTTAGGTATTAATTTGTTTAGCTCCTTGAATTAATTTTGAAAATGTGATTATCTCAGTAAATTTGGGGAGCTACAGCTTAATCCTTTCTTGAGTTTATTACATATTTTCGAAGGAAAGTAACCTTAAAATTTAATAGTATATATATATTCATTTTATTACTTTTAGAGAGTGAGTAAAGGAATTCTTAAAGCATTTGGTAATTCTACTGAAAAATTGGATGAAGAAGTTAAAAATAAAGTTAAAGGTAATGTCTGACTTTTTGAATTAAAACACTATAGTTGAATTCTTCTGTATGTTAGGACAAGATTACTGGCACATATTTTCAAACCCAGAATTTTTAAATGCAATTTGTCCATGTCATTATTGAGTTTTAAAAGTTAATTAGTCCTCTAGTGGTAAATATTTTGGAAAAGTTTAACTTGTGATATATTCTTTTTATGCATTAGTATACTAAGATCTATAAAGACAATTAAGATAGCATCACAATTTTATTTTTCAGAAACAAATTATAATTAACAAACAGTAAGTGGATAATACTAGTTTAACTTATCAATAGCTCTTTATTCATAAAGCTGACTTAGCCTTTTTTTTTGGTTTTTTTCAAGATAGGGTTTCTCTGTGTACCCCTGGCTGTCCTGGATTCACTTTGTAGACCAGGGTGGCCTTGAACTCACAGAGATCCACCTGCCTCTGCTTCCTGAGTGCTGGGATTAAAGGCATGCAATACCACGCCTGGCAATTACAGATAGCTGTGAACTGCTATGTGGGTGCTGGGATTTGAACCTGGGTCCTTTGGAAGAACAGCCAGTGCTCTTAATCGCTGAGCCATTTCTCCAGCCCCGCTGTTGTATGTCATTTAAGAATTTAGGACAGGGTTTACTCTGTCTAGCTCAGGCTGGTCCAGAACTCGCAGATCTTTCTGCCTCACCTTCTTGAGTACTGGAATTACAGGCGTGAGCCACCACTCTTGGCTTTGTCCAATGCACTTAATGAGGTGATGAGACTCTCCTGGTACCTACTGAGTATTGGACACGACTGATGAAACCAGAACTATATTTGATTTTTATTTAAATGGTGTAAAATGTAAGTGGCCACAATGAGTAAAGCATACAGTATTAAAGCTCCAGTTCTGGCCACCTCATACAGCAGCTCTGCCTCCTCGGCTTCCTGTAGAGCCTGCCTAGTAACAAAATAGCGCCTGCTGTCAGCATATCTGCTATAGAAGTATTTTCCTGCATGTGGGCACATACCACTTGAGTAATGCTTATACATTTTATGTATTTTGAAAAGTGATTTGATATTAAAATACTCTCTGACTTGAAACATGTCAAAAGTATTGGTAGGTATGTAGAAAATCAAAGGTAACAGTTTGCCTGAGAGTTCCCAGGGTTTTTGTTTTATTTAGAGCTCATAAATAAAGTTATTCATTTTCTTCAAGTTTTTCTAAACTGGAATCTCTTATCAGTACTGGTTGTATTCAAATGTTAGTCCTGGAAAAAGGCAGTGATAGACAGACAGTACCAGCTAGCAGAGTCTGATATTGTCATTTTACCGATAGATGATAATTTAAGTCTCACTGACTTGCAGTTTGTTTTACTAGATAAGAACACACACACACATATATACTATTTATGAAAAGGTGATTGTGTTGTGTTCTCAGTGGTAGAATATATGTTGCTAACTTTCACAGCTTACAAATGTAACACTGGTACTTATGAATAGAGAAAAAGTGTTTAGCAACACATTAAAAATGAAAATTTAGATAAAGTAATTTAAACTTTTCTCAAGTTTAATAATTGTAATTTTTTTTTGTTCTAGATTATGAAAAGAAAAAGACAATACCTAGTTTTGTGGACCGCATCTTTGGTGGCGAATTAACTAGTACAATCATGTGTGACGAATGTAGGACTGTAAGTGGATGTTAGATGGGTGGACGTAGGCACTGGCACTCATGGAGGACAGCTAGTCTGCACTCTTTTCTAAGTCACAAGTATCTATTAAATGTGATAGTTTGTTTTGAGATGAGGTCTTCCCATATTCTCAGGCTGGTTGGGAACTCACCAGTTATCTGGCCTCAGGTTTCTGAGTGCTAGTATTATAGGTGTGTATCTCCATGCCTAGCCCTCACAGGATATTCTTTACTGGTATATCTGGTTCTTCAGTGGAAATATTAGCACCCTTAAAATCTTTAATAAGTTATAGTAACTTCATATTCTTCCCCCAACTCAAGGTCCTCAACATACTGTAATTTTATTTTTATTTTATTTTTTTAGGTTTTTGGAGACAGGGTTTCTATGTGTATCCTTGACTGTCCTGGACTCACTCTGTAGACCAGGATGCCCTTGAACTCACAGAGATCCTCCTGCCTCTGCCTCCCAAGTGCTGGGATTAAAGGTGTGCACCACCACACCTGGCTATTTCAAATTTTCTTAATCCTTTGCTTATTAAAGCCCACTTCTACCCTTCATCATGGGTGGTAGGAGAGGAATCCTGATAGGTAATGTTTTGAGTGTCTTTCTCTCCAGGATGGGAATAATGTAATAGTAAGATTTACATGTTTTTTTTTTTTTCCCTTTCCTTTTCCATTGCCTCTTTGGTTGGCTAAGGTCTCCTTGGTGCATGAGTCTTTCCTTGATTTATCTCTCCCAGTTTTAGATGATCAGGTAAGACTATTTTATTTTTATCAAACAAGATTTATTGCCTTATATGTTCATTTTTTCTTGGTTAGATTTTATGAGGAACACCCTCCTACCTTTTAAGGATGTATGTATTACCAGCTATCCCATGGAGAAATTTTTCAGGGTTTATTAGAGATGGAATCAGTTTTAGAATTTGAAAAGAAAAAGGACTATATTCTTTATTAAAAACCTGTGTCTATGCCGGGCGGTGGTGGCGCACGCCTTTAATCCCAGCACTTGGGAGGCAGAGGCAGGCGGATCTTTGTGAGTTCGAGGCCAGCCTGGTCTACAAAGCGAGTCCAGGACAGCCAGAGATATTCAGAGAAACCCTGTCTCGAAAAACCAAAAAAAAAAAAAAAAAAAAAAAAACCTGTGTCTAGAATTCTTTGTAGGTATTATCTTGATAGTGTTACATATACAGAAGTATTTTTTTTCATTAATTTAAGGCTGACCACAAGTTCCTTTTAGTCTTTAAGTGTATAAAGATTAAATAGAAACTATCTCAGTTTTATAACGTATTAATTTAGTTCCTTTAAGTGGCTATAGGGATCAAGAGAATGTTGTTGGGCATGGTTTCCTATGGCTTTAATTTCAGCTCTGGGGAGGCAGAAATAAGCAGATCTCTGAATTTAAGGGTGACCTGTTCTATATAGAGAGTTCCAGGCCAGCAAGGTGACACAGTGAGAACCCTACTTTTAAACAAATAAATGAATATTGAATAATTAGGAACCCTTTGCCCTGTTACTTACAGTAATTAAAGTCTTACCAAACTTACTTTATTTACTTTCTCTAACACTATCATTTACCTGCAGAAAAAGAAAAAAATAAAGAGGAATTCTGTGGTGTGATACAGAATCCACTTACACAAAATACATTTATAAAAGGACATAAATTCAACATACTATGGCATGTAGCCAGTAAAATTCATTACATTCCTTTCTAATATACTTACATGTAACACTGCCTTTTTGAGGTAATGTGTCTATATGTATGTATGTGTCAGTGTGTGTGCAGCTGACTGCAGGTGCCTTTAAACCCTGAAGAAGCTAGAGAGACGGGTGCTTGTGTCACTGACACGGCTGAGCCTCTTGCCTGCTGAGCCACCTCTTCAGCCCTGACGGCCTTTTTACTGTTTTTGTTTCATATTTTTCCAGCATATGATTGTTGTCTTTATAACTTTCTTCTCTTTTTCTTTCTTTCTTTTTTCTTTTTTAATTTTCTGTGTATCTATGACTGTCCTGGACTCACTTTGTAGTCCAGGATAGCCTTGAACTCAGAGATCCGCCTTCCTCTGCCTCCCCGGTACTGGGATTAAAGGTGAGTGCCACTATGCCTGGCTCTTTTCTTTCTCTCTCTCTCTCTCTCTCTCTCTCTCTCTCGTTTTATTTTTTGAGACAGATTTTTTTTTTTTTTTATGTAACAGCCCTGGCTGTCCTGGACTCACTCTGTAGACCAGGCTGCCCTTGTACTTAGACAGTTCTGCCTGCCTCTGCCTCCCAAGTGCTGGGATTAAAGGTGTGTGCTAACATGCCTGGGCCTTTATATAACTTTTCATGTATTGTGGAAATTAAAAATAATGAGAATAAAAAAACATAGGCTACATGAATTTTCTTTTACCAAGTAGTAGTGGTAATACTTTGTTTTTCTCCATATTTTAAGAGTGGTAAGAAAAGTGTAAATGATAAAAATGTGAAAAAGACAATGGAGGAAGAAGATAAAGACAGTGAGGAAGAAAATGATGACAGCTACATGAAAACAAGAAGCGATATTCCTTCAGGAACAAGCAAGCACATACAGAAAAAAGCAAAGAAGCAGGCCAAAAAGCAAGCCAAGGTAGGTAACTATGAGGAAAATTATGCTTTCCTTTATTGTATACTTACTTGTTCTTCATAATTAAAAAATTTATCTACCATGCAGAATGATTGGTGTTAGCACTATACTTTTAATTTTCTTTGAAATTTATTTTATTTATTTTATATGATGGGTGTTTTCTTTGCATCTCTGTCATCTCTGTGTGTGTACCACATGTATGCATGGTGCTGACACAAGCCAGAAGAGGCATCAGATCCCCTGAGACTGGAGTTACAGATTTTTGTGAGCTGCTTGCTCTGAGGGTGCTAGGAATCGAACCTAGGTCTTCAGAAGAGCAGCCAGTGCTCTTAACCACTGAGCCATTTCCATAGTCCTTATATATACTTTGTTCTTGTCTGCCCCTTTCTTCCCTACCTGTTCTCTATTTTTAACTGTTCCTGTGCATTTGGCTTCTTTTAAATTTTATCCATTTTTCCTTCCAGAATTTTTATCTATCCTGAATCCAAAACAGTCTTGTAGTGTGTCCTTTTGTTGTCATTTAACAATTCATAATAACAACGCATAGGTACATCTTTCTGGTGAATTGCCTTAGTTTCTTTTCTATTGGTGTGACATTATACCATGAACAAAACAACTTAAAAGAAACTGTTTAATGTGGCTTACAGTTTCAGAGGGTTAGAGTCCAGATGGCAAACAAAGCAACAGCTCAGAGCTCACCTGTTTTGTTCTTTTTGTTTTTCAAGACAGGTTTTTTCTGTGTTGCCCTAGCTGTCCTGAAACTCAGTCTGTAGACCAGGCTGTCCTTGAACTCAGAGATCTGCCTGCCTCTGCCTCCTTGGTGCTGGGATTAAAGGTGTGCACCACCACTGGCAAACCCATACCTTCAACCATGCAGCAGAGAAAGAACCCTGGGAATGGCATTGGCTTTGAAACCTCAATGTTTGCCCCAGTAATACAGCTCCTTCAACAAGGCCACACCTACATGTACCTGGGGCCTTGTCAGGGCCACCACACTAATAGGTGACTGCTCAGTTCCAAGTCCTAGAACTCTGCCTGGCTCACTTCTCAAGAATAGACACCATCTTGTGTTGTTATTTCCACAGTTGCCCAATGTTTTGATGAATGGTGATTGTTCTTGATTTCATTTAGAGAACTTTTGGGGTTTTTTTTCGAGACGGGTTTCTCTGTATATCCTTTGTCTGTCCTGGACTCACTTTGTAGACCAGGCTGGCCTTGAACTCACAGAGATCCACCTGACTCGGATTAAAGGTATGCGCCACCATGCCCGGCTAGAGAACTTTTTGTCATAATTTATTTGAATAGTAAAGGAGCTTTTAAATTAGAACTTGAGAGTGAACACTCCTTATGAAATGATTTGTTTGAAAGGCAACAAAACTTGATGTATGGGCACTCTTTCTTTTTCTATGTCTCTGCTTCTCTCCCTCCTCTCTCTCTCTCTCTAAAATATTTATTATACTTTTTACACAGAACCAACGAAGGCAACAAAAAATTCAAGAAAAATTTCTTCACTTAAATGATATCTGTACCACTGACCATACTGCAGACAATGAACATGAAGCTGAAATATCACTTCTGGGAGAAGAGGAGATGGGTATTAAATTCAACCATGTCTCTAAAGAGGAGGCTACACATACAGTACTTCATGTCAATCAGAAAGATTTGAATGGCCAAGAGAAAATGATAGAAAATACAACTGACAGTCGGAAACTCCCAGAGGACCTAGAAGAGGAAAAGGATGACAGTGAGAGTGACCTGGGGACTGTGACATCCACTACAGAGTGTCCTAGGAATTTAAATGGTGCCTTCCTAGAAGAAAGGACCGATGGAGAGCTAGACATTACCAATGGTTTAAGAAACCTTAATTTGAATGCTGCTATTCATCCTGATGAAATAAATATAGAAATTCTGAATGACACTCATTCTGCAGCAAAGGTGTATGAGGTCATGAATGAGGATCCAGAAACTGCTTTCTGTACCCTCTCGAACCGGGAAGCGTTCAGTACTGATGAGTGTTCAATCCAACATTGCTTATATCAGTTCACCCGTAATGAGAAACTTCAAGATGCAAATAAACTGCTGTGTGAAGTGTGTACAAAACGGCAGTGTAATGGACCAAAGGCAAATGTAAAAGGTATTTAGTTTTTTTTCGTGCTGTAAAAATAGATATTAAAGTGCATATTTTGCAAGTCAGGGTTTAGAGTTACTAGTGCCCTCTTCCTTGTAAATATTTTAATAGAAAAAACTTTATTAGCATGGCTAGTCCATTGGTACCCTATCAGCAATAAAGTGGGACAGCTTGTTTCCTGGTCTTCATTGGAAAATTTCCAACTGGAATGCTGTCATGACAGCTCATATCCTTGTCAGCATTTGTGATGGCCTTCATCTCCCTTACACCAGGAAGACACACTTGAAACTTTCAGTGTAGTTATGTGGCACACCCAGAACACAACTACCAGGCTTTCTCATCTCCCTAAAGTGTGGAAGAGAGATACTGATAATATCCCCTTGCCTTGCCTGTGTTCTTTCCGTTTGAGTAAATGGGATTGAGAGGGAACTGGGTGTGGCAGACTTTTGAATATCTTCACTAAAGTTGTAGTATTTTAAAGGTTTTTTTTTGTTTTTGTTTTTTGGTTTTTTTTTTTTTTTTGAGACGGGGTTTCTCTGTGTAGCTCTGGGTGTCCTGGACATCTCTTTGTAGACCAGGCTGGCCTGAAACTCAAGAGATAGATCCTCCTGCCTCTGGCTCTCGAGTGCTGGGATTAAAGGTATGTGCCACCACCACACCCGGCTTTAAAGTCACTTATTTACATGTAGATACAAAGAATAAGTAATGTTGCTTGTAGGGATTTTATTTTAGAACAGGCAGTGGCAAGCAAACCAAAATTCTTAGGCTTAATACTGTTTTTGATAGTTTCTGAGTAGAATATTTAGGTCATTTTTATAGAGGGAGATGTGGCAAGTACCTCCAGACATCATACTGATGTAAACAGTTCTCAAAAATACCTTGACTTTTTGGTGTCTGGGATTGAACCTAGGGCCTTGTGCATTTTTAGTAGTGAGTTGTACTTTAAACCTTTTTTTAAAATGCTGTTTAAAACTCTGTCTTACCCTTGCCTGTCCTCAAACTTGCTATCCTTCTGCCAAGTACTGGGTTTAGAGGCATATGCTACCATGCCCCCCACTTCCTCAAAAATTTTTATTGGTATTTATAAATGATTTGATGATATGGAACACTTCCAACCCTAATTAAATGTATTGCTTACTACATGGCATTCTTCAGTTTATACTGAGAAAATACCTTTGGTTTTGCATATTAGCACATTCTCTGCAGATGTTTGTAAATCCTGGTTTTAGAGTTCAAGATGACATTATAAAAACTGTACGTTCTGGTGGTATCTCCCCTTTCTGTAGGTGAAAGGAAGCATGTTTACACCAATGCCAAGAAGCAGATGCTGGTTTCCCTTGCTCCTCCTGTCCTCACTCTTCATTTAAAGAGATTTCAGCAGGTAGTGCTCATAATCCTACTTTGTTTAAATATGTAATACCTACTTTATCTCTTCTGAATTTGTTTCTGTTTGTTCTTAATTCTAGTTTCAAAAAAGTTGGAAATTTAGAAGAGAAATATATATATAGGTTTGTCCAAGTGGAGAAGTTTCCAGTCCTGGGTTTCTCCAACTCAGGATTTATAGTATCAAAGCTTAACTTTGGATTAGAAAAACACCAGTTTGCTGCTAAATGTTTTTGTTTTGTGTATTATACCTTATTTTACTGACTTGATAAAAAGATGTATATTGGATTTTCACAATTTTGTGAGTAGATCATCTTTTCAGAAAGATTTAATATATTACTACAACTTTCAGATTCACAAGGATTTTGTAGGCATTTCCCCTTTTACTGGTCAAGTATTGTTTTGAATAGATGGTTAGGTCTTACTAGTGGTTGTGTGAACATAGAACATGAGCTGCAAAGTGACTCAGGGAAAATATTCTGCTATTGTTGAATTTTAGGAATTCACAATCACTGACCCATCCTGACATTTGGGGTGACTAAGGCAGAATAGGGAACTCTCATCAGAGTAGTTTTAAAAGTGTGTAGTACTTAAAGTAAAAGCTATACTAGTTGGCAATAAGCCAAGGATTAAAAAGTAGTCTCGCTAGAAAGGTGACTAGGGCTGGTTTGGGCATTGGGTACAGTCTGCACAGCTTTTCCAGGAAAACCACTCAATCTGTAATCTTTTTTTTTCCAGGCTGGTTTTAACCTACGCAAAGTTAACAAACACATAAAGTTCCCGGAAATCTTAGATTTGGCTCCTTTTTGTACCCTTAAATGTAAGGTAGGTAAAAATGGTTTTCAGCCGGGCGGTGGTGGCGCACGCCTTTAATCCCAGCACTTGGGAGGCAGAGGCAGGTGAATCTTTGCGAGTTCGAGGCCAGCCTGATCTACAAAGTGAGTCCAGGACAGCCAGGAATACACACAGAGAAACCCTGTCTCGAGAAAAAAAAAAAAAAATGGTCTTCAAAGGAAATTGTTAAGAGAAATCATAACCTGCTAAACACTCCTCCAATACTTCACAGTAACCATGAAGTTGATTCAGTTTTTGAAGAAGGGCTGGGATGTAGCTCAGTGACAAGAGTGCTTTCGAGACAAGGTTTCTCTGTGTGTATTCCTGGCTGTCCTGGACTTGCTTTGTAGACCAGGCTGGCCTCGAACTCAAGAGATCCACCTGCCTCTGCCTCCCAAGTGCTGCGATTAAAGGCATGTGCCACCATGCCCAACAGCTAGAATTATGGAGTGGGACTTTGATCATTATAACTTTATAATTTCAAGATCTGGGATAAATCATTTTGAAGATTGGGTTAATTCAGATTGTCTTAGTGACTTCTCTATTGTAACAAGACACCATGACCAAGTCAATGTATAAAAGAAAGTGTTTTATAGTCTCAGGCTAGTCTGTGATCATCATGGTCAGGAACATGGCCGTAGGCAGGTATGGCTGAAAGCTCACATCTCAATGAAGCAGGCTTTTGAAACCTCAAAGCCAACCCCTCAGTTTCCAAAAAAGGCCAAGGATTCTATTCCTTCCCAAATAATTCCAACAGCTGGGAACCAAATATTCAAACACACAAGCCTATAATGGGACATTCTCATTCAAAACCAACACACTTATAAATTACGGCAAACATTGTCTTGGTAGTTGAAGGCACACAAAGGGTGGGCAGATAAAATATAATGTTGATAAGGTATACATGGAAGATACAATCTGTAAAGTCTAGCATGTTGGTGTTTGAGAGGCCATATAAAGTAGAGCCCATGCCTAAGCCAATACTTACAGTTACAATGAATCATGTTTTCAAAAACAATAGCAGGTATGAGAACATAATGGTATGAAATAGGGTGGTACTTGCCAAAGACTAGCAGTTTTACAGCTCACAGATCAAAGCGTAGGGATTCTAAACAAAGAAGATAGGAATGAGGACTTTCATGGCAAGGAATATGGTGACCAAGTCCCACCTGACTGGGTTGTTTTACAGTGGAAGCTGGAACTGAGGACAGACTAAAAAGGACAAAAAGTTAGGAGGGAATTGAATCAATTAGTAAAGCCATGAGGCCTAAGTAGGCAGGGAAGGGAATGCAAATGAGCAATGAACAAATTAGACACTTGTTTGGAGTCAGAAAGGGAGGCAGAGCCCTTTAAATGGATGTTGAGTGGAACACAGAGTTGAGGATCTCTGGATTCAGACTTGAGTGACTAGACACATGGAGTGCCATAAATAAAGGTAGGGCTAGGCATAATGGCACACCTTTTTTTTTTAAATAATTTATGTTTTATTTCTTCAAGTTACATCTCAATCACAATCCCCTCCCTACTCCCCCCTCCAGTCCCACCCTTCCACCCTCCTCCCCCTCAACCCCCCCATCCTCTTCCCGTCTTTTTTTTTTTTTTTAGTTTAAGGTATTTCTTTTCCCCCCCAACAGCTCTCCCTTTCAGTCCAAAAAATGGTTCGTTTTCTTATAACTATAAATACAATACAAAACAACAGAAATAAATAGGCCACAATTATAAGAGTTATATGGCTTAGCATACATTCCCAATGTCCAGTCCATATGTATTTGGCACCTGACTTTAATATTCTACTATCTAACCATCTCCATGAGTTTAAAGTTCTATATCTAACTCAGCTTTCATACTAACTTGCCTCATAATTTTAAAAATATCTTCTTAGATCCAGAACACCCTCTTGATTCCTAAACAATTCAAAATTTAACTATGAGACTCTAGCTATCTATTCTTCAACCACCTCAGAGACCTGAGAGGGATAAATATATCTGATTATATAGGAAGTGCAGGGCCTGCAGCTTCCAAAACTAAGAAATGACATACCAGTGGCTGCCTGGACAGTTCCCATTTTCTCTCCATACATTACAGCATCAATCTTCAGCCATTTGGCCCCGTTTCTCTGACAGACATTGATTGTAGAGCAGGAATTATGATGGCACACCCTTTTAAACCCAGCACTCAGGAGGAGGAGGCAGGCAGGTTTGAGGCCAGCCTGGTCTACAGAGTGTGTTCCAGGATGGCCAGGGCTACACAGACAAACCCTGTCTCAAAAAACAAAAGCTAGAGAATACAGGAAACAGGTTGAAAGGACTGAGGTCAGCTTTGGATATACTGAATTTGGACATCTTTGATGCACAAGCACATTAAGTCTTGGAAGCATTCTGAATGTACGTCTCAGTCAAACCAAGAAAGAGGCCAAGGTTTGAGATACAGATTGGGAATCAGTGTGTAGTGACTCAGAACGAGATGCCATCAGTGTTGAGCCTGGAAGATAGGACATAGCCAAGAACAATACCCAAGAGCCTCAATCTCGGTTAGAAAAGGACTTCACAGAGAAGTCATGCTGCTGTACTGCATTTTAAATGCACTACTTTGATGTAAGCACATAACAGTCCTTGATGTGTAAAAACTGAAGTGCCGAATGCCTTACTCAATGTGGAATTTCAGAGTTGGTATGTAGCAGTGAACTGTCCTTTTTGTTACTGGGCACTGTTGTTTTTGCTTCACTCCTCCAGACTCTAATAAGCACAGGATAAGTGAAGTAGACACTACACACACTGGGCTGGTTTAAGATCTCGGGACTGACAAGTCAAAAGTCCAGTGTTACCGCTGAAACAGTGGCACTGAAAACCCAATGCATGTACCAGTGCACATACCTCTCTGAGGAAATGTAGGACTTGGCAAGGTTGAAAAATTCAGAGAATATGGAGGCACAGGTTACAGTGAAGTGCACAGCAGGGCTGTCAAGGAACAGTGATACTTCTGACAAGAACACAAATTGAGCCAATTTGCATTTGTCGTAACACATGGTACATAGGATCTTAATAAGTAGCCTTCCCTCTGGGTGGGAAAGTACAAAATGCAAGTAGTTTATTTAGCACAATGTAAATGTTAATCTTACAGTGTTTACTTTGGTAGCAGAAACAGGATGATGGCCAAGGATCTTAATGTACTTGCAAATTGAGTTGTTACTATCTGTATCATTTAATATATTTTATCATGTGACCCATGACCTAGTTTTTGTATCATGGAATCAACAATTGCAACTTTTTTTTTTTTTTATAAAGGTGAAAGTTATCTCTGTGGGCTAAGAACAGAGAGGTGGTATGATAAAGACACACTGTCAATGTGTCTTGCCAAGGACTAAATGGGACAAGAATAACATTGAACTGCTTTTTGTTTTTTTATATATATAAAACAAGAACGTTGCTGAAGAAAGTACTAGAGTACTGTATTCCTTATATGGAGTTGTTGAACACAGTGGCACTATGAGGTCAGGGCATTACACTGCCTATGCCAAGGCAAGAACTGCAAGTAGCCATCTCTCTAATCTTGTTCTTCATGGTGACATTCCACAAGGTAAATTTTTCTTGGGTAATTCAGACATTTTGCAGATTGTGCCAAAGCCAAAAATCCAAACCAAAACCCTCCAAGCCTAAATTTACCTTTTTTATTTCCTGACAGATTGTGAAATGGAATCAACCAAAGGGCAGTGGTTTCACATCAGCGATACACACGTGCAAGCTGTGCCTATAACTAAAGTACTAAATTCACAAGCGTATCTCCTATTTTATGAGAGAATACTGTAATAACAAAAGTATGGTCTCTGGAAATACACCTATGGCTTTTATACTGGCTATAACAATAAAAAGTTACGCTACAAATTATGTTCATCTAAGTAAATGGCAGGAAAAAAAATCATGTTTAGTTATTTAATATGAGCAAAATAATCTACACTAGTTTTTGTATCATACAGGTTTCAGTTCTTTCTAGTCTCAGCTTTAGAAAGGATTTGAATAATCAAACTCCTGTGCTTAATCTGACAGGGTGGTAGCTCTCCACTCAACAATAAATTGAGATCCCCAAAACTTGTTCTATTAGATTTTTAAGTTGCATTACTGTATGTTTCACTATTTTAGTGCTAGGATTGCTGCGTTTGCAGTATGTGATTGGGAGCAACGTGAGACCCTGGGTTCAGTGTGCATAAACTGTACTGTGGCTCAGCTGACCTGGGTGGACATTATACAGTCTCCTGATTGCTGTTGTGGACAGCTGTGCTTCCTCAAGATAAGCCAGCCACTATGTGATGAGAAGGCTTAGGATGCTGCATGAACTTGTTTTCTATGGGCTCTGACAAACAACAAACCCTGTCAGGTTACTGGAGCTTCAAGATTTTCAGAGCTGTGCCTTTCGGGAAACAATTTTGGAAACCTAATCTGGAGGTAAAAAAAAGGATTTCTAGCCTTGCCTTTCTCTTGTAGAAAGCAACTGCCATCAACACAGAAACACGGTATGATGGTTATAGTAATTTATTTTTAGAAGCAGGCCAGATATACAATGAGAACAGCTGTTTAAGTGACTTGCCTTGCTTACAGTTTATGTTTTAAAAAGTTGGTAAGAATTGATGATCAGACAGGCATAACAGTAACATGTTTAATACCACCCAGTAGAGCACAAAACCTCTTAAATTAAAAAATAAGAAAACATTAGGCAAGTTCCACTCTACAAATAAAACTCTTCACCTACAACAAAAGTTCCTCAGTCATTTTGGTCATCATCCCAGTCTTTCTTCCCACTTGGAGGTTTGGGCCCACCAGCTGGTTTTGCCATGATGATCTGAATAACAAAATCCCATGTTAAGTACAATAAACTCAACTTTGAAGAAGACTATTTTGTGCCAGCAACATCATTGTTTTGAAGTTTTTTTGCCTAAGGACTACAAACCTTATGTAAAGGTTTACCACTTTATCAACAATCTTCATCTCAATAGTAAAACAGTAGCAATATTGTGACCTTAAGCCATATGCTTTTTAAGTTCTAGCCCCTCAAGCTAGGCTCTACCCCCTCATAAACAATGAGGGACTTCATCTGACTTCAGGCTGACAGTCCTTATAAAAATCAGCTTCAGAGCTTTATCTGTTTCTTTTTTGTACCCTACGTTTCACAACACATTAAATTTATTCTTCAGAGTATTTGTAAATGAGGGTTCCAAGCCCACTCCCAATATTCTCTGCCAATTAAAAACTGCCCAAGGTTTATTTTTTTCAATTTAAACCAGCTCTAATCTCCAGATATGAGTGTGAACATATACTACAAATTCAATCAGAAGTGCTTTATCTACTTATCTACTGTCCTGTCCAGCCAGTGCTGAGTCCCTGGGATTTGCCTGTTTCTGATCCTTTCAGGCCAAGCAGTAAGGTTATAGATGCACTACTGTGCCTGGCTTTTTTACGTGGCTCTGGGGAACCACGTTATGTCTTCACGCTTGCAGGGCAAGCTCTCCCATCCGAAAGCCTGAAAACACACTCATTTTGAGACAAGGTCTCACTCTGTAGAGAGCAGACTAACTTGGAAGTCAGAACTCAAGAGATCTTGAGTTTTGCCTCCAGGCGCTATATTTTGTAGTACACCTACCTACCCGTTTCCCATGTGCTGGGATTAAGTGTGCCACCCTTTCTAACGGTTGAACTTTCATTTGTCACTCACCTGATCCACTCTAAGTACAGTTACTGCGGCATTAGTGGCTAATTTAATAGCCCAGTATTTTCCCAAGTAGGTATCTAAAATACTGGCTTCTAACATATCCTTTACAGCAGGAACTTCTGCCTGTCAAAACAAAACTATGTTAATTAGTTGCATATGAAGCTTATACTCAACAAGAAAAACTTACAAGGCTCCTAAGCTAACTTTAGTGGTGTTTTATACTCTCTCTTCAAAGTCAATAAAACTAAACACCCTCTATGCAGAAAAACTAAGTGTCAATTAAGAAAACTACTTGTAAAATCAGTGTGCTATTTGGTATCAATCCCCCCTTTACACACACTACTTCTGTTTAGACCGTGTATTCATGAAGAAAGTGAATTCAAATACCTCAATATCCAAACCGACATTTGTGTTTCCTTCTTGGTGCACTGCGTAAAGTTTAGAGATAACCTCATTGGCTTTCACACCAGAATTTTCTGCCAGTGCCCGTGGAATAGCTTCAAATGCTTCAGCAAACTTCTTAATAGCATACTGTTCAAGTCCAGGACATGTCTAAAACAAAATGTGTTGATCAACATGTCTTATTAAAGAAAATGGAAAGGCAATTTATATAGAAAAAGTTGTAATACCTCTCCATATGATGTGATTTGTTTGGCCAATTCAATTTCTGTTGCTCCACCTCCAGGTACAAGACGCTTATCCTATTAAAAAAACAAACAAACAAAAAAACCCCACAACACTAAAATGGAGTATTTCCTCAGACTATAGTTTTTAAGTAAGCACCACTACAGAAAATTTAAGTATTCACTTAGTGACCAGGTCAAGTTTGGAGAATGGGAACCCACAAATACAGCACTGATTAGTGCCTCAGCAAAGAAGGGGCAGTTCACACTCCGGATGACTGTTTGCTTTTTAGTTTGTACAATTAGTTTTTGAAGGTAACATATTCATTAGCAACTGACAGATTGTTAAACCACACATTTCGGCACTGTCATGTTTGAGCCTATCAACTGTTTTCAAATGACAAATACTGACCCTTGTGAGAACTTTGAAGGTATTAACTCCATCATCTACTGCTCTTTCTACATCATCCATCAGATTGTCTGTAGAACCTCGAAGAACTATAGTGGAAATGGCACCATCTTCTTTTTCTGCCAATAATTAATTTGTGGATTAAATGCAAGAAAATATATCTCATAACTGTACAAAACACACCTTACCATTACTACATACCATGCTTAAAAACAACCACTTGTGTGTCTCCAACTTCTGAGAGGTAAACACTATCACAATGTCCCATTTCTTCAAGGACAGGAGGAGTCTATGAGAAAATGATTCTTATAGTAAAGAAAATTCTTATAGTAAAAACTCCATCGTTTGTTTTCCAAAATACATACCAATTTAGGAAGAGCTGTGGCACCAACTGTTTTACAAAGTCGTCTGAGATCCCATTTTGAGTTAAGCCTTCAAAAAGAAATAGAAATTTTAATTCAACCATGTTAACATAAAATGCAAAGAAGCAAAATAAACTGACAAGGTGGCACACTCCTTTAATCTGAGCAGTCATATCTCCTTGACTTCAAGGCCAGTCTAGTCTACATGGTCTCAAGACAAAAACTACCATAAGAAATATTGCTTTCACTCTTTTCAAACTGAACACGTCTTTATTGCACTGAATTGGGAAACCAAGAAGTCATTACCAATTTTGTGAACACAACAAACTAGCTAGTATTGACCCATTTGAAATTTATGGCATACAGTGATACAAAAGCCTTACACCTTTAATCTTAGCGCCTGGGAGAAGAGACTGGTAGGACTGAGTCTACACAGGGAGTTCCAGGCTATGCAGGGCTACAGAGCAAGAACCTATCTCAGAAAATGTGTAAACATTTACAGCATTATTTTAGAAATTAGGATGTTGCAGTCTGATAACTTCTAACCAGGGACTTGGTATAGGGGAAAATTCTTTAATTTGTGGAATTGCACAATCTATACGGAAAAGCAGAGATATTACTGTGTCTGACTTGGTGCTTGAAATTTGTTTATTATCAATGAAAAGGCATTTTTCTGATTCATACCCTAGCTGAATAGCAATTCATTAAGTTTCTATCTTAGCCTTGAAGCTGTTTCTTTTGTATGGAATGCTTTTTCCTCCCCTGCTCAAATAACATCTACTCACTGGTCCTTGGACCCCAATTGCTTAAATGTAAAGTTTACCTATCCCTCCTTGAAAAATCCTTTTGCTGTTTGATCTGAGATTCATTTTCCCTTTATCTACTGTCTTTACCTTAATTTATAGTATTGTATCTTACCTCACCAACATGATATTGTACTTGTTAGCATAATGAAGAGCCATGTCTGCCACTTTGCCACCTGTTACTATGACATTCGCACCAGTGCCTGCAATAGCTTTCACTTGTGCATCCATCAGATTTTCTTCTCCCTTACTAAAGTTCATCAGTTCTTCAGCAGTCTTAATCAGCACCGTTCCCTGGAAAACAAGCAAGCCCTCTCTTTAAAACCATTTCTCAATTTTGGTGTTCAAAGTTGTAAGGTAATGTCTTACCCAATAATTTAAAGATCTGAGAGAAAACGTGAAGATAAATGTTTTATTATGAACCAAGATATATAACATATATGAAATTAAGACCCTCAACTTGTTCTTATACCCCCTTATCTCAAAGCAATTGCATCTACAATGTAACCGGCACACATTTCCTTTAGAAATGTCAGGCAGATACTTGTTTTTTTCCAAATGCTTGATGAGTGTCACCAAAACTTACCCAAAATTCCTTCAAACACGGACTACTACTCTCCTTCCCTCAATTCTGTAAAATCAACAACTTGAATCTGCCAAGAATGTTTGGAATGAATCCAGCCACTGATGAATCCAAGACATAAGGTTTTAAAGACCGACCGATCATTTTCAAATTGGTTAGCATTCTTAAGGGTGGAAGAGAATGTCAGATTCACAAAAAGTGGTTTCATGAGCTTACAAGATACTCATAGTGTTAAAAAAAAGCTTTATGTAAGAATACAAATACTGGAGGCTGGAGAGATGGCTCCCCAGTTGGGAGCACTGGATGCTCTTCCAGAGGGCACAGGTTCAATCCCCCACACCCTCATGGTAGCTCACAACTGTCTGTAACTCCAGCTCCAGAGGATCTGACACCCTCACACAGACGTATATGCAGGCAAAACACCAGTGCACATAAAATGCATATAAATAATTTTTAAAAATTACAAATACTGCCACCATGAAATGTTTCCAGTTTAGTATTTGGTAGTTCAAATAAATGTTCATGGTCTGGAAAAAAAAAAACCACCCACACTATTCTGCAATTTTCAGTTTATTATTCAGTATATACTTGCATTAAGAACAAACCCCACTGGGTGTGGTGGCGCATGCCTTTAATCCCAAGGCAGACGCACTTAGAGGCCAACCTGATCTACAAATCAAGTCCAGGACAGCCAGGGCTATTACACAGAAAAACCCTGTCTCTAAAAACAAAAACAAAACAAAAAAAAAAACTCCAAACCAACCAACCAAAAAAAGATCAAGCTGCATCTCAAAAATAAACATTAATGGAAAAAGCAACCCAAACATGCATTTCAAATCACATACCTTAGTCTCTGTTATCATGCCATCAAATGGACAAGAGTACACAGCTATTTTTGCATCTTTGACAGATGTTACATCACCTTCAGTTTCCTTCTTAAAAACCATGCCATGTAATACTGAAGATGAGTAGATACCAGAGCCCTAAGGAGTCAAAAACCAACATTGTCATTGGAGTTAAGTTTTAAACTAAAGTTGTACACCAAGGCTAATAGGACAAGCCATTCTTCCCAAGGTTGGAAGCCCTATAGAATTAGCCACTATTATGCAGAGAAGGCACTTTGGTGTATTGGGAAAACCAAAGATAAAAAGCAACCAAGCCATTTATTTTCCTAATCACCAAGCACTTGGCAGTAGTGTACCAGGTAGAACTGCTACTACTACAGACAGAAGAACAAATATTCTCATCAAAGGTGAGCCATCTCTCCAGCCCCATTCTTTTACATATTCTAACCCCTAAGTATCGGGGAAATGATGACTTCACAAGAAAAAATATTTTTAATAAGTAACACCACAATTTATTAACACCAAATGTTATAAAATGCCTTAAAACGGCAGTCTCAACCTGTGGTTCACAATCCCTGTGGGAGCTGCATATCAGATATTTACATTATTCATAGCAGTAGCAAAATTAGCAACAGAATAATTTTATGGCTGGGGTCACCACATAAGCTCTACATTAAAGAGTCACAGGTTAGGATTGTTGAGAACCACTGCTTTAAGACCGAAGTAATAAGTCTAAAACATGGGATAAAATTCAGGGGTGTAGAGATGGTTCAGTGGTTAAGAGCACTAGTTATTTTTCCAGGGGACCCAGATTTGATTCCCACACCCAAGTTGCTCAAAACCATCTGTAACTCCAGTCCCAGGGAATCTGATGCTGTCTTGTGGCCATCACAGGAACTGTACAAATGTGGTACAGACAAAAATGCAGGCAAAAGTCTTAAATATAAACTAAGTCTTTAAAAATGAGAGCAAAACAATTTTGGAGCAGGGAAATAGACAAAATAATAACTTATCTTGGATTGGAATGTACTCCACAGCACAGTGCTTTCCCAGTGTGCAAAGCTCCAGGTTCAGTCCCCAGTACTGCATACAAATCAATATTCCTTTCTAAGACCTATTTGGATAAGCGGTAATGCATTTTGGGGGAAACTTACCAGAATCTTACATACTCTGATGTTATCAACATTGAAATTGCCAGAATCAGGAAAGATAGATACTATGAAGAAAACAAAACGTGTATTTTAGACAACAGAAAAGATAGCTCAGTCACATTAAGGACACTGTTTGGCCTTTATATATAATTCAGTATTACTTAAATATAATTATTACTTACCACATGCCTGAGCAATAAGCTTGGCCAGAAATGCTTCACTACCATACTGCTTACTCATTATGGATGTTCGAAGCAGAGATGACACTTCATCAACATCCCGAAGGTTTTTTGCAGAACAGCATACCAAATCAGGAAGAATCTCATGAGCTTTTTTGCAAGCTATTTCATAGCCTGATATTACCTAAACCGTAAAGAAAAATACTTGTTTTAATAGACCTAATTTTGACAAGATTTATTCTGGTATCCCAATAATGGGTATTTGTAACATAAAATGACGTGTTTGTAGAGCCAATAGCTACAGACTATCCAGCTTTGATGACAACACAAACTCCAATCCTGATTCTACTACTTACCTTGAGCAAAATTTTTGTACTTCAAACCTTTCTTCACATGAAACAGAATGAGCTTAAGATGACTTAGCAATAGGATTCTTCTGAGAACACACCACATGTGAAGCATATGGCGAATGCCTAGCACAGTGTAAGCTATTCAACATTAGCTATTATTAGTGGATTTAAAGTTTATTTTTAAATTTGTGTGTGGTAAATGTACACATATGAGAGTAAGTGATATATATATATCCAAGTGTGCACATGCATGGTGACTACAGGTCAGGTGCCCTGCTCTATCTCTAACACAGTCCCTTTACATAAGACTCTCATTCGGAAGCTAAGCGGCTGGCCAGCGAGGTCCAGTATGCTCCTTTCTTATTCTTCCCACAGCGCAGGATTACAGGTATACCTGAGCACTACATGGGTTCTAGGGATTTGAACTTATGTACTTGTGCTTGCCCATGAGTGCTCTTACCCTTAGTCCTGAATTTTAAGCTTTAAGCAACAACATACAAGTAATCAAATATAATTAAGTATAAGATGAATACTTGCCTCTGATACTGACAGACCAATCCTCAGAAGTTCTTCAGCTAGTTCCAAAAGAGCTCCAGCAAATACCAGAACAAAGTTTGTGCCATCTCCAACCTCTTGTTCTTGCATATGAGAGGCCATTACAATCATTTTTGCAGCAGGATGCTGTACCTGATAGAAAGAGATTCTCAAGTGAAAACATCCTTATATTTAGAGCAACATAAAGGAGCTCATTCCTTGGAGGGTGAGTAACTGCCACCCGATCAGCTAGTTGCACAATTTAAAGTACACGAGATTATGGCCGATTGGCACCAATACAGCAGAACAAATAATTTCAGAGCACACCTTCTGACAGCCATCTATCACACACAGCTACACATAAAGAATTTCCAACTGCTAAACTTGGCAATCTTAAAGCCTTTAGAACAGAAGCTGGGTGTGGGGACATGCACCTTTCAGCTGTCCCCACCTCATCCACTTGGTGTAACACTCCAGTGTCCGTCCCCCCCCCCCGCCATTCCCATCCCTCCTCCATCTCATGTCTGACACATTGTCTTGCCAATTCTCTCCATGTACTGACTTTTTTTTTTTTTTTTGAGACAGGGTTTCTCTTTGTATCCTTGTCCTGGACTCAATTTGTAGACCAGGCTGGCCTTGAACTCAGAAATCCACCTGCCCCTGCCTCCCGAGAGCTGGGATTAAAGGTGTGCGCCACCACACCCAACAATTACAGACAACTGTGAACTGCCATTGTGGGTGCTGGGATTTGAACTCGGGTCCTTTGGAAGAAGAGTTAGTGCTCTTAACTGCTGACCCATCTGGCCAGCCTCCATGTACTGACTTTTTAACGCTTATAAAAAAATTAGCCGGGTATACTGGTATACACCTTTCATCCCAGCAGAGGCAGGTGGGGATCTCTTGAGTTCAAGGCCAGCCTGGTCTACAGTGTGAGTCCAAGATCGCCAGGGCTGTTACACAGAGAAACCCTGTCTCAAAAAACAAAACAAAAACAAAATTCCAACTGGTTATTTAAAACAAAACAAAGCATCAATATTTATCAGCTATTTTTTTTTTTAATCACGGGAAGATTTTAGAATCAATCTATAAAATCATGAATCTGATTGTCACAGCAATACTCCATAACCCATCCATAAACAAGTAATTTTAAGATTTTTTTTTTTGAGTAGTCAAAGTGATACCTAAAAAGATCACTTATAACTCTTCACAATTAACTTGAGGAAGGGATAGCCTTTTATCATCTAATTTGAAATACGGTTTCATCTACCTTAGGTTTTTTTTTGTTGTTGTTTTTCAAGACAGAGTTTCTCTGTTTAGCCCCTGGCTGTCCTGGACTCATTTTGTAGACCAGGCTGGCCTGGAACTCACAAAGATCCACCTGCTTCTGCCTCGAGTCCTGAGATTAAAGGCTTGTGCCACCATACCCAGCAGAATAGTGGGGTTTTTATTTTAATGGTTTTGGGGAAAAAAAAACTTACTTCTAGCTCTCTTAAAATAGTTGCTGCATCATTTGTCACGAACAATTTCTCCAGGCGATTGATGACCATTTTATTCATTCCTCAAAACAAAAAAGGCAGCAAAGAAAAAAAATCAATTATTATTCAAATATTCTCCCAAATAACCCAGGAAAAACACTGTACTGACTTTCAACACTGCGAACATACAATCTGTATTTTCAGATCTATGCCATAGCCCCATGGGCTTTCCCTGACTAAACACCCACATGCGTAGCATGTAGTAAGTGCTCAATAAATAGAAGTTAACACATACAAAATAATATACTTAGAAACACATTTGGTTTTATGCTTAATCCTCCAGTCTGTATCTTCAATTCAACTGGTGGTTAAAGACAGAGTTTCCTTGAACTACATCAAATTTTCAGACTGCTCAGCCTTTTCCACAATAAGAGCTATGTCAATAGTGAACTTACTGTAATTTTCCTATCACCTTACAGGGTACAGTATCATTTTTTATTTTTGTTTTTCCAGAAAGTTAGAAGCACACCAGTGTTGCTAATTATGAAACAACTTACAAGACCTGCCCTGTACACTTGAGGCCCTTAGGACAACCCTGAGACAATTAACACACAGTCATATCACTTTTACAGGCTGCATTTGACCATTACCATTTGGTCCATATGCCGTGCGAGTGGTCTGAGCAAGCTCCTTGCAAGCTTGTATATTTCTATACACAGCCTCTTCTAATCCTGAAAAATGCTGCAAAAGAAAACATCTGCTTAATTAAATAGGATAAGAGTAGGAATTTTCAAACACAGAGTATCTCTGTTCATTGTGTTTCTAATAAAGAGCCAGGATCACATAAGCATTTATCAGAGTATGGAGTCCAAACAGCTTTAGTTTTTCCTCTAACTTATTACAAGGCCTTGGGTAATTTTTCCTATCTGAAAAATAATGGGATAATTAACAGTTCTTATTTGACAGATTGTTTAGACCCACCTAACTACTGAGAATATTCATCCCTCCCACCGTTACTCAGGGACTGACCCAAGAAACCAATCTACCATTAAACTACAATCCCAGCCAATTAGTATTAGCTTCTTTTTGGGAGTTAAAAGTTGTTCTACCTGTAGTCCACCCAGTACCAATTTACATAAAGCATATCTGTGTGCTAAAGCGATAGCCTCCAAGTGAACGAAATGCTTTTTTTTTTTTGGTTTTTCGAGACAGGGTTTCTCTATGTAGCCCTGGCTGTGCTGGACTCACTTTGTAGACCAGGCTGGCCTCGAACTCCCAAAGATCCACCTGCCTCTGCCTCCCAAGTGCTGGGATTAAAGGCGTGCGCCACCACAGCCCGGCACGAAATGCTTTAAATGTATCATTTCCTCAATCTAATTGAGGGAGGAAAAGGCCTAAACTGGAAGCAATGACCTCCACCTCAAAGGGAAACATCAGTATCATTTTCCAGAACTCAACTTACACTAAACTCGGACATCCATTTAGTATGTCAAGTTATCACTACAATCGAGAACCTAGCTCTATAAACTGTCAAGGGTCCTAAGACTTTAAGTTCAATTCACTTATCTACTTCTATACGTCTTATAAATACGGAAGAGGAAACAAAATTATCTGACCGCCCGAACATCTCGAGACAAATCGCTCCATGTGCAGCGTGACACCCCCCCCCGAAAAAAAATCACTCTTCAGAAACTACGTTAAAGAGGACAAAACTATTTTATTTGGACTGGGGCCTCACAGCCTGTGGGCTACTAAGTCGGATAGTCAGAATTCAAAGAATATCTTTTGGTCCAATCTCCTCAATTTAGAAAAGGTAAAGAAAAATACAACTTCGAGAGGTAGGTTTTCAGTAAAACCAAGTTAGGATCGGACGTCTCTGGATGGTCAAGCAGTGAATTATGTTTCTCACTTAGAAAGAAGCACCCAAAAGGTAGCTCAAGGGCTGCTATGCCGGCTCTTGTCCCTTCCATCCTACAACCCCCGGGACGTACAACAACCGGTTTTCTTCTGCATCCAAGGTCATCAACTGCACCGCCAGCTCTCGTTAAGGGCGGGCTCCGTGGGCTCCATCCCACAGAGAGGTATGCAGAGCTAAAATGCAAGCCCGCAGCCTTGTTCTGTCCGGTCTGGCCAACCCAGATGGGGGAATAGAAGAAATGCCCACGGGTTTCAGCGACCTGGTAGCCACAGCACGCCTCCCTTTCTAGAACCTTCTCTTCCCTGGATCGCGGCACGGTCGCACGCCCTCAGGCCTTTCGCGGGCGCCGCAAGCGCAGGCCCGCTCTCCCACCGCACCACCTTTCTATGTCACTCACTTTTGCTCCATCCTTGAGCATCTGGGCAAAGCCCGGTGCCTTAGGGACGTGAAGTGCCATGACCAGCCCAAAATTAACCGCTCACGCGCTCGCTCCAAGATCCGGAGGAAGCTGGGTTCGCGCACAGCCTACCGGGAACGGGGCTTTGCGTCGCTCACGTTCCTCTACGTCCGGTCGCCCCGCCCCGCCCCTTCTCCCATCAGCTCGTCTGAAGTATCGCGGGAACGACAGTGGCGATCACTATGGTGACTCCTGCAGCCAGAACTAACCTGACGATCCCCGATCAAGTCGAACGATCAGTCCGAGCACAGAGCTCGCGCACTCGACGCGTGCGCCGTCGCTGCAGCCGCCGACCGTCGTAAATAATTGCTTCTTCGTTGTCCTAAGTAAACTAAATAGTAAACTCTAGTCTGGACGCTTGGCTTGTGACTTATCTGAGGCGGAAATCGTACTTCTGAATCTTCATTTGCACTTAACCCTGCAGATCCAGCGCCGGGACGGGCTTGCCTTTTTTCTTTTCCAAGCGCACCTGCCCTCTTCCCTGCAAACTACCTCTCTGTTGGGCTCTGTAGGAAGCTCTGAGGGCTTGAAGGGGATAATTGAAAAAAAAAAAAAAAAAAAAGGATTGCAGCATGTGGAGTGCACATGTGGGCAGTACTAAGCGGTTTGCTTAAATGTAGTTAGTTAACTTTGTTACTGGCCAAACTTAGGAAAGAATATCTCCATTTTATGGAAAGGAAATCGACGTCCACAACTTAAGTGATATGCCAGAGGTCACCAAACCAGTAAATATTAAAGCAAGATTTCTACTCTAGGCTGGCATGTGTAGCCACCACTTTGTATACTTCTTCTTCTTCTTCTTCTTCTTCTTCTTCTTCTTCTTCTTCTTCTTCGAAAAAAAAATCCCCCTTTACTCCCCTGGAATCTTTTTCATATACCCTTACTATGTATTTCCAAATCAACACAGTTAATGTAAATAGAATAGTTTCACAGAGAAGGTAAAACACTCTTACAGTAAGAATAAAAAAAAAAAAAAGAAAAGAAAGAAAATGGAAGCATCTATTCTCCTTGCAGAAAATTTGAAACGTTTTGATGAGTCTTCTGGACATGTAGAAATTAAAGTTTTCTTTAAATTGGGACACATTCATAATTGCAACTATAACATCAATTGCATTTTTTCTGGTAAGCATTTAGAATCTATAATAATGAAAATAATACTTTCTTGTCACCTACATGACATGGTAAGTGAACTGTCTATATTAGAAGACAACGCTGGAGATCAGTGGTTGTCAGAGATTGCTGTAGACCCTTTCCAGGCTCTCCAAGACCTTACTGGGGTTCATTAAGGTGAAAGTATTTTCATAGTAATTTGCAGGTATCTTCTCTCTTCCTGTGGGGAGTTCTGGAGGCCTGCATGGTGTTCAATATTTCATAGTATGAATGTGAAAAGCATAAGGAGCCAAGTCGTCTTCCACTAAGCCACATATGAAATATTTGAGAAGAAAATTGTGAATACGACTCATCAAAAAAATTATTTTCACTAATATTATGTTACCTGGGTGGTGGTGGTGCACACCTTTACTTTTCACCAGCAATTGGGAGACAGGCAGGTGGATCTTTGTGAGTTTGAGGCCAGTCTGGTCTAGAGAGTGAGTTCCAGTCCAGGATAACCAGGGCTACAGAGAAACCTTGTTTCAAAACAAAACAAAACAAAAAAAAAAAACCCAAAACAAAACAGAAAGAAAGAAAAAGAAAATTATGTTAGCCTGCAGTGTTCATTGTTATTTTTTACATTAGTGTTTAGTAGTTTGATTTATAATATCAGCAATGATTGATTACAATACACATTAACAAATGATCATTGAGGGGCTCTGTATTTTAAACATCTATCTGGGTTCTATGACTGCAAGCTAGATGAGACCTGGACAGTATGACATTCTAAGATTTTCTCATGGATTAGCTAAAATAATTAAAGCTTGTGTCTTAGAGTACATCATTATTATGATTATATTATTATGATTATGAGCATAACGGACAGAAAATAAAAATGAAAAGGGATTTAAAATGATACCTGATTCATTAAAAGTGACTATGAGGAATTAAATCTTGGCAAAATTCGATAACTAGATTCTGAAAAACTAAACTTGAGTTCAAGACAACTGATGAGTTTTCATTAAAAGTTTATAATAAAAGTTGACCTTGTATTAATTGTAACAAATGGGAATTAGGAAGAATTAAAATAAATTTAAGGGACTGGAGAGATGGCTCAGTGGTTAAGAGCACTGGTTGTTCTTCCAGAAGACCTAGGTTCAATTCCCAGCACCCACATGACAGCTCACAGATGTCTGTAACTCCCGTTCCAGGGTATCCAACGTCCACAAACAGACAGTCATACCTGCAAGCAAAACACCGATGCACACAAAGTAAATTAAAAAAATTAAGTTTACTATATATTATTTTGACAAGGAATTAGATTTCAATTGCCAATAATTCCTTTTAGATGAAGACTTGTTAATTTTGTTTCATTTGAGTTAAACTGTATAATTACAGAGCTGATTTGTCAAGGGCAAAATTTCTACTGGGTTTAAATAGAATATGTATTATTCAGAAAGGAAAACAAACACAAATCTTTAATGTGATTCCCAGCCCAGGTCTTAGCCCTTGCTTATTATGCCAGTATTTTTTTCCTGCCTGGCTTCACTCTGTGTCTTCTAGCCACAGTAGTCAAAACCGTTCACTCTCTGATGGCTTTTGCCCTTCATTACATTTTGCATAGCTGTAATGACAAAAATCTTTCTCAACCAGAAGGTAAGTGCCGAACTGAACTTACCATTGAACATTGAATGGAATAAGAGCACAATATCTAATTACCAGGTGAACTACTGGGCAAGAACCAGGAGTCAGAATGTTACTATGCTCCCAAAATTCACATGCTAAAATCCTAACCACCAAAAAGCCTTTCGATAGGTGTTCATAAAAGAGAACACTTTTGAGTGGATTAGCATCTTATAAAATATACTTAAGGGGGGCTGGAGAGACGGCTCAGAGGCTAAGAACACTGGCTGCTCGTCCAAAGATCCTGAGTTCAATACCCAGCAACCACATTGTGGCTCACAACCATCCACAATGTGATCTGATGCCCTCTCCTGGTTGCAGGTATACATGCCGATAGAGCACTCATACACATAAAATAAATAAATCTTTAAATATAAATAAATATATATATATTTATATTTAAGGGAACTTGTTGTCCTTCCACCATGTGATGATACCTAAGAATCATAAAGTAGGGCCTCACTGTTTCACACTTCGATGTTGGATTTCTGAGTCCCCAAGACCGAGGAATGAAATTCTGTCATTTGTGAGCTACCCAGTGTGGTATTTTGTTAGAGCAGACTAGTGCAGGGAAGGTATGGGCTCTATTTTCCTCATCTACTTATTGTACAGTTGAACAGACAACAGAACATAGCAAGAAACTTGCCCAGTTTGTAAACATTCAAGGAAATCATCTGAGATTTAGATTCAAGAGCCTCATGCTATTAACACAGCAGTTCTCAACCCGTGGATCACAAGCCCTTTCACAGGGGTTGCATATCAGATATCCTACATATCAAGTATTTACATTATGATTCATAACTGTAGCAAAATTAGTTATGAAGTAGCAACAAAATAATTTTATGGTTGGGGTCACAGCATAAGGGACTGTATTAAAAGGCTGCATCATTAGGAAGGTTGAAAACCACTGTATTTACAACTGAAGATATAGTCCCCAGGCTTTGGGAACAAATTTAAAGTCTTGGGGATCAGGGCTGTTGTCTGTCTCTGCTGCCCAATTCAGGAAGAATGCTATGGTGGGCCTGGGTAAGTATCAGCCAACTCAAGAATAGTAAGAGCTGAGTTCACTGTTTGATTGTTTACTTTTCTCTTGCTTTTTTTTCTTTGTTTGCTTTGAATTTTATTTTTATTTATGTAAGAGACTGGAGAGATGGCTCAGTGGTTAAGAGTTGCAGAGGACCTGAATTCAGTTTCCAGTACCCAAAGGAGGTTCACATTCACCTGTAACTCTAGCTCCAGGGGGATCTGATGCACTCTTCTGACCTCTGTGGGCACTACACTCATATAAACACACACACACACACACACACACACACACACACACACACACACACTCACATCAAAAAAAAATTTTAAAAAGCCAACCAGTGATTGAGTCAAGAAGCTGGAATCGCTGGTCTATGAAGAATACAGCAGACATTTTTATAAGTCATTGCTACTTGGCAGTGCTCAGTGGAAAAGCAGAAAAGACAGGTAAGATGATCTCATGTCAGTCACCCCAGAAGAATTGTTCCTTCTGGTGATGGAATACAGTTAATCAGAAAGTTTACAAGAAAGCATGAGACTAAGAACTCCTCAAAATGTAACTATTATTTTCCTTGCCCATTCTCTATGTTTTGGAAGTGAGGTGGTAGGACAGTGAGCAACAGACTAACATGTCCGTCTGTCATGAATGACTGACTGACTGTCTTATGAGCCAGGCAACTACCATCTTGGGGAGTTCAGTTGTGCCCCCTTGTGGATCATCCCAGCATGGCTGCTTGACAGTTTACATCCTAAGAATAGAGGCCTGGAGGAGGCTATGGGATTTTCCTCTGAATATCCAACTGCTCCCTACCATCTGGCAATGCTGCACGTGGCCTGGACGAGGGGCTAGAGTATATAGAGGTGAAGAAGGAATAGAGTGAGGGCTCCATCTATCCCCTCTTCCCTGCTGGGTAAGACTATCCAGGTGCGGCTGGTTGAGGGAGGAGTGCCCACACCCATGTTAGTAACCCCTCACCTAGGCTCTGTAAGGAAGCCTAGTAAACACATTGGTTCCTTAGTGTGAACTTCGGTGGAATCTCGCCTCCATTTGTCTTTGGGACCTTGGGAGGAGTGGTGAATGTTGCTTTATGTCTCCCCCAGGGAAAGAAATTTTAGCAACACCATCTCCTAGATTCCTTTAGTCTCTGTCAAGTACATGGGTTATAAGGCCAGTCCAAAGTCAAGTCTTAAGGGACTATGCTGGTGAAGATAAGACACTTCAGTTTTGTTTTTCTTTTTGAGACAGGGTGTATCTTAGTTACTTTTGCTGTGAGGAGACACCATAACCAAAGCAACTTATAGAAGGAAGAATTTATTGGGCTTACAATTTCAGAGGTTGAGTCCATTACTATCATGTTGGGGAACATGACAGCAGGCAGGCAGGCATGGAGCAGGACTAGAGCAGTAGCTGAGAGAAGTACCTCTATATGGAAAGCAGATGTCTTTAAATTCTGTTACTTTGTTAGGAAAGGAAAGAGGGGGAAAAGAAGACACATACCTCATTAAAATGCTAGAGGTGACAAGAGGCTGCCTTGTAACAAGGGGATACCAAGGTGGGAGAGATGGCTGTAGAGCATCTCTTCCAGACCTCTATCCTGTGCTCTTGCAGGATCATCCAGCAATCAGCTGAGACTAAGATCAGCATGGCTGTCATGGGTCCAGGTAAGAAGAGCACCACTTCATAGCAGAACCATTCTTTCCAGTGTAGTGGTGATTCTTGGGCACACTGAGGAACATCTTTGGGATACTTCCTGTTCTTGCTCATTCTTGTGAAGCAGTATTTCCCTAGCTTCACACTGCAAGACATTTTACCCTCTTTGGCCACTCTCAGTTGTTTCCCAGCTCTTTGATTCTGCTGGCTGTTAAAACACAACCAAGGATCGAGATTAATATGTTACATAAGACAAAGCTGAATTTATGCTCACTGCAGCTAGTGAGAACCTATCATTATACATATTTTGGTTAATTTTCCATTTCCATGATGGAATACATGAGATAATCAGCATAAACAAGAAATACTTATTTTGGCTCTTGCTTTCAAGAAATTTCAGCCCATGGTCAGCTGTTTCCATCATCTTGGGGCCAGTAGTGAGGATATCATGGTTGGTCAATTTTGTTGGTAGAACAGGGCTTTGCTGAATAGGAAAGGGATCTGCTGGTGAGTAGTCGAGCCGTGGGTGACAAATGAGGTTTCTGATGGGTGCAGTCTGCCTCACAGGGTCTTATGCCTGAGCAGGACTGGGGCTTGTTCTAAAGGAAATTGAGGATTCCAAGGGGGAAGTGGAAAAGCACAGCTACCTTGTCAAATTTGTAGCTATCTCATTGGTCAAAATAGGTCACCTGACCAGACCCCGAGTTTCTGTAAGATGGGAGAACCAAAGAGTGGAGATACAAGGAAATAAGAAAATTGAGGATGGTAATGCAGTCAGTTACCATAGCTACATAATCCCAGTCAGCCTTTCTGCTAGGACATTTCAAGCATTCGTTTACGTTGTCTTCATAATTCCATTCAGCAAGCTACCATAGGAAATGTTACAAGTCATTGACCTTGAAGGATTTTCTATAAATCAGAAAATAAAGATGCTGTTTGGTGTTTTACTGAACTTTTTTTTTTTTTTTTTTTACAGTCACAGTGGGTGATACCTATATTGGAAAAAAGCCCACAAATTTAAATATGGTCATTATTTTTTAAAAGAAAAATTACAAATTTTCGTATTCTTTTGTGTGTATGATGTTGCCATGTATGTGTGCATCATGTACATGCAGTGCCCACAGAGGCCAGGAGAGGGGGGCTCACATCCCCTCTAACTGGATGTGAGCTGGCAGCTGGGTCCTCTGAAAGAGCATCAGTGTTCTTATATCTCCAGCCCTTACTATAGTCATTCTTACATGAATGAATGTAAGGATGTAATGAATGTTACCAGGTGTATGTGTAGGTACTTGTGCCTGTGTGCACTTTATCAGTCTCTTTCCTAGTCCTCTGAGACAGAGTCTTTCCCTGAAACTAGAATTTATATTCTGTAAACTAACCTCTCAGTCAGCAAGCCCCAGAAACCCTCTTGTCTTTATCCCCCTCAGTGCTGGGTTACAGACATGGATCCAGCTTGGTACATGGTGCTGGGATCTGAACTCTGTCCTCATGCTTGGAGAGCGAGTGCTGTTAACCTCCAAGCCATCTTTCTATCCCAGTGCAGTCATTGTTGGCGAGCTATAGTGTTTTACTTTCTACTCTAATGCTTGGAGATGAATTCAGAACATTTAGGAGGGTACCCCGTCAGCCATTTCTAAAGGTACTTGGTTGTTTGCTTTTGTTCCTTTCTCAGGTTTCTCCACTCTAGTTTATTGTGTGGAAAAGCCAGACTCTGGATTTGAACTTGATAACATATCTTTTAAGGATCCTTCCTCCAATCCATGTTAGAAGTCTCCAGAAGGGTGAAATTATCTGGATGCCATATTCTGACTTCTTTTTTTCTTTTTAATAACTATTTTTATTTTATGTACGTTGGTGTTTTGCCTGCATGTATGTCTGTGTGAGGGTGTTAGATCTTGGAGTTACAGCTGTGAGCTGCCATCTGGGTGCTGGGAATTGAACCCTGGCCCTCTGGAAGAGCAGTCAGTGCTCTTAACCACTGAGCCATTTCTCCAGCCTCCATGTACTGACTTCTTGCTCAGTGATAAATTGGTAATTTTGCTTTTGGATCAAGCCAAATGTCAAAGGTCTTATTCTTTGGGGAATTAAATTTGATAAATTATCCTTTAAAAATAATTTATTTTTATGTGTATGGGCATTTTGCTGGCATGTACATCTAAGCACTGCATGTGTGCAGTGCTCATGGAGGCTTTAAGAGGACATCTAATCCTCTGGAACTGGAGTTACAGTTATTAGTGGCCATGTAGGTGCTGAGAAGTGAACTCAGTTCTCTGCCAAGAGCAACAAGTGCTCTTAACTGCTGTGCCATTTCCCCAGGTTACAAGTTGCCTCCCTCCCCACCCCCGTATCTTATAATACAGAACATTAAGAGAAAAAGTAAAGGGCCTGAGATTCATTTCCAGAAAAGGTCATGAATATGAAGACAGGTGAGTCCCTGGGGATTACTGGTTAAATGTCAAGTTCTAGGGAGGTAAGAGATCTTACCTCAAAAAACAAAATCGACAGCTCCTGGGGAATTGTACTCAAGGTGGACCTTTGGCCTCAACACACACATCCACTCACATGAACACACATACTTACACACACACACACACACACACACACACCCCTCACAAAGGAACAGTAAAAAACGAAAAGTGGACCATGGTCTTTTCTGTATGCCTGGTTTTGTAATAAGAGGTTTTTCAAAACGTATTTTTGTACCATATTGTGTCTCCATTTTATTTTACTGTACTTAATACCTCTACCTCCCTTCCACTCCTTGTTCCTCCAAACCCCCCAACACTAGGTGGAAGAGAAAGAAGTTTAGAGGGAGAAGGGACGTAGGTCTCTTTGAGCTACTTCCTGCTGATTAAAAATGTAGGGTTCTTTAGAGGCAATACCATTCTCAGTAGTCCAGCAAACCAAAAAACCAGGAGACAGCAGCAGGAAGAACCAGCAGCAGGGAGAGCAGCAACCTCTTCTTTGTAGTGCCCCTCTTTCTTCTTTGTAGTGCTCCTCTTTCTTCTTTGTAGTGCTCCCCTTTCTTCTTTGTAGTGC
>CAJQZJ010032643.1:2288604-2338439 GCA_907164525.1 Lophiomys imhausi | reverse complement strand
CCTCTTTCTTCTTTGTAGTGCTCCTCTTTCTTCTTTGTAGTGCCCCTCTTTCTTCTTTGTAGCCTCTTCTCTTTTTTCTTTGTAGTGTCCCTCTTTCTTCTTTGTAGTGCTCCTCTTTCTTCTTTGTAGTGCTCCTCTTTCTACATTGTAGTGCTCCTCTTTCATCTTTTAGTGCCCCTCGTTCTTCTTTGTAGTGCTCCTCTTTCTCCTTTGTAGTGCTCCTCTTCTTCTTTGTAGTGCTCCTCTTTCTTCTTTGTAGTGCCCTCTTTATTCTTTGTAGTGCCCCTCTTTCTTCTTTGTAGTGCTCCTCTTTCTTCTTTGTAGTGCTCCTCTTTCTTCTTTGTAGTGCTCCTCTTTCTTCTTTGTAGTGCCCCTCTTTCTTCTTTGTAGTGCCCCTCTTTCTTCTTTGTAGTGCTCCTCTTTCTTCTTTGTAGTGCCCCTCTTTCTTCTTTGTAGTGCCCCTCTTTCTTCTTTGCAGTGCTCCTCTTTCTTCTTTGTAGCCTCTTCTCTTTCTTCTTTGCACTGCTCCTCTTTCTTCTTTGTAGCTCTTTCTCTTCTTTTTAGCCCCCTCTCTTCTTTGTAGTCCCTCCTTTTCTTCTCTGTAGTCCACTTCTCTTGGGGAGAGCTGGCTTTTTTTTTCTTCTCTCCCAAATCCTCTGAGTTAAACGTGCTCAGCCAACTAAGCTGCACCCCTGCTAGCTCAGGAGGTGGCACAGTTAATAGTTCACACCTGTGATCTTAACTGAAGCAGCCTCATACCTGGGATTAAACAAAAACATTCTCATAACTGGTTTTTAAAATAAACTCCACATTTCTCCTTTTTAGTTAAAAATGGCATATATATGTAAATAAACTATATACAATAAAATATATCAGGAATTATATTTACACTTTCCAGTCCATTTGTATTTAGCAACCTTTGAGAAGTCATCTATTGTATATAGCTAGCTTAGTTCTGCACCTATATAATTTTCTATTCTTATTTACATTTATCACCTATAACATCTGTTAGACCTGAAACATTTCTTAAATCCTATACAACTAAGCTTAGTTGTAAGATTATAACTATTTAGGCTTCAACCCCATTAGGGACTTTAGAAGGAAATTAAATTATTACCCAAGTATGCAGGAAGTGTAGAGCAAGCAACTTCCAAAACTATAGTAATGACAGGTTGCTGGCTAACTAAACAATCACCCATGGTTTCTCTGTGTCATTGGAGCATTCAGTCTTCAGCCTCTTGGCCCACAATATCTGACAAACTTTGCTGTGAAGCAGGAATATTGAAGGCTGGCATATTTTATCTCTGTAACGTTGGGCAGTCGACTTTTCAGTGTTCTGCTTGTTCACAGATTGGACTGACAGCCTGCTATCAGCAGTTTTTTGTCCAGTGACTATTGTGCTACATTTGTTTCTTTAATGCCCATCATCTTTTATCAAGTAGCTTGAGGGTGCTGCCAGGAGCAGATGTCTCTCTGTTAGAAAAATCTGTTCTTACTAAAACATCTTAAATGTCACTTTCTGTAGGTCTCTGAGGTGTTTGAAAACCATTTATCATCTGTACATCTAAATAAACAAACATTGCTTGTTTTTTATCTATGTACTGTCTACTTCAAAAACATATACAAGAGACTGAATACAGCATATTTCTGCAATTAACTAAACTAATATCTAATAAAACTGTAAATTTGATTGACTATTAATTTTTATTTCTTAATTTTCCTATATAGTTTTTAATAGTTGCTTTCAAATGGACTGGAACTAAAAATTGCATTTTTAAATGAGTAACAAAGATATTTTCAATGAATTAAATGCTTTTTGTATCAGTAGTTTTGTTTTTATAACTTGGTAACTCTCGGCTGCTCTATTGTGGTAACTCAACTGCTCTTGTCTGAAATGTCTTATACATTTTGCTGTGGGGCCTTGAGGTAGAACCCCAAAGTTTCTTCCTGACTGCAAATGATTATTTTGTATGTCTGTTTTGGACATATATTCATTTGTCCAATGCTGATCTCTTTCAAAAAGTTTATAAATTCCAGAAAATCTGGACTTTTTGCCACTACAAACCGCTTTTGTGCTGTTACTGTATTTCCCAGAGTTAATGTGAAGGCTAGATCTGGCTTGAAAAGTACCATGTTTCTCACCATGCTGAACATTTTGGTCTCTGAGGCTGTTAGCCTTACAATTTCTTTGTAAATGGCCAAACTTACCATAATTAAAACACTGAGTATTTTGATATCTGAGGCTTTTGGCAGCTACCAGGAAAGCTAATGGTGGTAATCTCTTAAACCTAGGCTGCTCTTCTGGGGGCGAAGTTAGCTTGAGATTAACCTTTTCTCTCTGAGCAGACTGTTTCTCTTTCATCAGATCTAAACCTGTGTGTTCTCTCTCCAGCTCTTTTTGTTTTTTTAAGTCCTCCAACTTCTATTAGAAAACTCTGTAGTTGCATAGTCATTTCTGAAATCCTTTTCTTATATCCCTCCTTATCCATTTGTAACTTTTCAAATTGTTCAAGCATTTTTCCCATTTTTTTTGAAATATCATACAGGAGGAAAAACAACGTACAAAAAAATCCCCTCTGGCACAAAGCAAGAGAGAACCTAGTGCCAGCAGCCATGATAAGCCTTTTGATGACATCTTGAAATATACTGTTTTCTCCTTCAAATCCTTCCATTTCCTCCACAGCATTAGATACAAAATTTCCCATTATGTTTTGCCTTATATCTGGATGCCACTGTAATACAGTGACTTTTATTATTTTTGCACTATCCTTAATTATATACTCTAACTTATTTTACTGTACTTAATACCTCTACCTCCCTTCCACCCCTTGTTCCTCCCAACCCCCCAACACTATGCAAGAGAGAAAGAAGGTTAGAGGAAAAGGAGGCATAGGCCTCTTTGGGCTACTTCCTGCTGACTAGGGTCATTGGGTTCTTTGGGGGCAATATCAATCTCAGTGCAGAAGTCCAGCAAACCAGGAAACCAGGAAACAGCAGCAAGAAGAACCAGCAGCAGGGAGAGCAGCAACCTCTTTCTTCTTTGTAGTGCACCCTCTCTCTTCTTTGTAGTCTTCGTTTTCTTCTTTAGAGCGTCCTTTCTCCTTGGGGGCCCTGGCTTTTTTATTCCTCTCTCTCAAGTCCTCTGAGTTAAACTTGCTCAGCTTGCTAAGCTGCACTCCTGCTAGCACAGGAGGCGGCACACCTGTGATCTTAACTGAAGCAGCCTCACACCTGGGATTAAACAAAAACATTCTCATAACTGGTTTTTAAAGTAGAAACAAGTTTTTATTTAACCAGTTTGTGGTTGTCAATCATTTTATTACATGGCATCTTTCTTACATGATCTGTACGAAAATGTATTGTATTATTCAACCATTGGTCTCCATGAATCTTAAAACTACCCCTTTGTTTAAGAACTGAGGAGAGCTCACTTTCACGACCTCTATAGGGCTTTGACACAACATTTCTTTGTACACTGAACATTTATTATTCTTAGTGTATTTTATTTTAAATATTTACTTTTTATTTTAATATATTTTAAATATTTATTTTAAAAATAAAGTTTACTACTTTATTATAATCTTGCTTTTTCTGTTGCTTTTTGCCTTAACTATCTCAGTTTAAAAACACACATGCACACACCAGAACACACACGCAAAGGCATGGTGTTACATGCCTATAATATCAGCACTGGAAGGCTGAGACAGGAGGACTGTCATGAGTTCAAGGTCAGCCAGGGCTGTGTGGTGAACATGTCATGAACATGACACAGTGAAATCCTTTGTGCTGCTTTGAATGCTAATGGAGCCCATAGGCTTGGGAAGGATTAGGAAGTGTGGCCTTGGAGGAGGTGTGTCACTGGGGTGGTCTTTGAGGCTGCAGAATACTCAAGTCACTTCCAGTGTGCTTTCTCTCTCTCTGCCTCCTATTTGTAGATCAAGGTGTGAGCTCTTAGATATTCCTGCTCTCAGCTTTGTCCCACCATCATGTATTCTAACCCTCGGAAACGGTAAGACCAAGTAAATGCTTTCTTTTATAAATTGTCTTGGTTGTGGAGTTTTGTCATCACAGCGGAAAAGTAACTAAGACATCCTATCTCAAAAATAACAAACACACATCTTGACAGATTTTATTTAGAGTAAATTCTTGATGGAGTTCATTGTGATATTCATATTTTCAAAGTTACTAGTAAATGAGTTCACATATGATTTTAAAAGTTAGAATCGTTTCAGAACTTAAAATTTTTAACATAGGAAGAGTTTGCTATTTGTTTTTTCAATTAATTATATGTATTGTTTATTCGCTCTTTGTATGTATGTGTGTGTGTGTGTGTGTGTGTGTGTGTGTGTGTGTGTGTGAGTTCACATCAACTTGAGGGAGTTGATTCTATACTTCTACCTTATGGGTCCCAAAAATTGAACTCTGGTCATCAGGCTTGTCTTTACCTGATAAGCCATCTCACTAACCCACAATTTACAGTTTATTGCTTGAACTGAAAAGCACAGCCACACTATGAGTAACACAATGCCAAAGTATAAAACTTGAGAGGGTGTTACCTTACTATATACAGATGTTATTAAAACAAAGAAACTAGAGGGGCACCGCAATTTCCCTACTCACTAGTTGGTACATATAAGATAGCTCCTGACTTATCTTCTCCTCCCTCCATCCTTTCTTCAGTGCTAGAGATCAAACCCAGAGCTTTTTTTTTTTTTTTTTAAAGATTTATTTATTATGTATACAGTGTTCTGTCTGCAGGTATATCTGCAGGCCAGAAGAGGGCACCAGATTTCATTATGGATGGTTGTGAGCCACCATGTGGTTGCTGGGAATTGAACTCATGACCTCTGGAAAAGCAGCCAGTGCTCTTAACCGCTGAGCCATCTCTCCAGCCCCCTAACCCAGAGCTTTTTAAATGCTAAGTAAGTGTTCTCACTGAGCTACAGCCCAACCCTTGAGTTCTGGACACAAGGTCACAGTGTGTAGCCCTGGCTCACCTCTAACTTGTGTTTCTCCTGCCTCGATCCCTCAAATGCTGGGATTGTAGGTATATGCTGGTCCGTAGTTTCTTTTAGGTACTTAGCCCAACAGTACTTATTTTGGTGAATAGACTGGTAAGAGTGTTTGATGGTTCAAATGCTTATCAGCAATCGCCATTCTAATTTGTCCTATTTTTCATGTTTTTGCTATTTTTACTGCAATAATTTCCTCTCATGTTTTCAGTGGGTCAGTCATTAGTCTCATGAAGTAAAATTAAGAAAGGATCCATGTGTCTATTTATATAGCAATCTGCTAGAGCAATTACATTTTCTCATTGCTATGTGACAGCCCATTTCCTGTTCTTTAATAGATCTCCCCTCTTCTAACTGCATGCCCAGCTGCGTCATGGAGGATATTGTTAAGCTACACCAGCAATTTCCATGTAGACAGAGGGTAATGGCTACCAAAATTACCTTCCAGAGGATGGTCATCTCTTTAATGTTGTTATACAGCAATAACATAGGAGAATAGAGTCTAATAATTAGAAACAAACTCTGAGAAGAAAAGAACCTTTACTTAGGAATGGTGAGTGAGAAAGGAGAGGCACAAGGAAATATATTTGGAAGATCTAATGACAACCACTTATCTCATGATGACATTCAACTTTTTCAAAAATCCCAACAGAAGAGAAAACAAAAAAGTAAGCAAGGAAAATGTCTTTTTCTAAGCCCATCTACTTCCTTCTCATCTGTGATATGGAGTAGATCAAGGCCCTTCTCTGAAGCCTTTTGGACCAAAAATTGTTGTAAAATACTTTTAAATTTACATAAACCTTAGAGTCTTCTTCTTCATATAGAACAAATGAGAACATGTTTCAGCATTCATGAGCTAAGAGGAGTCAGATTTATTGGTGGTAGTGACAGGTAGTGATAAGCAAGTGATAGATAAGAACTTGTCACACATACAGAAGACCTCAAAGCTAGAGAAACATAATTGTGGCCAGCTAATGAAGCCACTGCCTTTAACTCACTTAGAGTGATAATTGTCTATGAATAGACACAATAAAACAACCTTGGTACCTTGTTTGAGCAGTCATCTGTAAAGTACACATGAATTCTATAAAATATGATGCAGACTTTTAAAACATTGTTTGATTCTTGATAGAGTCCTCTTTCCTTGTCTGGAGAATCATTTTGTAGAAACCTTCATTCTTCTATGTAATATATATGAATGAAATATTAGCATATTTAACATTAGTGGAAGACCAACAGATGGTTAGAATTTGAAGCCAAGTTGCAATAGCTTGGATGCAAATTTGAACTCTTCACTACACCCTTGAAAGCTGGCTTGGTAGCTGGATTACTGCTACTAGAGCATCCAATTAGTTTGTTTAAATGTATATGTAAAAGTTCTGTAGGATGAGGCAGCTGATCTTACAGTATGCTAACCTACCCTCCTCATGTTCCTTCCCACATCTGCCAACTATAGTCCTGTTTTCGGCAACAGAGTAGGAAAAATGAAGAAAATCACAGGGAAGACATGGACCTTTTCCGTCTTCCAACTAACAGCCACTGGGAACCTCTGCATGATTGAGGGAGGCCATAGCCTATTTGCTAAGGTGTTGATTGACACTCTGGGACACCAGTTCCTTCCCTTAATATAAAACCAATTTTGAGCCAAGTCAATTAAGACCTTTTGAAAACTGACTCTAAATAGCATGTGATAGCCTGAGGAAAAAAATAAACTATGATTTGGTAAACTAGATGGTCCATGGGGAAAGGGCAGCTTTATATGGTGTTCTTACAAAGAGAGAAGGCATGGTTGATAAAGTGAGGCCAGGAAAAAAAAACTTGGCACATCCACAAGTCCCAGCTTGAAATGGATATCTCCATGTCTACAGCCTAGTGAGTGCTGCCAGCAGCTGTGAGAAATTGGTAAAAAGATCCTCACTGAGCTTATAAAACGGACAGTCTACTAAACAATAATGCTCTTAGGGGAATGATGATGTCATTTCCTTCTTCTTTAAAAAAAATATTTATTAGCCAGGTGGTGGTGGCACATGCCATTAATTCCAGCACTTGGGAGGCAGAGGCAGGCAGATCTCTATGAGTTCAAGGCTAGCTTGGTATACAGAGCGAGTTCCAGGACAGCCAAGGCTACACAAAGAAACCCTGTCTTGAAAAACAAAACAAAAAATTTATTGATATTGTTTATGTGCATGTGTGTGTTTATGTGCACGTGCTTTGGGTGCCCCCATGGGCCCGAAGAGGGCATTGGATCCACTTGAGCTGTAGTTACAGGTGGTTGTGAATTCCCCTAAGAGGGTGCTGGAAACACAACTCAGGCTCTCTGGATAAGTACTCTTTTTGTTTGTTTTTGTGTTTCCTTGTTTCTTTGTTTTGGTTTTTCATGACAGGGTTTCTCTGTGTGATAGTCCTGGCTGTTGTGGACTCGTTTTGTAGACCTCGAATTCACAGAGATCCACATGCCTCTGCTTCCCTGAGTGCTGGGATTAAAGGCATGTGCCACCACACCCAGCCAGGATAAGTACTCTTTTTTCTTTTTTTGGATAGGTATTCTTAACTATTAATCCATGATCCACTATCTTCTTTCTTCTTTTTCTTTATTGTGACAGGGCTCACTATATAGACTTAGCTGGCCTGGAACTCCCCGTAAAGAGCAGGTTGGCCTCTAACTCACAGAGATCTACCTGCCTCAACCTCCAAAGTGCTGGGATTAAAGGCTGGCAAACTGCTACCATGCCCCATGCGGTGATGTCATTTCTTGATGGTCATACATTTTGGAGTGTTCCTTCAGAGTCAGTGTGCCACAGGAAAATTGTTGTTTCACTGAGATAATAACAGAACTGGCCTTCAGTTTCACTGATGATAATGGTGATGGTGAAAATGAGAGCCATGATAAGACAGGTAGTAAAGCATGCTCACGGTAACTTGAACGTTCTTCTGAGGACTGTATGCAAGTTATTTTATTTGAGTTTCAAAACCACACTGGCAAAAAACCTTCAGTACATTCCCATTTTACTTAAAATAAAACCAAAACTCCATCTGAGGGTGTGTAGGACCCAGTGCTATCTATCTATGCTTGCGTTCTTGTGTACTGTGTTTCCACTCTCCCCACCACAGCCAGGCTGTCTACTTCATAGTCTTGAAATGTGCTACCCTTAAACTCATTTTCTCCACAGTTCTCTTTACTAGCTTCCTTCTGTCCAGAGTGCCCTAGAACGTTCACAGGAGCACATGGCATGGAATGACATTACCACCATCATAATAACCATTACACAATAAAACCCGACCTGACATACCATGAAGTACAAAAGCATTAATTTCTGTAAAGAGTCCAGGTTCCAGTTATTACAAAATTAGTGAAGTGAGAACAGAGGCTGAGGAGGAGATAGGCGTCAACTCCTTGTCACCATATGGCCAAGTTACCGTGAGCATGCTTTACTACCTGTCTTATCATGGCTCTCATTTTCACCATCACCATTATCATCAGTGAAACTGAAGGCCAGTTCTGTTATTATCTCAGTGAAACAACAATTTTCCTGTGGCACACTGACTCTGAAGGAACACTCCAAAATGTATGACCATCAAGAAATGACATCACCGCATGGGGCATGGTAGCAGTTTGCCAGCCTTTAATCCCAGCACTTTGGAGGTTGAGGCAGGTAGATCTCTGTGAGTTAGAGGCCAACCTGCTCTTTACGGGGAGTTCCAGGCCAGCTAAGTCTATATAGTGAGCCCTGTCACAATAAAGAAAAAGAAGAAAGAAGATAGTGGATCATGGATTAATAGTTAAGAATACCTATCCAAAAAAAGAAAAAAAGAGTACTTATCCTGGCTGGGTGTGGTGGCACATGCCTTTAATCCCAATACTCAGGGAAGCAGAGGCAGGTGGATCTCTGTGAATTCGAGGTCTACAAAACGAGTCCACAACAGCCAGGACTATCACACAGAGAAACCCTGTCATGAAAAACCAAAACAAAGAAACAAGGAAACACAAAAACAAACAAAAAGAGTACTTATCCAGAGAGCCTGAGTTGTGTTTCCAGCACCCTCTTAGGGGAATTCACAACCACCTGTAACTACAGCTCAAGTGGATCCAACGCCCTCTTCGGGCCCATGGGGGCACCCAAAGCACGTGCACATAAACACACACATGCACATAAACAATATCAATAAATTTTTTGTTTTGATTTTCAAGACAGGGTTTCTTTGTGTAGCCTTGGCTGTCCTGGAACTCGCTCTGTATACCAAGCTAGCCTTGAACTCATAGAGATCTGCCTGCCTCTGCCTCCCAAGTGCTGGAATTAATGGCATGTGCCACCACCACCTGGCTAATAAATATTTTTTTTTAAAGAAGAAGGAAATGACATCATCATTCCCCTAAGAGCATTATTGTTTAGTAGACTGTCCGTTTTATAAGCTCAGTGAGGATCTTTTTACCAATTTCTCACAGCTGCTGGCAGCACTCACTAGGCTGTAGACATGGAGATATCCATTTCAAGCTGGGACTTGTGGATGTGCCAAGTTTTTTTTTCCTGGCCTCACTTTATCAACCATGCCTTCTCTCTTTGTAAGAACACCATATAAAGCTGCCCTTTCCCCATGGACCATCTAGTTTACCAAATCATCTGAGGATGTGTAGGACCCAGTGCTATCTATCTATGCTTGTGTTCTTGTGTACTGTGTTTTCCACTCTCCCCACCACAGCCAGGCTGTCTACTTCATATTCTTGAAATGTGCTACCCTTAAACTCATTTTCTCCACAGTTCTCTTTACTAGCTTCCTTCTGTCCAGAGTGCCCTTCTTGCAGTCCTTATTGTAGATGATTCTTTCTTGTTATTCAGGTCCTGGGTCAAATCTCACCTCACCACAGAGAATTTCTTTGAAAACAATCGTCTAAAAAACTTCACCAGTGTCTCGCATATCAACTTGTTTTATGTCATTCTAAGACCTAACACATTATCTCTTAGCATCTGCAGGCATGAATGGGCTCTGTAATCTCTGCAGAGACCAAAATTCCTGGATGCTTAGTCCCTTATAGAGGAAGGTACAGTGCTGTAACACACATCATCTTATACGCTCTACATTATCTCTGTTACTGATGATTGTTAATGTAATGAAAATGCCATGTGAATAATTGTCATATGTACTGCTTAGGGAATGACAACAAGAGAAAGTTGGTACATATTTTCTCCAGATGCAACTTAAAAAGTACTTTCTGTCTGTAAATAGTTGGACTCACAGATGGGAAATTCACCAGATGTAGCAAGTTTTCCTTCTCAAAAAGCCCCCCCTCCACCGTGTGTGTGTGTGTGTGTGTGTGTGTGTGTGTGTGTGCGTATTGGCCTCAAACTGAAGTTGCTTCTTACTCAGCCTCTCAAATGCTTGGATTGCAGGTGTGAGTCCCACCACTTCCTGCCAAGGTGGTGGGTTTTGCTGTTGTTTTTGTTCTTTAGACAAATTCTTATGTAGCTCAGGCTGACGTTAAACTTGTAAGGTAGCTGAGGATGACCTTGAACTTCTGATACTCATGTTTCTCTGAGTGCTGGAGTTATAGGCCTGGCTTATGTGGTATTGAAAATGGGACCCACAGCTTTGATCACACGAGGCAAGAGTATAGCTCTCTTTGCCAACTGAGCTGCATCTTTGAATTTTTGAGATAAGGTCTCATGAAGGACAGAGCGGCCTCAGAATGTCTGTATATCTGAGGATGACCTTCTGGTCCTCCATGCACCAGCACACCTGGTTTTATATGGTGCTGAGGACCGAACCTGTGGCTCCCATGCATGTAAGCAAGCACTCTACTGACTGAGGCACATCCCCAGACCTATAAAGGATTGAAGGACTGTATATCAGAGGGAAATTCAGCAGCATCACTCAAGAAATGTCTGGGCACTCAGGAGGGAGCAGAGCTGCAAATGTATTTCACTTATGTCCTGATGACACCCGCTTAACATCTGTCACCAAGGCACATGCCATGATTGTTTCACCAGCAGAAGTGAAACTCAAGTAGGCACAGTTTAGCTGTCAAAGATTGGTGACTTAAAAGTTTAAACATGGGCTTAGAAAAAGCAAGCAAATGTGTCAAGTGCTTTTGTGTCTTCCTGTGGAAGGAATGGGACCAAGAAAGAAAAGATTGACACGACCCACTGAACTGGTCCCTTATTGTTATATACATCATTAATAAGTCAGTGCTAAACACAATACAGAGAGTAATCTTACTCAGTTATTTATGTTATGGTCACACAATTGTGTCTGTTTTTCTTCTAAAATATACTAGGTAGCCTGCAGAGGGTGCACTTTCCCTATTTTTATACCTCAAGCTTTTTCAAAAGAACAGGAAGTTTTTTAAGATCAACTTCTTTTTTCTTTTCTTTACTAAACATTGGAAAACAGAATATATAAAAGGTAGAGCTCGGCATGGTGGCTCACACCTTTAGTCCCAGGGCTCGGGATGCAGAGGCAGACGGATCTCTGAGTTCAATGCCAGCTTGGTCTACAAAGTTGAGTCCAGGACCAGGACAGTCAGGGATACACAGAAAAACCCTGTCTTGGAAAAAAAAAATAATGGTAGAGCAGTGAAGACAGTCTCTTTTACCTTTTTCAGTAATAGAAAAATCAATTTTGAAGATTTCCTCTTAAGAATGTAGTCTCCGTCACAGAAATCCACAAGTGGTCAAAATGCAAAAAACAACTAATTGTGGCTCCCAACCCCAACTACAGTACAACACAGTTCAGCACAGTACAATGAAACTCATTGTAACACAACCCAGCACAGCACAATACAATGTAATCCCAACACCTACAGCTCAGGGAACATTGCAAAAGAGGGGGGTTGTAAGAGCCAGAGGATCAGGATGCCTACTATAAAATAGTGGAGGAAAGCTACACCCATGAAATCTTAAGAATATGACCTAAACAAGACCTGCACAATGACAGAAGCAGTTGACATCCAGAGTGGATGAGGTAAAAGAAATCTCAAAAGGCTCTACCCTGAGATGAAACAGTTACAGGCAGCTAATGGCTACTATGTAAGGGAGAATACATCTTTTCTTGGGACAAACCCTTAATAGGTTATCCAATCTGAAGTGGTCATGAATTTGATAGAAGTGGGAAGGACGTGGGATGAGTTGAGGGAAGGAGTGGCGGGTGGAAATGATGTACTCAAGTGTGAAATTCCCGACAGAACAAAACTGTGATCTCATCCATGGACTGATTCTTTTCCAACTCCCCACCTCCCTGGAATTTACTTTGTTTTTTAACCTTGCTCGTTTCATTCATTTATTTTTATTCTTGAGACAGGGTCTCACTGTAGCCCTAGAACTTGCTGGTCTTGACCAGGCTGGTCTTGAATTTACAGAGATCTGCTTCTCTCTGCCTCCTGAGTGCTGGACTGAAGGTTTGGGTCACCATACCTGGCCTTTACCTGACTCTGTCTCTCTCTTTCTCTGCCAAGCCCCTGCCCCCCATTTCCCCGTGTGTGTGTGTGTGTGTGTGTGTGTGTGTGTGTGTGTGTGTTTGCATGCTGAAAAATGTTTGTATTTTTCCCCTCTTTCAGAATGGGTATTATCCAATGGAAATATAATGCAACCAGCATACACAACTTGAAATGTCTTTGTAGTCACATTAAACAGCAAAAAGAAACAAGTTACATTAATTCCGTATATTATTAATTCTAAATTATTTTTTACCATTACTATTCATTAATAAAAATATTAATGAATATTATTTTTGGTGGATAAGTTACATTTCCAGCACGTTCCAAATTAAAATGACCATATTCAATTAGTCAAAAGCCATGGAAAAAGCACCTACTTATTGGACAAAGTATCTCTCTAACTTCCTTCTTTCATTCTGTTGCCCATTCCTAACCAGGCTAGCAGAAAGCAGTGCACTCCAAAAGTGTTATGCGTCCAGGAATCATTTATGTCAAATTATCCGCCAGTTTGGATGGTGTAAAAACATAAAAAATAACCTGAGTTTCTTCTGTGACTGCCACCAACATCTGCAATCTTTTCCTTGGATGGAAGTAGCATTCCTTAGGCAGTCATTTTTTCAGTGGCTCAGATTCCCTCTTTTCCAAGGTGTGATGTCCCTTTTATTCTCCTGAGCATTCTTTGCAAGTGCACAAAACCTGCCATCTGTTGGGTGTTTCCTATGTGTTAGTGCATGTGTCCAATTAACTGTTCACACATAAAATTCCACTTGTTGTTTACAATATCCCTTTGGGTATTTTTATTATCTCCTCTGTTTTAAAGGCGAGGAAACAAGCAGGAGAAGCTTAGAGATGTTGACCAACACAACCCAGTTAGAAGACTGCAGAGCTGAGATTTCAAGCTAGATATGGACACTGCCAAATTCCGAGGTCTGTAGCTTTATCGCCTCCCAAGTAGTGGTTATTATAACTGGCAGAAAAGCCATAGTTTAGTAATGGTGTAATCAGACCTTTCTGTTTTTTGAGGAAAAACCAAGTTTCTGCCTGGGGAGGAGGGAGGTTGAGTGCTTTCTCCCATTAACATCCGGGATTGGAGCTCATGCTGTTGACTCCAGCGTTTGTGCCCTTTCCTTTGATTAGAAATGTTTCCAGATTTAAACCCTAGTTTTTAAGGACCGTTAATGACCCAGTCCAAAGAGGAAGCAAGAGGTTTCAGATTCTTCTCAGAGCAAAAAAGAACTGCCATGGAAAGGTCTGTGTGAGGTCATTGGTCTCATCGTGACTTTGACTTGGCCTTGATCTTTATTTAGCGTTTCAGTTTTATGTTCTGCGACAAGTTTGGCCATGTTGGAGGACCATCCAAAGGTCATTGAGTTGGCTGCTGGTGATTGGGCCCTCACCAGGACGCCAGGGTCTATTACTGTGTCGGTGGAAATCCCCAGCTCACCTCGCAATGGTGTTCCAGCCACTTTCCGAAAGTCACAGGCTTTGAGGCTTTTTGTGCACTACTCCGTAAGAGCCCAAGACTGTGGAGACCTGGGTGAGAATGGAGCTCTGTGACTCTCCCTTCCCTGTCCGTGGGCCAGTTGATGCTTCCTGAGGTCTATTGCGCTTTCCCATTACAAGCTGTGATTTGAAGGCGAAAAGCTGTTCCTAAATAATTTAATTGTGATGCAGTTTATTCTTTGACTTGAGTACAGATATTCTGATATCTCGTAATATCACAGTGACTATCACAAAACTTCTTTTTGAATATTAGTTTACTCAGAGTGTAACTTAGGCCATCATCTGGATGTGCACTGATCTTACAGTGTACATTAGATTCTGTTGATCAGTCTGCTTGAGAGTTCCTACAGCTGCTAGGCGTGGTGGAGCACGCCTTTAATTCCAGCAGCAGAAGGCAGAGACAAGCAGATCTCTGTGAGTTCAAGACCAGCCTGGTCTACAAAGTGAGTCTAGGACAGCCAGGGCTACACACAAACACACACACACACACACACAGAGTTCCTACAGCTATTTTTTCTAGTCTTACAGATTCGTTAAGTCTAGAGATCCTGCCAAGTATGTTAGCACATGCCTTTAACCCCAGTGCTAGAGAGACAGAAGCTGGTCCTGGATTTCTATGAGTTCAAGGCCAACCTGGTCTACAGAACTAGTTCCAGGACTGCAGGATAGTCAGGGCTATATAGTGAGACTAGAGACCCTTATCTCCATTACTTATTAAAAATAAGCACCTTATTTGAGTTCCTGCTGTGACTGTTGGTCATGTCAAGTAACCTAATCCTCAGGTTTCCTTACTACTAATTCATGAATGTTAAATTTCTTTCTTTCTTTCTTTCTTTTTTTTCCGAGACAGGTTTCTCTGTGTATCCTTGGCTGTCCTGGACTCACTTTGTAGACCAGGCTGGCCTTGAACTCGCAAAGATCCTCCTGCCTCTGCCTCCCAAGTGCTGGAATTAAAGGCGTGCGCCACCAGCGCCCGGCTTCTTTCTTTCTTTTTAAAAAGACTTATTTTTACTCTAACTGTATTAGTGTTTTGTTTGCATGTGTGTCTGTGCAGCACATATATGCATGGTGCCAAAAGAGGCCAGAAGAGGGTTTTGGGTTCCCAGAGCTAAAGTTACAGATGGTTGTGGGCCGCCAAGTGGGTGCTGGCAACCAAACCCCAACTTTTGGAAGAGTAATCAATGCTCTTAACTGTGGAGCCATCTCACAAGTCCCTAAAATTACTTTTCTTATAGAATTATGGATGACCTCTGTGCATGAGGACTTTGTAAATTATTAATTATTCAAATGCTATTTTATATCAAATTATTACATGTCTCTGAATTTTAAGTGCATATATGTTTTTATTATTTTGTGTGCTTATGTACCATGATTCTGCCTAGGAACAATCAGGGCCATAGTTATCCTCTAGGGGCAGTGGTTTTCTCTCTTTTTGGTTTTTTGAAACAAGGTTTCTCTGTGTAACAAGCCCTGGCTGTCCTCAAACTTTATAGACCAGGCTGACCTCGAACTCACAGAGATCTTCCTGCTTCTGCCTCCCAAGTGCTGGGATTAAAGGCATGTGCCACCTTGCCTGGCAGGATAGTGGTTCTTAAGTAGAGGCCATTTTATCTTCTTAAGGGACACTTGCCAAAAACTGGAGGTTTTTTTTAAATTTTAGGAGGGTTAGCACTGGTATCTGGTAGGCAGAAACTAGTCATTTGTCTAGGGGCAGCTCCACACAGTTACCTGGCCCCCAACGCTAACAATGATGTGTCTCAGAATGGAAGGTTTTCAAATGCATGCCAGAGGCATGGGCAGCAGGGTGTGAGATATCATTGATCAAACCCAACTTGACTGGCCTCACACCTATATATTCTTTTTAAAAATTATTAATTTGGGGGCTGGAGAGATGGCTCAGAGGTTAAGAGCACTGACTGCTCTTCCAAAAGACCCAGGTTCAAAACCCAGCACCCACTTGGCAGTTCGAAACTGTCTGGAATGGCCAAGCATGGTGGCACACACCCTTAATCCCAGCACTAGGGAGGCAGAGCTGGGCCTGATCTCTGAGTTCAAGGCCAGCCGGGTCTACAGAATGAGTTCCAGGACAGCCAGGGCTACACGGAGAAACCCTGTCTCAAAAAAAAACTTTAAAAAACAAAATTATTAAGTTTTTGTGCACTAGTAGTGTTTTGCCTACATGTATATCTGTGTACCACATGTGTGCATTCTCCACAAAAGCAGAAGATACTGTCAGATCCACCTGGGGCTGGATTTACAGACAGTTATGAGCTGCCATGTGGGTGCTGGGTGCTTTTAACTGCTGAGCCAACCTGCCAGGTCACCCCTTCCTTTTCTGACAAGGACCAAGAATTTGAATTTCTAAGTCATTCTCAAGTAAAGTTGCTTTCATTTGCCAGGGGAGTGACGCTTTGAGAGCTATTACTAGAGACAATCTGTCCATGTGTGTTGGTTGACTCCATAGATTGCTTTGCATAGACAGTGGAGCGAAGTGGCGTGTTGCTGAATGCTGGGAACTTTGGATCAGGAAGCCGAGGAGACCAACACCAACACAAAAACCATGCTGTAAATGTGGGCAGTTAACAAGACTGTCTCACAGGCTGCTGCTCACCCTATTCTAGACTGCTCAGTGCATTACAGGCTTCTGAAGAAGGGTGCCCTCAAGGACTCGGGCTCCATATTCTCCCAAGCTTGTAGCTCTGCCTTTACTCATTTTGATTTTCACTCCTGGCCCGTTTCCCTCTCTTCCCAGCCCATGGGTCTATAGAAAGGCAGGAGAGCCTTTTTAGGGGTACTTTCTACTTGAAAGTCAATTCCTATCTGTGCTGATGTCACCTGACCTGTCCCTTGTACCCTTCAGTATGGCCTCACCTGGCACACAGTCAATACAAATTTTATGGGTCCAAGTATCTTGCCTGGCCTTTTACTCCAGAAAGAGAGTTGGGAACTCTGCCTTGGTGTTATCTGAAGTTCTTGTTAAAAAGCAGTTTCTGATTCTGTAGAACTGGAAGTGGGGTTTGAGAGTCTGCATTTGTGAATAAGCCCTCAGATGATGTTGACTTTGCTGGAACAAGAACCATACTTGGAGTAGTAAGACTAAAGTTTGAAGTAACTAGTGATTTTCAAGGAAAGAATTATCATTACCATAAGGAAACAAACAGAGCAGAGTGATCCTATTGGTAACTGTTCCTAAGAGAAATAAATACGTTGATTTTGTAACAGTGATATGTAACTTGGCTCCACAGTGGAGTTTATTATTTTTTGGACAGAAAATATTTTTGGAAGCAGATGTTTATAGTTAGATATGAGCTAGACTGGGAGCTGTGGGGGCTTTGGGAACCCAGTATCTATAAAATTGGTTCTGTTAAGAAGTAGAGTTGGAAGTATCTTCAAAAAAAATGTACTGGCAAAAGCATCAAATTGTTGTCAGCTTTAAAGAAGAAAGTGGATGATGAAACACCATTTAATTGTTTGTTGATTCATTAGGTGTTGACTCCAGCCAAGCCTTCTAGGCTGTGAGGAACATGGCAGTTTTCTGCTCTCATGGAGTTTCAAGTTGGCTGGTGAAGACAAGCTTCAGAGAGGCAATCATGAGAAGCATTTTGATTCTTTCATTCATTTTCTATTAGCTTGTATTGATTACACGAAATTATAGGCTTTGCTGTAATATTTTAATGCATGTATATAATGAACTTTGATCATATAAGAGAGATGAGAATTTGAAATATGAAGATTAGAAATAGTGAAATACTGGGTGCCGAGGAACTATAGAAGGTCAATGATTGTTCTGTAAAGATTTGGGGGAATATCTATTTTTTATAAGTTAGATTTACTCATTTTATTTTATGTGTGTTTTGCCTGCATGTGTGCATGTGCACCACATGGATGCCTGGTTCATGGAGGTCAGAACAGGGTATTGGATCTCTTGGAACTGGAGCTATGGATGGTCGTGAGCTACCAGGTAGGTTCTGAGAGACGAATCTGTGTCTCCTTCAAGAGCAACAAGCGCTTTTAACTCCTGAGCCGTCTCTCCAGCCCTGGAGGTGGAGGAGCCATCTTCACACAGTGGTGTTTAGGCTGGCATCAACAGGTCTGGGTTCCAGGCATGTTTACAGGTCAGTAGCGTGAAAGCACAGTGCAGGGAGTATGTCTGAGCATAAGGGGGTGATGGAACACAGTCCTCGGGTTCGGAGAGGAGCAGTGCTCAGGACACCTGACTACAAGCAGCAAAAATCCAACGTACGTATAAAAGGGAATTTTGTTGTCTTATAAGGGGAACATGGGCAGAGCTGGCCTTGGGTACAGCCATGAAGTAATTTGTCTTCCTCTCCTCTGCTTCCCTCCGAAAGCTGCTCTCACTCTCTCCCTGTGGGAGAGGCTTCTTCATGTGGTTGGAAAATCACAGGTTGAGGTCTGGGATGTCTCAAGATATACAACATCTCAGACATCCAGTCTCTCTACTGCAAAAAGGAGGAAAGACTCCTCACTTCTAGAATAAGTTTATTTTAAAATCCCCACGGATTCTGAGGGGACCTTTCGTTTTGTTTGGTTTCCGGTTCCCCTCCCCCCTTTTTAAAATTAATTATCTTTTTTTAAGTTACATCTCGAACAAAGTCCCCTCCCTCCTCCAAATGCCACCCTCACTCCCTCCCTCGTCCCCGACTCCATCTTGTCCTTCTCCTTGGATGAGGGGAGCCCCCACATATCAACCCCCTCAGTTCATCAGTGACATGAGGGCTAAGAGATTCCTCTTGTAGTGGGGTTTGATATGGCCACCCAGCTAAGGTAAGGTGTTCCACTAACAAGTAATAGGGTCCATGACTTGCTGATGGGTGGAGTTTTTCGTAGGACAGTTATGCTAGGTTCCTGTCTGTTTGGCTCTGTGTGTTGTAGGATGGTTGTCCTGTGCTGTATGGTTAATATCCACTTACATTAAAGTACATACTAGGGGCTGGAGAGACGGTTCAGCAGTTAAGAGCACTAATTAGTGCTATTTCAAAGGTCCTGAGTTCAATTTGCAGCAACCATATGGTGGCTCACAACCATCCACAATGTGATCTGATGCCCTCTCTGCCTGCAGATATGCATGCAGATAGAGCACTCATATACATAAAATAAATAAATAATTTTTTTTTTTTTTAAAGAAAGTACGTACCATGCATATCTTTCTGGGTCTGAATAAGGATAAACTTTTCTAGATCTTGATCTTGATCTAGATCTTGATCTAGAATTTGGTTGAAAATTGGATGATTTCCTTGTTTCTAACAGCTAAGTAGTATTCAATTGTATAAATGTACCAGTTTTTTAATCTATTGTTCGTTTGAAGGACATCTGGGTTGTTTCCAGTTTTTAGCTATTGTGAATAAAGCTGCTATGAACGTTGCTGAGGCAGTGTCTTTGTGTTTGGTGGAGAATCTTTTGGATATATGCCCAGGAGGGGTATGACTGAGTCTTGAGGTAGAACTATTCTCAATTTTCTAAGATAATGCCAGATTGATTTTCAAAGTGGCTATGCAAGTTTGTATGCCCACCATCAATGGAAGAATGTTCCTCTTTCTCCACATCCTCGACAGCATGTGCTATCTCTTGAGTTTTTGATCTTAGCCATTCTGACAGGTGTGAGATGGTATCTCAGTCATTTTGGATTGCATTTCCCTGATGACCAATGATGTTGAGCACTTCTTCAATTGCCTCTTGGCCTTTAGAGACTCCTCTTTTGTGAATTCCTGGCTTAGTTATGTGCCCCATTTTTTGATTGGATTATTTGGTTTGTTGGTGTTTAATTTCTTGAGTTCTTTATATATTTTGAATATTAGCCCTCTGTCGAATGTCAGGTTTGTGAAGATCTTTTTGCAGTCTGTAGGCTGCTGACAGGATCTTGATAAATGGTGTGTGCAGTCCTGACCCAATGACTATGGTTCGCTTGAGAGAAGAGTGTTGAGGCTTCCCTGTCTCACAAGAATCCCAAGGACCCTGTAATACCCTGTGGAGAATAGAATTTCAATTATCAGCAGAAAAGTTTGCAAAGTGATGTTGGGAAGATAGAGAACAATATGCTGCAAGTATGCAGTAGAGGCGAGTGGTGAGATGGCTCAGTGAGTAGAGATGTTTCCTGAACAAGACAGGCAACATGAATTTGGTCCCTGGAACCCAGGTAAAGGTAAAAGGACAGAAATGACTCTGAAAAGCATGTGGTAGGAGTTTGGAGGGAGTGTTCACACCATATCCACGTGCTGGAATTTTAAAACATAGATGCTTTGTTTTTTCATTTTCAGATTTATTTGTATTATTTGTAATTATGCGTGTCTGTGTGAGGTGGTTTGCACATGAGTACAGGTGCCTGCAGAGGCCAGAAAAGAGCCTTGGATACGCTGGAGCTAGAGTTATAGGTGGGTGTGAACCGTCAGATGTGGGCTCTAGGAGCTGACCTCTGGTCCTCCTCAAGAGCAGTATGTACTCTTAACCACTAAGCCATCTCTTTATTCCAGACATTGAACTTATATTTGTTTGTTTGAGGCAGAGTCTCACACTGTAGCCCAGTCTGGCTTTGAACTTGTAGCACTCCACCTGCCTTACCCTTCCTAGGTAAATGCTACCATTGTACATTTTCTGACTGTATCTTAGATGATCGGAGCAGAAAGATGCTTAGAAAGGGAAGGAAGGAAAAAAAGCATTTATAAGTTGTAGAGGTTACTGTTATGTATGAAACAAGAAGAAATGAATAAAAATAAAACCAATTTTCATTGCAGTCGCTACTGTGACTGCCCTTGAGGCACAGCTCAACCATGGGTGTGACGGCAGTGCAGTCCCTGGGCCAGGAGACAGACTTATTATGGGTTGGTTTAGGTCATAGCCTTCTTTCTGGGCTCTTTTGTAATTAATCGTTTCTTCTATATGCATTATGGTCAAATAAGGTGATACGTGGTTACAGCAATTAATTTCTTATAAACTAGGACAAAGAGCAGTATTCCAACTTAATTAAAACACGCAAGGTTGTATTTTATGTAGTGTTTACAATTGGCTGAAGGGGGTGAGCCCTTTATGCCATAATATTGGAACTGATAGAAGTAGGAAAACCTTTGATCTTTTCCATCAGACTTTAACTCAGTTATCATACACTGAGCAGTTATGATTGCACTAGATCACGAAAATATCTATCAAAGCAAGTGGTACACCTGGTGAATTGTGGTTTATGCATAATTTAGGGGATTTCTTTTATTTATTTTTGTGTGTGTGAGACTATGTGTATCCGGTATGTGTGTAGTGTTTGTCCATGTGTGTAGACGCAGGTGCATGCACCCCTGCATGCAAATACATGGCCAGAAGACCATGCTAAGTGTCTTGCTCTAGGCTTCTGTCCCTTATTCCCTTATGACAGAGTCTTCTTGCTAACCTGGAAATAAACTGGTGGCCAAGAAGTCTCTGCCTCCTATAGTGCTGTGATTATAGGCTTATATGTCTGTGCTTAGCTTTTTTTTCTTATTGTTTTTATATTTGTGAATTTCACATCTGCACCTTATTTCCTCTTCTCTTCCACCTCCCCTCAGACCCACCCTTTACCCTTTCAACCTTTCCCCACATTAAAAAAAAATCTTATTTTGGAAGCTGTAGTGTGTCTCAGTGTGTCCCACAATGTTCCCTTTTGTTCACAGATTTTTGCTTACAAATGTTCATTATGACTCCTTGGTCTGGTATGAGGCCTCTACTACTTTGTCAATACTGGGACCTCACTGGGACTCCTCTCAGATATGCTGTTAGTATCCTCTGTCATGGAAATCCTGTAGAAAAAAAATTAGTTAAATTACGTTGGGTGCCATTTGTAGAAATAATTAATTAAATTGTGTACTAGTATTTATATTATCATTAATTGATTGGGCAATAGTTAATCCTTAACCCACCATTATAAATGAGCACACAGAGACCACATGGATTTTAACAAGCCTAAGCCTGGATTAAATTGTGCAATCTTGGCCCATCTAAGCTAGCTCTTAATTCTGCTACCCAAATATGACCCCATATATACATATGTCCCCTTGGTCTGTCATTCTCCACTATATGCCAATGTTCCTGGCCATGTGGAATGAGGTTCTTTTTTCTAACCCATGGTGTGTGCCTCCTTCTTCCTGCTGCTCCTGGCTGGAATAAACTAATCCTCTGTCTAAAGCACAGGCTTCCTGTTCTAATCTCAGGAAGTCTCACCTTTCTCTGTCTTTGCCCAATCTCAGGCCTCAGCATTTTATTTAACCAATCAGAGTCAATGTAAGTTTAACAGACAGCAAGCAGGACCAAATAATTAACATTTAGAATGCTTAACACTACCCCATCAATTCCCTCCTTTTGTCTAATAAAAAGGCTAAATTTTTAAACTCATATAGTAAAAGCAATAAGAACAAATATGAAATGATTAAGAAAACCATATATGAAAGTTACACACATAATGTTTAGCCTATTTGTATCAGGCAATCTTGAAGAAGAAAAAAATCATCTATCTATCTTGGTGTGTCTAAAGTGAAATAATTTCTATCATATCCTACATTTATAAACCTAAAGACTTCATTTAGACTTGAAAATATCATTTTAAATCCTAAACAACTCAAGTTCAATTGAAATTTTATAACTATTATGTCTTCAACCCCATCAAAGACATAAGAAGGTATAAAGTTATTATTTGAGTGAGTAGGAAGCATAAGAGAGCAGCTTCCAAAAAGAAATATGGCAGTTTGTTACCTAGACAGTCCCAAATATCTCTTGATATCATTGGAGCATCATCTTCAGCCTTCTGGCCAAGCATTTTTCACAGACTAAATTGTGCAGCAGGAAATAATGATTTTCCCATTCTGTCTCTGCAGAATCAGGACATCAACTTACCTGTATTTAAGCTCTGGTCCATCTTTGGACTGTATATAGTCTGTTGAGAGAGCAGGGGCATTTTTGCCCAATAGAAATTATCTCCTGATGGGAGATTTCTTTTTGAGAAATTATCTCCTGATGGGAGATTTTTTTTTTTTTTGATGCTCATTGTCTTCTTCCAAGTCAAATGGGAGCTATCAGGAGCTGACTGTCTTTTTTTTTTTTTTGGTTTTTCGAGACAGGGTTTCTCTGTGTAACAGCCCTGGCTGTCCTGGACTTGCTTTGTAGACCAGGCTGGCCTCGAACTCACAGAGATCTGCCTGCCTCTGCCTCCCAAGTGCTGGGATTAAAGGCGTGAGCCACCACGCCCGGCAAGAGCTGACTGTCTTAAGTCAAACAATTCTTAAAATAATAAAAACATCTTTAAATGCCATTTTCTGTATGCCTCTGAGGGTTTTGAAGACATCTATCAATTTATTTATAAATCTATCTTTCTATCTTCTATCTATGAATAAACACATTGTATATTTTTTAACCATTTACTATCTGTTTAACCTATTAACTCTATTTTGTGATAAATTAAGACTAGTATTTGACATGACCAGAAGCTTGACTGGCCAGCAATCAACCTTTATTACCCAGACCAGATTTCAATAGCAACCCATAAAAGGATTGGAAGTAAACCTATACTTTAAAATGAGTTGTATAGGCACAATACCTCATATAAGCATTGAAATATACGTATTATGTGTCAAAATATACAATTCTATACCAATGAATCAAAATTTAACCTTATTTCTGTATCAATATACAAAATTCTATACCGATGTATTGAAAGATAACCTTATCTGAGAATAAAAATGGTTTTGAATTTCAGAGCAGATTCAATAATCTATCCTTATATCTTATCATTTCTATATTATATACATATATCCCCCTCTTTTTCATTTCAAGTCTTCTCCCCCTATATAAGAGAGAAAGAAGGATAAAGAAAAAGAAATTCCTGAGCCTAACATCCTACACTTTGCTTAACAAGACCATATAACAATTTGTAACCATTCCCCCAAACGACATCTATAACCCATCAAATAACCAAAGAATCATCCACCTCACTTTTTGGGAATGGGACGTCACTCTCTTAAAACTGCTTCCTGATGAATTGGGACACAGAAAACCTGTTTGGGGCCTAAATAAATGGAAAAAATGGTTAATCAAGTTAATTGTAGCATTTGTTGTCCAGTCTCTATGTGCTCAACAATTTGATGTCCTGAGCAGTTTGTAGTTTGAAGCTGGACTTTGGTAGGAAAGTTCAGGGCTTTATTGAAGTCCTGTCTGGAATAGTCTTTGAGGTTGGGCCATCTCAGCAAGCTGTTTGAAGTTGTTCTGGATGCAGATTTTGGAGGAAACAGCTATTGAGGCAGTCTATGAGGCTGGATCATTTGGGTTACTTGTCTTGTCTTCTTTGGACTCTGGTCCCGTTGTTCTGAAAATATATAATTTCTCACAAGTAACATATAGTTCTGCAATTACCAAAATGCCTTGGATGTGCAGGATGCACAAATCAAGTAAGGAATATTTTCTGTTCTTTGTATGAATAGCAGATAGACATTTGTAAATCTCCATTCATGTTATATAAAAGGATGGCGTGTAATAGTATTACATATATATGCTATATATAATCTATTTTAAATTGAAAATACAGCATAAGACTGTATGGAGTTTAAGTATTCTCCTCTTCAGTTGACATACATTTATTAATTGATTAAAACAGGTTTATTCTGTGTTATTCTTGCTTTTTGTAGATTAGGTTGGCCTCAAACTCAAAAGGAACCAATCTGTCTCTGTCTTTGTCTCCCATGTTTTGGGAACAAAGGTATGCATTTATATATTTTTTCTTTCCTTTTCTCCTTTTTTTGGAGATTTAATTCCTATGTGAATATATCTTTCTTTATTGAGACAGGGTTTCTCTTTGTAGCTTGGGCTATCTTGATTTGCTCCGTAGAGCTCTGTAGATTTAGATTGGCCTCGAATACACAAGGAACTTGGTTTTTCCTTGTCTCCCCAGCTTTGAGATCAAGGTATAAATTTAAATAATTGAATTACCCTTATTAAACAATAACGTCAATTAAACCATTTTTGTATTAGTTTGAGTTCCAATTCTCCCATGGAAGCTCCATTCTTAAGGAGATTGGTATAGAATAGCATGATATGCTATCTTATGTTAGCTTTTCTTAACTGTTGGCTGTGGGAGGCATGCTGTTTGCATGTTCTTCTCTAGCCTAACTTTGGGTCCTTACATTGGTTAAGAGAATCTCTCTCTCTCTTTTCCTCTGTGTATCCTTGTCCTGGACTCACTTTGTAGACCAGGCTGACCTTTTTTGAATTCTAGACTGTCTTTAGCAAGCAGTCTTATCTTCTCAGCACGGTTCTCACCCTGCCTTCATTGTTTAAACCAGGCTGGTCTAGAATCCAGAGATCTGCCTGTTTCTTCCTCTAGTGTGATGGGATTAAGGGATTACGGGTGTGTGCCAGTACCACCCTGCTCAAATATTTCACTTAAATCCCAGATATCAGTATATCTGTAACCCAGAGAGCAACTTTGAACTGTAGTGACAATTCGAAATCTGCCCAAAATCTTCAAAAATTTCTTATGTTTTAACAATGCCAAATCAGAAAAATATCCTTTCTACCTCCCAATATAGGAAAATCAAAGACATCTAAACAAAAATCAAGCAAAGAAACAACATTCCAAAAGTCTTGGCATGTCTAACCATGCCATCCCATGCTCCAATTAAAGCTTGTTCATTATTCCTTAGAATCTAGTTTTGGCTGCATTTCACTGGTGGGCCTATACCAGAAACTCCTGGTAGGCACCCCATAGCCAGGGAGCTCTTAGCTCCAGCTGCCATCAATTTTGTATTATCTATCGGGAAGGGCTTCCCTCCTTCCTCCATTATCATTGGTGGCCATTTAGCATTCCATCTGTAAATTCTTTCTTTCTTCAAGCCTATCCTAGTCAGATATTTCTCAAAAAGGATACACAGAACTACAATCGTCAGGGTAAAGATCATTTGCACGCTAAGAGGAACAAACTTAATTGGAATACAAACGTATTGAGGCATTATGAATTCTTCCATTTTTAATCTAGGCGGTTAATTCTGCTCTCAAATTCTCTTTAAAAGGCTGCCAGTTTTTTGTTTTTTGTTTTTTTGTAGGTAAGAAGAGCTAAGCCTTAGCTCTCTGCCTTTGCTGCAAGGCCACAGCTGTTGATAAGGTAGCCACATCTTTGAAATGCATTTGGGTTCAGTTCCCCCCTCTTTGGCTAGGAAACTGGCTTTCACCTGGGCCTTCTCACACTATAAGCATGGATTCTAATTGCCGTAGTTGAGACCCATATGTAAAAAAAAAATATTAAATTATTTTACAGTATTTATATTATCATTAATTGATTGGGCAATAGTTAATCCTTAACCCACCATTATAAATGAGCACACAGAGACCACATGGATTTTAACAAGCCTAAGCCTGGATTAAATTGTGCAATCTTGGCCCATCTAAGCTAGCTCTTAATTCTACTACCCAAATATGACCCCATATATACATATGTCCCCTTGGACTGTCGTTCTCCACGATATGCCAATGTTCCTGGCCATGTGGAATGAGGTTCTTTTTTCTAACCCATGGTGTGTACCTCCTTCTTCCTGCTGCTGGCTGGATTGAATTAATCCTCTGTCTAAAGCACAGGGTTCCTGTTCTAGTCTCAGAAAGTCCCACCTTTCTCTGTCTTTGCCCAATCTCAGGCCTTGGCATTTTATTTAACCAATCAGAGTCAATGTAAGTTTAACAGACAGCAAGCAGGACCAAATAATTAACATTTAGAATGCTTAACACTACCCCAACAAGATCCTATAGTTTTGGGTCTGTGAACTGGCCTCTTCATGCACTCCAGCATGCACATCCATTGGGTTGACCAACTCACTTGCAGGGCCTGCTCTCCCAAGTGCTGCAGCAGGTAAGGGGTTAGACCATCTCTCTTGTTTTATGACCCCATCAGGGCCAATTCTTCCACGTGCTACCTGTGCCAAGGACAAGAGAGTAAAGTGGATCTCTCCCTGGCCAACATCACAAAGCAGACAGAAGGCAGGCCTGGCTCTCCCATGCTCACTCCCTCAGGATTGGCTCACCCACAACCCCCACATCCAGGCCCAGCTTTAATGTGCTGTCCAGGCAAGGTGCAGGGCCTGCTTTCCCAAGTGCTGCAGCATGTGAGGGTGAGGGGTAAGGATGGCTCTCCTGCTCTTGTGACCCCCATCGGGGCCAGATCTCCTGTCTGTCTCTGGTGGTGAGGGCCAAAGGGAGGGGATCTCTCCCTTGCCAACACCACACCACAAAGCAGACAGAAGGGAGGCCTGGCTTTCCCACACTCACACTCTTGGGGCTGGCTCACCCATAACCCCCCTCCTTCATCCAGGGCCAGGCAGGGCTCCCCTAGTCTCTGGCTTTCTTCTTGTCCTGGGGAGCCCATTTGGTGCTTTCCTGGTGCTGGACGGGTGATCAACACAGGCTAGCTCCCATTTTGGGCCCCATGGCACTGAAGTGGTGTTGGTATCTGGCTTGCTTCCTCCCCTCCCCCAGGGAATGTTAGGCTTCTATTCATTCAGTTGTTCACAGGTCAGAACACTGAATGTAGACATAGTCTGGATCCTTTTTTTCCATTTTTTTTCTTATTAGAGTGTATTTTTTAAATTAATTAATTTATTTTTTATTTCTTCAAGATACATAGTCTGGATCTTTTTTATGAAGTTGCTGGCATCTGACCTCAGTCCCCCAGAAACATCTAGGTTGTATATTACTTAGACCTGCACTATTCAATATGGTAGATAGTTCTTGAGGCTGAGGAGATAGCTGAGTTGGTAAAGTGTTTCCTATGGAGGTATCACAACTCAAGTTTGATCTCCAGAACCAAAGTAGAAAGCTATACATGGCAGTTGTCACAGCTTGTAATCACAGTGAGGGAGAAATGGAGAGAAAGGATCCCTGAGGTGCAATGGGATCCTTTGGACAACCACCCTAGCCTAATTGATGAACTGTGTGAAGGTCCTATTGAAACAAACAAACAAACAAATCAACAAACAAGGTGGGAAAGTCCTGGGGAATGACATCTGAGACTCCCTTTAGATCTCTCTCTCTCACACACACACACACACACACACACACACACACACACACACACATCTTCACCCCTCCTCACCCCCACACCCTTACAAATCAGTTCATCATTCACAACATTCACACTTGATGCATAAGGTTCATGAGACCAGCTTCTGCATATTGAACACTGCTTTTCATTGCACACAGTCTGTTGGTGCTAATTAATAACATCAACAAGTTACCCCCCCTTCTTTGGAGTGAAAGAAGCTTAAAAAGCCTTTAAAAGATGTGTTTTGTCCTATTTGTATGTAGGTAGTTTTTTTCTGCCTTCATAATGTGATATATGTTCACCCTGTGTGTGCCTGGTGCCTGGAGAGGTCAGAAGAGGGCATAGGATCTGCTGGAACTGGAGTTATAGATGTTCTTGAGCCTCCACATGGGAGCTGAGACTTGAACTTGGGTCCTCTTGTAAGAACAAGTGTTTCTTAACTGTGGAGCCATCTTTCTAGTCCTTGAATAAAGTTTTCAATAGGGGGTTTTCTTTTCCTTCTGCCCCACTTCTGCATGGTCAAATCTCTCTTTGTGACATATTCCAGATCAGCCCCTTCTCTTTCTTTCACTGGTAACCATTTTGCCTGAGTACATTTTAATTTCTGCTGTAAATTGGATATGGATTGACTGTGGCTTCCAATTTCATTTACTGGAATCTTAGTCCCAAGCTTGGCAGTGCTGGAAGTGGTAGACTCTTGAAGAAGTAGGGACTAATGAAAGGTGATTTTGCTATGGTTGTGTTCTCTGGGATGAAATGTATATGTTGTGGGACTCTAATTAGCTTCAATAAGGACAGCTTGTTAAAGAAAAAAACAAGTCTGGCCTCCGAGTCAATCTGGCTTCCTATGCTATCCTGTAGGGTCTTTGACTTGCACAAGCTCATGTCATGATGCCATCTGCCATGTAGTCAGGAAGACTTCATGAGAACTAAGCTGCTGCAATGATCTTAGATTTTTTAAAACTATGAGCTAATATGACTTTTATCTATAAAGTTACCAGAGTGAAGTCTTTTGCTATAGCAACAGAAAATGGAGTAACAGTCTCTAATCAAGACTTCAAAATTCTATTATTTCCATTTGTGTGTGATCTTCATACAGTTGAAATAAATTTCAAAAACCATGTTAGGTTTAAATTTCTTGAAGAGAACAAGAGAAGTATACAATAAGAAAATCAAAAAGTTTGTTGCATTTTCATTGTATATAATTTGCACTGTCTTTTAAAAAATAAGTCATTTTTAATCTTTACAAGACACAAGAAAAGTGTTATCATTCTTGCCTCTTCCCAAAGAGAGAGAGAAATTAAATTCCAAAGGAAGCAACTAGCTTATCTGCATTTTCCCAACAAGAAATGGCATGCATTGAGGACATGCATGATAATGATCACAGTACAGTTTAGAAGGCATAACTAGGGCTCCCTTGCCAGACACCTTGTAGCCCTAAAGAATGTTGGTTTCTGGGTTCCTTTGTTTTGAAGACAGAGACTCCTGCAGATCTGCTTTACCTCTGCATTCATGGGACTTTGTATCCTCAGTTGTGAGAACACCATTCTCATGACTTTTCAGCATCCTTTAAATATTGCTTCCATGAATAAAGATGCCAAAGCAGCAGGTAGAGTTTTGACATAGCTTGTATGCAGAATTCCTGCCTTCAGTAACTTCGGCCTGTTTTCCCAAGGTCTATTGATAGAACTGGGTTTCTCTTAAGTGTGAGATGAAGTTTAAAAATATTGGAAGACTTGAAGGCACAGTGAAAGGGATTGAAAGAGTCATTGCAGCTCATACAAAGAGCTTACCTGAGTGAGGTAACCCAGACCCAGAAAGACACACATGGTATGTATTCACTTATTAATGGATATTAGCCATATGGTACAGGATAACCATGCTAAAATCCACAGACCCAAAGAAGCTAAGGAGCAAGGAGGACTCAAGGGAGGATGCTTGAATCTCACTAAGAAGAGGAGATAAAATAGACATCAGAAGTGGAGAGAGAGAGAGAGAGACAGACAGAGAGAGAGAGAGAGAGAGAGAGAGAGAGAGAGAGAGAGGGAACTTGGTGGGAGAGAAGGTAGAGAGGGGAATGGAGCGGGTGGAATCAGGAGTGGGGAGAGCAGGGATGGGGGGGGTCCAAGCTCAGGGAGAGAGAAAAGGTCTTCTCTGTGTAGCCCTGGCTATCTTGGAACTCACTCTGTAGACCAGGCTGGCCTCAAACTCACAGAGATCTGCTTGCCTCTGCTTCCTGAGTGCTGGGATTAAAGGCATGCACGACCTTGCCCAGTGAGGGAAAGTTCTTAAAAATAAAAAAAAGAAAAAAGAAAAAGAAAGAAAAGAAAAAAGAAAAAACAACCAAACTAAATGCCTCAGAGCAAGTAAAAATAGTGATTGTGATCATGCTGTTGACCACACTGTCCCTTTTGACTCCATGTTACTGACTTCTCTGTGCTTCTATGTGCTTCCAACCCTCTGTCTTCAGATTGTATACAAAAGTCAAGTTTCAGTCCTTTGATTATGTTCATTGCAGTTAGGAAGTTCTCAGTGAACTTCAGTTACTCCTGAGCACGTTAACCCCCTCCGGCAACATCCTGCCTTATTATTGCTGTTGCTGTTCTTGAGACAGAGTCTCACAGCATAATCCAGTCTGGCCTTGAACTGAGGATCCTCCTTCCTCAGCCTCCTGAGTTCTAAGATGACGGATGTGCACCCCAGGGATGACTTTCTCTCTTTAAGGACGAGATCTTCCTCCTGCTTCCTCAATGTGGCAGCACTTGCCTGCATGAGGGCTACTGCACCTGCTGCAAGGTGCATAAGTCTCACAGTTCTTGATCTCAGCTGCTTTTCAGCTAAATCATGTGATCCTTAAGTCCTCTGCCTGTCTCCAACATCCCTTACTATAAAAGCTATGTAAGCAGAAACTAAGAGATTGCAGTAATTTGTCCAAGTGGAGGGGGTAGTCTATCAGGAATGGAAAAGAACTGCTTTGGGTCAGTCTGGTTCCAAGCTCCTAGTTGCTCTGAATTTGGAGACTGTTATTGAAATAATCCGAGTCTGTTTGTTTCTCTGTAAAGGAGGTGGTGTGACTTGGGTGAGGTTGCCAAGTGCTGCAAGCTTGGAGACACAACCGGCACTCACCTACAAGAGTGCCCTACCTTTACACTGTTGCATCGCAAATGTCCTTAAGTCGAATAGTTTTAAAAAGCAAACAGTTCTTGTCTCCCATTTCCTGTGGGCCAGGAAACTGGGTGTGGTTCAGTTAGATACCTGTGGTGCAGGATCTATGACAAAGTTATACAAAACATCGTTTGCATGGTGTGAAAAGAAGAGGTGATGAGTGTTCTTTGGGGGTGATATTTTAGGATGTTTTGGGAGAGTTCCTGCTGCTTAATAGTTGATTTGGAATTAGGTACCAGGGGGTCTCAATCTGGGTTTTTGCTGTGATAAATCAACTTGTCCAAAAGCAAGTTGTGGAGGAAAGGGTTTTACTTTGCTTACACTTCCATATTCCACACGAGTCTGGGTCCTCCAACATCAATCCCTAAGAAAACGCCCTGCAGGTTTTCCCAATATCACAGAGGGATTTTTTTCAATTGTGGTTTTCTCTTCTCAGATAACTTTGGCTTCTTGACACAACACTAACTAGGACACACTGAGTGCACGATCAGATTGTCTGATCAGGGTTCACCTGAAGCAGTGTTTGCTACCTGACCTCATTTAAAAATTATTACCAGTGATGGCAAAATGGCTTAGTTAGGTAAATCTACTTGCTGCCCAGACTGAGGACCTGTGTTCTGTTCCCACAACCTGTAAATAAAAGGAGAAAACTAACTCCTGAAAGTTTCCACTTGGTGTCTGCACATGAGCTGTGGCATGTGCAGGCCTACACACAATTCACACAGGTATGTGTGCACACACAATGAATGTAATAATTTTTACCAGTGACTTAATGATCATAAAAAATAATGGTTTTACTTATTCATGATCATGCATTAATAAGCATTTATTTCAATATATGCTTACAAAATATCAGTGTTAGTCTGCCAAATAAATAGTAAGGCATAGTTTCCTCCTTGCTGTAGATTAACAAAAGTATAAAGAGACCTGCCATTACCTTTCACTTCGAAGTCTCTCTCTCTCTCTCTCTCTCTCTCTCTCTCTCTCTCTCTCTCCTCTCTCTCTCTCTCCTCTCTCTCTCTCTCTCCTCTCTCTCTCTCTCTCTCTCTCTCTCTGTGTGTGTGTTGTGTGTGTGTGTGTGTGTGTGTGTGTGTGTGTGTGTGTGTGAGACCCACTGACAGAGGAAGGTGATTGAGAGATGGAGAATGTGGTGGCTGGGTTTGCAAAGTCAGGACTCACACACTATGCCAGGAAAGGTGTAAATCATGCAAACAGTTAGCATCCCTAGGCCAGTGTTCTGGAAACACCTTGTGGAGAGCTTTGCAGAGATGATCCTCTGGGAAGAAGAAAGACAAAATCAATTCTTTTCTCTGTGCGACTTGGGTACAGGTTGTAGTTTAGTCATCACTTGCCTCCTTCTTGGTGAATCTTATACAAGCCTAATCTGTATAACTAAGCACGGCAGACCTATAGCCTCTCAGTGACAACAATGATGTAGCTGATCCCTAGGAACAAGGAAGTTACTGCACGGCAGAAACAGGTGCCATGGATCCTACATTTGGATTCAGCGTCACGATTGACTTGATACTGTATTTTTTGGTGTTCCATATTCAACTCTTTGGAACAGAGACTAATTCTCGTTTTCTAGATAGATGACTGCTTTCTCAAAACATCGGCTGTAGCAGACTGAGCATGGCTCCATCACAGCTTTTCCACCATCCCTTTCTCTCACTTCACATGTTCTGGGGACACAAGCTGCCATGTTGTGAGGACACTTGAGCAGCCCTATGAGGAGGCCCACGTGATGGGAAGGGAAGCATCTTTCTGGAAGTTATGAAGAAGCCATCTTGGCCATAGCTTGGAAGTCCAGTCATGCTCAAACCTTTAGAGCACTCTAGTAGCCTCATGAGAATGCATCCGGCCACTTTTGAGCTTGGCCTGGATTCCCAACCAGCAGGAGCTGTGCGAGCTAAGTCATGGTTGCTCTCTTAAGCCAGGGATGGGCGAAGCACAGCTCCGAGGCCTCATCCAGCCTTCCGCCTGCTTTTGTTCTTTGCTATTCTTTTTACAAGCTTTTATTTATTTTGTTTTAGTGTGTGTGTGTGCCTGTGTGAGTGTATGCATATGTATCTATGTTTGGGTGCATGTGCCTGTGTTCATGCATGAAGGCCAGTGTGCAGGGCGTTCATTCTTCACCTATCCTTTGAGACATGGTCTCTATCTCTCTTTTAAACATTTATTTATTAATTGAAGTTACCTCTCAATCACAGCCCATCCCTACTCCCCTCCTGGTCTCACTCTTCCACCTTCTACCCTTCTTCCTACTATCCTTCTCCTCCAGTGTGTGGGGGCCCCACATATCAGCCTCCTTAAGTTTATCAGTCACATGAGGGCTAAGAGTTTCCTCTTGCTGTGGGGTCTGACATGGCATCTCAGCTAGGGTAAAATTTCCCTCTAACAGGTAAGAAAGTCCATGACTGAGATTGCCCCTCCCCACTTGCTAAGGGATCTGTATGAAGACCAAGTTGTTTATCCTCTATATTTGTATAGGAGGTCCAGGTCAAGTCTAAGTTTTTTTCTTCTTATTTTGGTTAGTGTTTCAGTCTTTGTAAGCCTCTAGGGGCCTAGGTTGGTGGGTTCTGTTGATCTTCATGTGTTGATCTTGACCTCTTGGGGTCTCTCTATTCCTCCTCCCTCTCTTCTACAGGGCTCCCAGAGCTTCACCTAATTTTGATTGTGTGTCTCAGCATCTGTTTTGATCTGCTCCTGGGTAGAATTGAGACAGGATCTCTCTTGAACTTGTCTTTGAAGCAGAGGTTCTCTCTTTTATTTTTTCTCTTCTTTTTTCCTTCTCTCTTTCTGTCTCTCCACAAGATATCTAAAGGAGGAATCTGAAAAGGTTAGTAAGAGAAACCTATGAAGGTAAGACATTTTTAAAATTTTATTTTTATTTTATGTACATTGGTGTTTTGACTGCTTGTATGTCTGTGTGAGGGTGTCGGATCCCCTGGAACAGGTGTTACAGATAGTTGTGAACTGCTGTCTGGGTGCTGAGAATTGAACCCCAGGTCCACTGGAAGAGCAGTCAGTGCTCTTAACTGCTGAGCCATCTGTCAGCTCCCCCTCCCTGCTTTTGTTTTGTTTTTGAAGGTGACATTTTAAAAATGTATCTGTTTATCTAATGTGTGTAGGGAAGAAGACCAGAGGTTGACAGTGGGTGTCTCCCTCAATTGCTTTTCCACCTTTTTTTTTTTTTTGAGATAGATTTTCTTACTGAACCTTTGTCTGCGAAGACTACACTTAGCTACTGACTCACACACCCTGCAGCTATCTTACCTCAGCTTTCTTTGTTACTCAACAGAAAACCTCTGGAATGCTTTAGTCTTTGTGTTGTGATTTGGCCAACACAGCTAACACTGTGTGAGTATAGAACTCTCAGCTTGAACAAAGTATCCCCATGAACTGAAGGAGCCAGACTCCTCTCATAAATGTTGGTTTGGTGAAGGAGTGAGGGAAAGTGTGGAGCTTGGTGTAGTAGAAGGTTTTTGTAGCCAAACCTCCAAGTGACCCCACCTCCTGATCCTTCCCCAGTGGTCACTTCTGCCTCTTTCCCTCCAATCTGGCATTGGGCTCTGTAGAAGACCCAAACATGTGGCTGGGCTGAATGTGCAGGGGCCTCTGAGAGCACTTGTGACACACTGGACAGGATCATAAGAACAGACATGATCATTTGTGTCGTGTCTGGTACTTTCTGGGTAACGCTGGAATCTGTTCTCAGTTTGACTGATGAGAAATCTAAGGAGTGTGGAGAGGACCTTAGCTGGTGGCAAGGCTAAGGACTGTCAATGTCCTGGAGTTCATTAGGCACTGTGGACTTTTGTCCCATCCCCCCAAATAAATCACCTTGAAGATTCTTTCTCTTGCATAGGGGGTTTCTTGATTTCCTTCTTGATGACTGACTCTGACAAGAGGTCACAGAGAGCTGTTACAATATCAAGGTAAACAGAACATTTCTCTATATTTCTCATGAACACTCATCAGATTTCCATGAATTGGGTGTCTTTTGTGATGTAACAAAAGTGCCACTTGTACTCTAGCCTTACAGCCTGCCCAGAGGTTTTGATCTATGTTGGGAGTTTCCATCCCCACAAATTCCTGCTACAATGCTGTTGATAGTTTCTTCTTCTTCTTCTTCTTCTTCTTCTTCTTCTTCTTCTTCTTCTTCTGGTATTTTGAGACAGGGTTTCTCTGTGTAGCCCTGGCTATCCTGGAATTCATTCTGTAGACAAGGCTGGCCTTGAACTCACAGAAGTCCACTTGCCCCTGCCTCCTAAGTGCTGGGATTAAAGGCATGTTCCACCATGACAAGCCATTATAAATAGTTTTGAACTGCCCTGTGATGCTGGGATTTGAACCTGGGTCCTTTGGAACAGCAACCAGTGCTCTTAACAGAGTCATCTCTCCAGCCCTGATGGTTTCTTCTTTATTTCTTCTTGATCCATGTTTTCCTGCAAACCACAATCAGGCTTGTTCTTCTCCCTGGCATTGCCCCTCAAATAGTAGTCCATAGTCTCAGAATCAGCACTTCTCAGACAACTCCTTAGAAAAAGGAAAAAAAAGGAAAAGACAGAGTCTCATGTTGCCTAAGTGGAGTTGAGGATGACTTTTTAAGAGCTGGGACTGCAGGTACACACTGCCATGCCTGCCTTGTGCAGGGCTGAGTCCGCATCCCAGGGCCTTGTGCTAGGCAAATACTCTTTTAGCTGAGTATTAGTGAGACATACCTAGAGATAACATTGTTTCTTTTTTTAAAAATTATTTTTCTTTTTTAAATTGTGAGTGTGCCTGATTGTGTGTGCCTGATTGTGAGTTTGTGTGTGTGTGTGTGTGTGTGTGTGTCTGTGTGTGTGCCTGTGCAGATGTGTCAGGTGCCTCAAGAGCTGGACTTACAAGCAATTCTGAGCCACCTGACATGACTGCTGCCATTGAAACTCAGGTTTTCTGTAAGAGTAGCATGTGCTCATAGCCTCCTAGCTGTCTCTCCATTTTTTTTGCTTCTTTTAAATTGAAGTTGTTTCTGTTTTCCTATCAGAATTATCTCTCATATCTCCTTGAAGCAAGAGAGCTGTGGTTTACATAAAGTGTTGCAGTCTCTGGAAAAGAACCCCATTCCATGATTCCCAATGCGTTGATTTCTTCCCTGGCGATGAGCATAGTAGTCATCTCATTCTCAGCTTCACTGTGAACAGAACGAACAAGCCAGTTTTACTCTCTCCAACTCTGCTGTCTACAGCCTGCCTACTCACTTTGAATCTGAGAACTTCCTTCCCTTTCCAAGCAGAGAATGCCTGTCTGGATTAGAAAAGTCCCGGATGGAAACTTGACACTGTCCTGGTCAAGAGCAATTGGAATTACACACAGGAAAAGCCTGGGTATTTGTTGACCTGTCTGAGCACAGAATGTGTGCACAGCCTCTCCAGTTACCACAGTCCAGGAAGCACCATGCCTGAGGTACCATTGCTGTGACCTGCCGTGAATCCTTCAGCTGATCCCCATCCACCACGTGGAGATTCTTTATGCATGTACGTCTTTTCCAACAACAACCTTCCCACAGTCTTCTCATGCCTTGGAGACTCACTGGCCCATTTCTGGGGCACAGAAAACCAAGATAGCACCTCCCTCCATATACGTCACATTCTCTCATATTCAGTTAAGAGTTGTTTGTGGTAACAAGCTCTCCTGGGTGAAACTCTGGGTCCCTTTGGAAGACACTGTACAAAGGCCTAGCGGCCAGGACTTTCCCATACTGGGAAGGTTGTGTTTCCTGAGGAGAAGTAACAAAGCTGTCATGGAAGCTCCTGTACCTCAGGGACCACAAGCGTTCTGTTCCTCTGTGCGGTTCATAGGAGACCCTCTTGCTGATGAGTCCTGGCCTCGTTGTGCCCCCTGCTTTCCTTGGTTCTAACACTAAAAGCTGTTCTTCCTTGGGAAACTCGCCTACAGCTCATCTCCTCTTACCCCGATGCCTTGCTCCTATGCCATGCCATTGACTAGCCGTCAGCAGATCGGATTCTTCCTGTTGCCCACCATGGAGCTCCTAGCATTCAGAACTGAGACTGGAATCATGAGTATCAAGTCTGTATATGCATGCGTGTGTGCGTGCATGCATGTACACACAGTCCCAGCCGAGCCCCTGCCTCTGCTGCATCTAAGAACACAAGCTCTCATGGACCTCGTATGCCACAGTGTGGTAGATCTGTTGAATCAGGACTCAGCCACATAGGCCGAACCTATCTCCATTATGGCCAGCTCTTTGAATAACGGATCCTGTCTTGTTCTTTGACCAGCTGTATCCAAGGTCTGATTTATTGAGGAAGAAAGAAGCCAGGATAAACTGGACTTTATAGCTGACTACTAAGTGGAGAAAAGTGTTAGCATTCAAAATCTGAGGTATATCAAATTCTGACTTACAAAGGGAATTTATCTGAAATGGAAGATGGAACTTTAGGAACAGAAACAGTGTTGAAACTGCTTGTATTATAGAAGCGAGGAATATACTCCAACATAATAAAGGCTACATAAGACAACTTACAGCCCACATTATATAAATGGGAAAGATTGAAAGCACTTCCTGTAAAAGCAGGAACTGGACAAGAGTGTGCACTGGTTCCCCTCTTCAGCTGAGTCCTTAGATTCTTAGGTAGAGCGATAGGGCAAGAGAAATAATGAATGGACCACAGAGGAGGCACCAGTCAGGATATTCCTGTTTGCAGATGCTGTAATGCTGTCCTTAGAAATCATAAAGGCCCCGCCAGAAAAATTTTAGATCTGATCAAAACTTTCAGCAAAGTAGCAGGACACAAAATTTAAAGACAAAACCAAAACCAACCTGGCAGTTTTCCCTATACATGTATAATAAACTTGCAGAGAAAAAAAAAGTGGGGGGGGGGATTCCATCCTTAGTGACTTCAGAAACAAACAAACAAACAAAACAAAAGACTTTGGATTAAACCCATCCAAGGAGAGGAAAAGACCTCTACAATGAAAACAAAATATGAAGGGAAAAATTTGAAGAAGCATTTGAAGGTGGAAAGACCTCTTATGCATATGGACTAGCAGAATTAATATTGCTGAGAGCCATCAGCAGGTTCAATGTAATTCCAATGATATTCTTCACTACACTAAAAAGACTAAAGTTCATATGGAAGTACAACAGATAGACATCATCCTCCCCAGCATAACCAGAGCAATTCTAAGCACAGAGTATTGCTGAAGGCATTAATATGTGATTTCAAGTCATACTACAGGAGCTAGGCCAAGTCATACTACAAGCCACTAGGCTTGTCACACAAGCACAGTGACCTGAGGCCAGACTCTTAGCACCCATCTTAAAAACTGGGTGCAATGGAGTGTGCCTGGAACCCAGTGCTCTGGAAAAAGAAGGGTACCTAGGGCTCCTGGCCAGGCAATCTAGCTGAACTGGTGAGCTTTGAATGAAATGAGGGGCTGTGTGTGTTGTATGTATATGTGTGTGTATGTGTGTGTGTGTGTGTGTGTGTGTGTGTGTGTGTGTGTGTGCAGGGCTGTGAGATGGTTCATTGATTAAAGGTGCTTTTTTCCAAGCCTAATGGCTTGAGTTCAATCCCTGAAAATCATATGGTAAAAGGAGAGAACTGACTTCCTCAAGTTATCCTCTTATCTCTACATGAATGTCATAGCATGAATACTTCAGCCCAAACACATGTACACACACTAAATGAGGTAGAATAAAAAAAAAATTCTTAAAGGCCAGCAGATGAAGGTACTTGTAGCAAAGCCTAACAACATGAGCTCACTCTCTGGAACCCAATGGCAAAAGGAGAGAACTGACTCCTGAAAGTTTTTCTCTGACTGCCACTTGTGTACCAAGGCTCATGTGCACATGCACATGCACACACTCACATACACATATACACACATAAAATATACCCCATTCCCAAATCACAACAAAGCCACAGTAATAGCACAGCCCCCAAATAGGTATACAAATCAGTGGAGTTGAAGAGAGAATCTAGAAACAAACACAGCTATAGCTACAGGAAGAGAGTGAAAGATGATCCCTATGTGCCAGTTTTTACAAAATCAACTGGAAATGGAGCAAATAGCTTAAGGTATGACTGGAAACTTCACATCTGATGGAGGAAAGAAAAAATCACTAAATAATCTAAAATCACTTCAAGACATGAGCATAGGCAGAGACTTTTTGAAAAGGACTGTTGTAGTACAAGAAGTAATACCCAGTATTGAGGAATGTGTTGCACAAGACTGAGACCCTTCTGTACAGCAAAAGAAGCATTGGATGGGAGATGAGGTGAGAGTCTATGGAATGGGAGAGCATCTTTGCCAATAATATATCTGACGGAGGATTAATACAGTGAATATATAAAGAATTAGAGAAAAAACTCAAGTCCCATATTTTCAGTCAACAAATGGGGGAAATGAATTGAACAAATAGTTCTCAAAAGGGAAATACAAATGTCCAAAACATTATAAAAAAAACAATGGTTAACATTCTTGTTCATTAGGGAGATGCATATGAAAACTACATTGTTATTTCCTAGTAAGATGGTGTGCTAGATGCTGTCTCCCTATGGCCCCATGAAAGAGAGTCAGAAGAATTCTACTCTATCTTTTTTACTTTTAAATATTTATTTATTACTTCAGGTTACATCTTCACCACAGTGCCCTCTTTCGACCCCTCCCAGTCCTGCCTTCCCACCCTCTACCCCCTATCCCTTCCATCCCACTCCTCTGGAGTGGAGTGTCCCTACATAACAGTCCCCCACCCCAGTTCAGCAGTCATATGAAGGCCAAGAGCCTCCTCATATACTGGGGGCCTACCAGGCAGCACCACTAGGACAAAGTGTCTCATGGACAGGTAAAAAATAAAAGTCTACGTTCCTGTTCCCTTTGGTGCATTGGCTGTAGTATACTTATCCTGTACTGTATGGCTAAAGTCTGATTATAAGTGAATAGATGCCATGTGCATCCTTCTGAGGCTGGATTAGCTCACTCAGGAAGAGCTTCTCTAGTTCCATCCATTTGGCTGCAAATTGCATAATTTCCTTGTTTCTGATAGCTGAGTAATATTCCATTGTATAGATGTACCACAGTTTTTTTTATCCATTCCTCAGTTGAGGGACATCTGGGTTGTTTCCAGTTTCTAGCTATTACAAATAAGGCTGCTATGAATAGATGAGGAAACTTCCTTGTGATTTGGTGAGGAATCATTTGGATGTATACCCAGAAGTGGTATGGCTGGGTCTTGAGGTAGAGCTATTCCAAGTTTTCTAAGATATCTCCAGACTGATTTCCATAGTGGTTGTACAAGCTTGCACTCCCACCAGCAAGTTCAAGACTTGAAATTGAATTCTACTCTTTCAAAGAGAGAAGAGGAGGAACTTCACAAATTTACAAGGCCAGGAGGAGGATACCTGGAAAGTACAGAGAAGACAATGTGCTGTATCAGCAGAAATAATCCATCCTGAACAGGCTCCAACCACATGGCTTCCAGGTTGCCCTAGTTACTTTAGGTAGAATGTGAGAAACAAAGGGCTGGAGCTGACAAGCTGAGTCATGAGGCCAGGTGCTGCTCTCCTTAGGGAATTGGCCCTTGACTCAGAGCCCTCTTTTCTTTAGTATTTGATCCTCAGCTGATGCAAGTCTTTGATTTATGTTTTTCCATTGGACAGCAGGGTGGTTGGTCTGCTCGTGAGTCTATAAAAGGCAGTGTAGAGTGTTTCCTCTGATGTGTCCCTCCTCTGCCTTGGCCTCACCCTTCCTAGATAACTTGGTTTTCCCCGTGTAGGGTCTAGATCCCACTCCTAAAAGCTCCGATTTGGGGATCAGAGTCTGAAATAGCCCCAAAGGTATCCTGTTTAGCTTCACATTCAAATAGCTAAGCCCCTGCCATGACCATTTAAAAACGCTCTCACCTTTCATTTAGCTAAGCAGTTCTTTTTTCAAATCTGTCTTGTTTATGAAGGCATGTCCTTTTCTTTATCCCCCACAGTTCTACCCCTCTGGAAAGCATTGATGGAGGGACTAGGGAGTGAATCAAGTGTTCCTTTGCTTCTGTAAGCTGTAGACCTGCTAAGGAATTGAGCACTGATGGCTTCCACTGTGTCCCCTAAGTGCTGTGGTTAAAATTGTGGTAAGCTGGGGGTGCAACCTGGATCCAATAGTGGTCACCTTTCAGGTAGTTGCTTAGCTTTTCTTTACTTTCATGTCTCCAGCTGTAAAATGGGAATGTTAATGTTTTTTTTTACCCTTGAGAGGACCAGTTACATCATTTTTAGACTCTTCAGTTCACACTTGAATAAAATGGATATTGGGATTGGCTTTTCAGATTTTAATATGGCAATATCAGAGCATCACAGCAGTAGGGGGCCCTTCTGAAAGTGAGACCATGTGTCACTGCTCAGGAAGATGGCCATATTTACAGGATTGTTGCTAAGAATTAAATGAATTAGTATTGAAAGCCTTTAAAGTAGTGTCTGGCCCTTACTCATTCTGTAAATATCAGCTAACTGCAAAATGTGGGCTGAATAGTGTGGGAACCAGAAGGATTGTGGGTAGCTCAGTATGACATTGAAGTAAGGCTTGTGCCTGATGGCTGTCTGCATGCATGGTTTACAGGGATGCTTTGCTGCTCCCTTTACTCCTGTTCATTTTCCCGGACATCATATTTGAATTCTTCTCAGTATTCCATCCATAGAAAAGGACAGTGGCCATATGTAGCTCACAGTTTTTATTTATTTTCTTTGCACTACTATACCATGTTAGAATAAACCTCTCTATATAATCACTTTGCTACTTAACAGGCCACATTGTTCTTTTTATAAACATTTTCTTTCTTTCTTTCTCCCTCTCTCTCTCTTTCTTTCTTTCTTTCTTTCTTTAATGTGTACGTGTACTTGCCTGTATGTGCATCATCTGCACGAAAATATCCGTGGAGGCCAGAAGGGGTTTCAGATTCCCTGGAACTGAAGTTACACACAGTTGTGAGCTATCATGTGGGTGCTGGGTACCAAACCCAGATCCTCTGCAAGAGCAGCTAGTGATTTTTAACCACAGAGACACTTCTCCAGCTCCATGTGATTTTTGCTCATTGAGTCACCAAGTTAAGAGCGAGGCAATATCACTGAAACTTGAGTATCAAAATATGGGAGAAAACTTACAGGTGTAAATATTGAAAAGGTAGCCGGGCAGTGGTGGTGCACGCCTTTAATCCCAGCACTTGGGAGGCAGAGGCAGGCGGATCTTTGCGAGTTCAAGGCCAGCCTGGTCTACAAAGTGAGTCTAGGACAGCCAGGGCTACAAAGAGAAACCCTGTCTCGAAAAACCAAAAAAAAAAAAATATTGAAAAGGTATAAACTATAGGTGAGTCACCTCATGTGTTAAATGAAGGGGTGAGGAAATAGGCTGAGGGAAGTCTGGCTCCAGCAATCCTGTTATAATATCTTGTCTTAGATCTTCCCACCTCTCCTGCAGATTCAAGTGGGAAGACTTAGTTTAAAAAATTGTTACTGTATTTTGCTCTAAAGTACACTATCCTTAAAGGAGTTATTTTTAAAAGTCTCAGATCAATGGGTTTTGAAATTTTCTTGAAACCATCATTTAAAAATTGCAAAGGGAATCTAATTCATCTGTGTTTTCTTTTCCGTGGAAGGGAATGCCATTCTTGTTCATTGTGACTCTCAGAATCTAAGTTTGGAAAGAAGATTCTAAAAGCATGCTAATTAGGCTCTGCAGAAAGCACTTTGAGCATTTTGAATGTGTAACTGATTTTACCTTACAGGGTATGATCTGGGTATAGTTAGTTCAGGAGCTGTTTAAGGCAACACGCTTTTACATATAGGAATGATCTCCTGATATGTAAATACCTTTCCTCTTCATGGAGCTGGGACCATAGAGGACAGTACAGATTCGTTTAATTACATTGTTCGGGTTCATTTGAAAGTCTGCAAAAATGCCTCTTTGATTTTGAACTGTGATCTTGCTCATCTTGAGCAATGTTACTGCAATCTCAAAAGAAAGGCATCTATAAAACCTGTCCTAGCCACTGGTGTGTTTCTTTTCCTCAACATAACTAATATACATGCAAACGGTAAGACCTAATATACATACAAATGGTAAGATCTGCGATTCTTAAATCCCAAAAGGAGATAGCCTCCTGACTTTCACTGGGATTTTTCTGTTCCAGGAAAATGTTAGTTTCTATTCCTGATTCTTCTAGGAGCTCCTCAGCCCCATTTAGCTGCAGCAGCAATGGGGAGCTAGTCCTCCACAGATGGGCTTACCATACTATTTCTGTGTTTCGTTTGAAAGGCCGGCTGGCCATTCATTTGTGGGTAATACTGTAATTCTTAAAACGTCCTTTTAAGAAGCGGATGGAAATATCCAAAATGCCATTTTCATTTGAATGGTGTCATTGCCCAAGAACACACAGAAGTGTCAGCAAAATGCTGTTTGTGTCAGACAACTTGTATGAATTGATTTGAGCTAAGCTAAAAAAAGGCCGATTGACAGGTGTCTTGTTAGGCCTCTGCACTTAGTCATTTTGTATCTGTGCAGTACTTAACACCCCACTTCTAAAGAAGGATTGCACATTTGTGTGCCTTCAGGAAGACATCCTGACGGATGATTCTAATACACTATTTTCGGATGTGATGGCTTAATTTGAAAAGTGTTTTGATGAACAAAACATGATCACTTCCTTGTCAGTTTCTTGGACGTCCTTGGGTTTCATAGTATAATCAGAGACTGAATAGATATTGCTTGGGTACCAAGTATTTGATGACTAAGTGAGCTTGGCAGTGAAATTGGAGGTTGTGTTGGTAGCTGGCTTCAGCAGGGAGAGGAGACGGGATTATCTCCATTCTGGACTTTTCTTGGTAGCTGCTGCTGTAAAATGTATTTTTGGTTTATTACAAATGAATTCACTCTTTTTACTGATGGAAAGAATTCTGCGAATTAATCACATTTTCAATTAAGGCCCAGCTCTGTCCCCTAAAATTAACCAAGTTAGAATTGTAAGAAACTTTGTAAAGTATCACTTTTAAATATCTCTCTTCCAAAAGAGAAAGCAAGGCTGAAAGATGCTAGGCAACAGTCAACATAGCTGAGTCAGAGACAAAAGGAAGATGACAGAGCAACAGAATGGTGTGAAGCCACACAGGAAACTGGTCTTCTCTATAGTTTATGTCAGCGACTTCTTCACTCAGTAGGGAACAGCTAAGACATTCATTCTCCACTACACTCTCTGTGTGATTTTGCATTTGATGTCTTGAAGACATCCAGGATATTTGAATTACTAACTAAGTTGACAAGTTTGGAACAGGAAAGTCATATCACCTCCATGTCAGCAGCATCTTACCTTGTTGATCCACTACACTCCAGGCCATCCATCTTTGTGACGCCATTCAAGAATGGTGTCTATACTCTCTGATGGCTGAGATAAGTTTGTGTGCTAAGTGCTCTAGCGTGAGAATGAACAAAGGACTTAGGGAGGACAAAATTGAATGACCACAGAGAAGGTGACAGCAGTGAGGGACTTGATGCTGGAAGTCACAATGCTGGCTTCAAAGCTGGAACGTTTGAAGGCACTGAAAGGAGTACACAGTGGCCCCACTGTTGGGGAGAGGTGGAGGCAGAGATGAACCCGGAAGAGAACACAAATTAAACAGGGTTTGAACACCGAGCTAAAGGAATTGTCCTCTAGGAAAGAGTAAATCAAATTGATTTTTGAAAATGATTTTATTTAAAAATTCCCTACATCTTATTTGTTTGTGCAGGTGGATGTGTGTGAGGGTGTGCATGTAGAGGTCAGAGGTTTGTAACATGATGGCAGTCAGGTAATCTAAGCACTTCCGCTTCTCATGAAGCCATTCCTGTGGCCGTCAGACATATTTTTGGGGTGCCTGGAGATAGGATCCTGGGATGTGTGTGTGTGTGTGTGTGTGTGTGTGTGTGTGTGTGGTGTATGTGTGTGTGTATGTGTCCATATGTGTGTGTCTGTATGTGTGTGTGTGTATGTGTGTGTGTGTCTGTGTGTGTGTGGTGTATGTGTGTGTGTATGTGTCCATATGTGTGTGTCTGTATGTGTGTGTGTGTATGTGTGTGTGTGTCTGTGTGTATGTATATATGTGTGTGTTTGTGGTGTGTGTATGTGTGTGTGTGTGTGTATGTGTGTGTGGTGTGTGTATGTGTGTGCGTGGTGTGTGTATGTGTGTGTAATGTGTGTATGTGTATATGTGTGTGTATATGTGAGTATGTGTCTGTGTGTGTATATGTGTGTATGTGTGTGTATATGTGTGTCTGTGTGTGTGTGTGTGTGTGTGTGTGTGTGTGGTGTAGGACCTGTTGTAGTCATCATTTGCATTTGTTTACTTATTGGGCAAACTCCTAGGAAATCTTTCAAACCTCCCTCGTTACTTTCACTTTCTGAGGTGCTTGAAGCAGGTACTAATTCCATCAGTTCGGGGGATTTCATAGTGGAATCTATTTTGACTCATTCTTAGCCTTCTGCTACTTTACATGTGTTCAGTGCTTTAGTTGAGTTTGGAACTGGGAATATTTCTGCTTGTACGTTTACCTGGAAGTGCCTTTAAGAACAGGTGTGTAGGTGTTGGGTCATAAATCATTGTTTGACATAAAGACTATTAAATGATAAATATTGCCTAAGACACATTAAAGGCATGAAATTATTGGTGGGCCTGGCTCTTCATTCTGGCATGCCAGATGAGTTGCTTCAGTGCACCCTGGGGTTAATTCTAGGTGCTATTTCTACATGGGAAAACCTAATAACATGCTCTGAACTCTATGCTGAGTTAATTGCAAAACACATAGACAGCAAACACGTCAATCTCTCCTTGGTCCAGTTCCACAGCTCGCTTCAGAGACTCCAGTTCTACAAACACAAGGAAGGTGAACCAGAATGAGATCAAAGTTGGGGTTTGGAAAATCACAAGTTTAGTGTTATGCTATGTTTATAGCCTTTCTGAAGAAGAACTAATGATATTGAGATGATAATTCTAGGTGGAGAGATAAAGGAAAGGAAACTCCAATTTCAAAGAGATTAGGAAATTTTCCTATCTTATTTTCAAATTTTAAATGTTATGTATCCTTTCCTTCTCAGGGTCCTAGCTTGTTTTCAAAGATAGTGTTTGGTGGTATACATGTAAAGTTGCTAGACCTGGCGTGGTTGTGCACGCCTTTAAGACCAGCACTCAGGAGGCAGAGGCAGCTGGATCTCTGTGAGTTCAAGGCCATCCTGGTCTACAGAGTAAGTTCCAGGAAAGCCAGGGGTACACAGAGAAACCTAAATAACCTAAAAAATAAATAACCGAAATAACCTAAAAAAATAAAAAATCACCACCCCCATCATCACCACCACCACCACCAAAAACAACAACCACAAAAACCCAAAACAAACAAGAAAACAAAAAAAGAAAGTAAAGGTGGTGAGGATGAGTTTGTCTAACGTGTGGACATCAAGTGCTCAGCCTATGTCCTTTTGTTCTGTAGTCTAGTTTCCTGAAAAAGGCATTGTACTCTATTTTTATTTTTTTTAAAGATTATATTTTATTCTAACAGTCTGTGTTTCTCTGATTATCTATAGAGATATCATAGTAAATTTTTGCACAAGGAATAACTCATGAGAATCAGTTCACTAGCGGAAGCTGTCAGATTTGTATCCACAGCTTGTTGAAATGAGCGATCCCCTTTGTAATCCTTCAGACCTTGCATTGTTTTCTTTCATTAAGGAATAACTTCTTAAGCCAAAGGTCCAAGAGGATCTGGCCAAAGCAGTGTCTTCTGGACACAAAAGGACCACCGAACTCGTGAACTCACAGTGGCTGTGATTGCCTTCACAAGAGCTTTACCAGATAAAGACAGTCAGCTCTAGCACAGAGGGGAGGGGCGCATAAGCCTTTATTCCTAGCTGAGGAGGTGGTAACAGCTGATGGTTTCTGGGAAGGAGAGTCAGTTTTCTTTAAGACTGTGGCCCCTGGTAGGTTGACCATGCTCCAATGGTCCCATACCCAGGAGTATATGGGCAACACAAAGTGGACACTGTTATGTATGTATGTATGTATTTATTTATTAATGTTTATTTATTACTTCAAGTTACATCTTTATCACAGTCCCCTCTTTGCACCCTGTTAGTTATTTTTAAGAAGGGACATGAAGTTGGGAGGATATGGGAAGAGGAGGTAGATTTGGGAGGAATTGGGAGAGGGGTGGGAATGAATGTGATCAAAATACAGTGTATGAAATTCTAAAAGAATTAATAAAAATATTTAAAGAAAAGAAAGAAAGAACTTCTTGAGAAGTTCTAGTAATAGGAAAACATCTCCTTCAAAGGCAGTCTTAAAGCCCTTGAAAAAGATTTTGGTGCATTGTTGAAAAGATTTATTTTTGGCAACAAACCGTGTAATTTCTGAGTTCTGGAACATTGAGCAAATATCTGAAACTTTCTAACTCTCTGTTCCTTTGTAAAATAGGAATGTTAAAGGGCAGCCTTGCACATTAAATACCATGTGAATTAACAAAGATTGCTAAATATCTGGCAGTTAGTGTTTGCTTCATGTACATAATGTCTCACCCTTACATTGAAACCAGAGAACACCTTCGATTCATGAAGGTACTAGCCTAGAACTTTTGTTTGTTTGTATTTTTATTTATTTGTTTATTTCATAACCCAATTGATACCCCCCTTCCTCCTCTCCTCCTACTCCCACCCTCCCACTCCCCTGAGGCAAGAGAAGGCAGCTCTGCTAGGAAAATGGGATCCAGAAGGAGGCAAGAGCTTCCAAGACAAAGACATACCCCACTCCAATCGCTAGGGGATCCCCCAGAGGGCCATGCAGCCCACCAGCTTCATATGTGTAGTGGTCTTAGGGCCAGTCCACGGATACCCTTTAGTTGGCAGTTCAGTCTCTATGAGTCCCGCTGTGTGCAAGTTAATTGGCGATGCAGATCTTCTTGTGGTGTCTCTGACTCCTCCAGCTCTCTTAAACCTTCCCTAAGGCTCCTAGATTTTTGCCAAAAGTTTGGCCGTGGGTCTATGCATCTGCCTCCAGTATCTCCTTGACAGAACCTCCCAGACAGCAGTCACGCCCTAGCCTAGAATTTTTGAATTTTCCTTTTCTTCATTCCCTTCCATGCTTCCTTCTCCTCCCACCCTCCCCTTTTCTTCCCTTCTCTCATTTCCCCCTCCCTTCCTAACATAAAGTTTCCAATTGAAAGAATAATTCTTTCAACCGGGCGTGGTGGCACATGCCTTAAACCCCAGCATTCAGGAGGCAGAGGCAGGCAGATTGCTGTGAGTTTGAGGCCATCCTGATGGTCTGCAGACTGAGTTCCAGGACAGCCAGGGCTAAGAATAATTCTTCCTCTACTCAACCTAACATGTGGATCTGTGACACAGGTCTCATCTGATGAACTACTCTCACTCTTAACTCTAGTGAGGACAATGGCACTTGAGTTTAGCCTAAAGTCTCAGGAAAAGGGTTCTTCTCTTCCCTTTGGGCTTATAAATCTGGAGGCTTGTATAGGCAGGTGGTGGCCATGTCATGGGGACTCTCCACCTGGAAATGGAATCAGTGAAGACTAAAGCTGTCCCAAAGGTAAAGAAAGTCAGTTTATATGATTTTTTGACATTTGAAAAATCTGCTTATAGAACTAGAAGGTTCTTGGATTTCGCAGGTTTCTGACCCAAACTGTGCCCTTTGGTAGTTAAAGTCATTGTAACTTGGTTAGCAACAGTTCAGAAATGGAGAAGTGGGTCCTTCCCATCTCCCTTTTTTTTCTCTCTTTCCTATCATTCACTTGGAAGGCTTGGGCTGTTTTTTGTTTTTGTTTTTTCCAACTCTTTCTTGAAATCAAAGGGTTTATATATAAAGATGCACACCTAAAAGGAAGCAGGCTATAGCACCCTTTCATACTGATTGTCAACTTGTCAAGCTCTGGATCCAGTTTGGAGACAGGAGTTCCCAGATTTGGTCAATTTCAGACTTTTTAGGAACAGTTCAGTGAATTTCCTTAATAATTCTCATAAAAATGAAATGTCTCAAAGGCACAGAGGATGTAGCTGTTTAAGGCTCAATTCTAAGAGGCTTATGTTCATTACTAAGCTTAGCTGTGGTTAGAAAAAAATCCTGAACAGAAGGTTCTCATCACTGTCTGCATGGCTTGTTGCTCTGCCAGGGATGTCGCGGGCACCCCCCAAATACAGACTGCAAAGTTAATAGAGGTAAAGTCCCAGAAGGACCCAGTCCTCATGTATTTTCATTGTTGGCTGGAGGAAGCCCAGGGAATCTGCATTTCTGAATGTGTTCTGTGTTCATGCTTTGTGTATTTGTCTCAGGAGTGCACTGTGTTCAGTTGACTTGCACTTTAAATGTCTTGTTAATATCTAAACAATAGGGCCAAATTTATAAGAGCTCTGAAAGATTAGTGTAGTGTTACATTTATGATTAATACAGATCATCAAAATTGGAAACTAGATGAAAACTGGAGACTAGCGCTTACTTTCTATGAAGTAGACTTTTTAAAAATCCAGGGTCCTGGAGAGGTAGCTCAGAGGTTAAGAACACTAGATACTCTCCCAGAGTACCTGGGCTCGATTACACACACACACACAAACACACACACACACACACACACACACACACACACACACACACACACA
>CAJQZJ010032643.1:2243921-2288204 GCA_907164525.1 Lophiomys imhausi | reverse complement strand
CAAAAACATGGAAACTGAACAACTCTCTCCTCAATGACCTCTGGGTCAGGGAAGAAATAAAAAAAGAAATTAAAGTCTTCTTAGAACTCAATGAAAATGAAGGCACAACATACCCAAACTTATGGGACACATTGAAAGCAGTGCTAAGAGGAAAGTTTATAGCTCTAAGTGCCTTCAAAAAGAAACTGGAGAATTCCTATACTAGCCACCTAAAAGAACACCTGAAAGAGCTAGAACAAAAAGAAGCAAACACTCCCAAGAGGAGCAGACGAGAGGAAATTATCAAACTCAGGGCTGAAATCAACAACTTAGAAACAAAAAGAACAATACAAAGAATCGACAAAACCAAGAGCTGGTTCTTTGAGAAAATCAACAAAATAGACAAGCCCTTAGCTAAACTAACTAAAAGGCAGAGGGAAAATACCCAAATCAACAAAATCAGAAATGAAAAGGGGGAAATAACAACAGACATTGAGGAAATCCAAAGAATCGTTAGGTCCTACTTCAAAAACTTGTACTCCACAAAATTGGAAAATCTAAATGAAATGGACAATTTTCTTGATAGATTCCACCTACCAAGGTTAAATCAAGAACAGGTAAACAAATTAAACAGTCCTATAACCCTTAAGGAAATAGAAGAAGTCATTAGACGTCTTCCAACCAAAAAAAGCCCAGGCCCAGATGGTTTCAGCACAGAATTCTACCAGACATTCAAAGAAGAGCTAACACCAATATTCTTCAAACTCTTCCACAACATAGAAACAGAAGGAATACTGCCAAACACATTCTATGAGGCCACAGTTACCCTGATACCTAAACCTCACAAAGACCCAACGGAGAAAGAAAATTTCAGACCAATTTCCCTTATGAACATGGATGCAAAGATATTTAATAAAATACTTGCAAACCGGATCCAAGATCACATCAAAAGTATCATACACCATGATCAAGTAGGCTTCATCCCAGGGATGCAGGGGTGGTTCAACATTAGAAAATCCATCAATGTAATCCACCACATAAACAAGCTGAAAGAAAAGAACCACATGATCATCTCATTGGATGCTGAAAAAGCTTTTGACAAAATACAGCACCCTTTCATGATAAAAGTCTTAGAGAGATCAGGCATACAAGGACCATACTTAAAAATAATAAAAGCAATTTACAGCAAGCCAATAGCCAACATCAAACTAAATGGAGAGAAACTTAAAGCATTTCCTCTAAAATCAGGGACAAGGCAAGGCTGCCCACTCTCTCCATATCTCTTCAACATAGTACTTGAAGTTTTAGCTAGAGCAATAAGACAACTAAAAGAGATCAAGGGGATACAAATTGGAAAGGAAGAAGTCAAAGTATCCCTATTTGCAGAAGATATGATAGTATACATCAGTGACCCCAAAAATTCCACCAGAGAACTTCTACAGCTGATAAACTCCTTCAGCAAGGTGGCCGGATACAAAATCAATTCAAAAAAATCAGTAGCCCTTCTTTACACAAAAGATAAATGGGCTGAGAAAGAAATAAGGGAATCAACACCCTTCACAATAGCCACAAATAATATAAAATACCTTGGGGTAACTCTAACCAAGCAAGTGAAAGACCTGTATGATAAGAACTTCAAGACCCTGAAGAAAAAAATTGAAGAAGATATCAGGAGATGGAAAGATCTCCCTTGTTCATGGATAGGTAGGATCAACATAATAAAAATGGCAATCTTACCAAAAGCAATATACAGATTCAATGCAATTCCTATCCAAATACCAACTCAATTTTTTACAGATCTGGAAAAAACAATTCTCAACTTCATATGGAATAACAAAAGACCCAGAATAGCTAAATCAATCATGTACAATAACAGAACATCTGGAGGTATCACCATCCCAGATTTCAAGCTGTACTACAGGGCAATAGTAATAAAAACAGCATGGTACTGGTATAGAAACAGACCAGTTGACCAATGGAATCGAATTGAAGACCCAGAAATAAACCCACACATCTATGGTCACTTAATTTTTGATAAAGAAGCCAAAAACATACAATGGAAAAAGGAAAGCATCTTCAATAAATGGTGCTGGTCTAACTGGATGTCAACATGTAGAAGAATGCAAATAGATCCATACTTATCACCCTGTACAAAACTTAAGTCTAAGTGGATCAAGGACCTCAACATAAATCCAGACACACTAACATTAATAGAAGAGAAAGTGGGAAAAAGCCTTGAAATCATTGGCACTGGTAGCAACTTCCTGAATAGAACACCAATAGCTCAGGCACTAAAACAAACAATCAATAAATGGGACCTTATAAAATTGAAAAGCTTCTGTAAGGCAAAGGACACTGTCCTTAGAACAAAACAGCAGCCTACAGAGTGGGAAAGGATCTTCACCAACCCAACATCTGACAGAGGGCTAATATCCAAAATATATAAAGAACTGAAGAAAATAAACACCAAAAAATCAAATAACCCCATCAATAAATGGGGTACAGAGCTAAACCGAGAATTCACAGAAGAGGAATCTCTAAAGGCTGAGAGGCATTTGAGGAAATGTTCAACATCTTTGGTTATCAGGGAAATGCAACTTAAAACAACTCTGAGATTCCATCTCACACCTGTCAGAATGGCTAAGATCAAAAACTCAAATGATAGCACATGCTGGCGAGGATGTGGAGAAAGGGGAACACTCCCCCATTGCTGGTGGGACTGCAAACTTGTGCAACCACTTTGGAAATCAATCTGGAGATATCTTAGAAAATTGGGAATAAATCTACCTCAAGACCCAGCCATACCCCTCTTGGGCATATATCCAAAAGATCTGAAAAGAAACCAAAAGGACATTGCCTCAACAATGTTCATAGCAGCTTTATTTGTAATAGCCAGAAACTGGAAACAACCCAGATGTCCATCAACTGAAGAATGGATAAAAAAACTGTGGTACATATACACAATGGAATACTACACAGCTATCAGAAATGAGAAAATCATGCAATTCAAAACCAAATGGATGGAACTAGAAAAGCTCATCCTAAGTGAGCTGACGCAGTCCCAGAAAGATAAACATGGTATGTATTCCCTTACAAATGGATATTAACCATACATCAGAGGATAACTATCCTACAACCCACACACCCAAATAGACAGGAACCTAGCATATCTATCCTAGGAAAAATTCTACCCACCAGTGAGTCATGGAATCTGCTGCAGGTTAGTGGAACCCCACACCCTAGATGGTGTGCCTTATCAAGCTCCAGTACGAGTGTAAGCTCTTGGGCCTCACATGACGCAAGATCTGAGGGAGTATGATATGTGAGGACCCACCTCATCTGAGGAGAAGGAGAGTACCAAGTAGAGGAACAAGGAGGGAGGGAGGGAGGAAGGGAGGGAGGGAGGGAGGGAAGGAGAGAGGGAGGGAAGGAGAGATGAAGGGAGGGGCCAAGAGGGGAGGATGGAGAAAACTATGTTCTAGAAATAAATAATACTATTTTAAGAAAATAATTAATAAGCTTAAAAATATAATAAAAATACAATATAAAATTTTCAAACTATAACTTACCTTACTGGCATGAAAAGAAAATGGCCTTAATTTCAGATTAGAATGTTAGACTGCAGGTGGCTACAGAGATTACACAAACTTGATAGCAGCTTAAAAGTTTTTTTTTGTTTTTTGTTTTTTTTTGTAGAGGTATAGGCTATTTCCATGGTTTGGCATTAAAAAGCAGGTAACAGTTTTAAAACACTGTAAATAAATTAAAGGTGACAGCTGTTCAACCTGGTTTTACAAACCTCCAAGAGTTGAAAAAACTTAGAGCTAAGGTAAAATAATGCATGGTGTTAGCCCATGCCTTTACCTCCAGCAGAGACAGGAGGATCACTATAGAGTTAGTTGTCTTATAAATTCTAGAGTTACAAGAAACAGGGTGGTGATGGTGCACACCCTTAGTCACATCATTGGGGAAGAATACACCCTTAATCCCAACACACTAGAGACAGAAACAGGCAGATCTCAGAGCTCAAGGCCACCTGATACAAAACAAACTCTAAACAGAGGAAAACTTTGATCCAGGGGTGGAGGAGCACATCTTTAATCCCATCAGTTGGAAACCACATGTCTTTGATCCCAAAATTTAGAATGCAGAGACAGGCACATAGGATTTGGAAAGATTTAAGTTTAAAAGCTACTTACAAAAGGCAGGCTGCAATTCAAACAAATTGTCCTTTGAGATCTCAAAATATATACACTAAAGGTTTGTTTAGCTCCAAAATATCAAAATAATTTCTTCTTTAATCCGGATTGAAAGGTAATACTTTATATATTATCAAAAAACCAAATTTGCTCCAGGAAAAATATTACCTGACCCCCCCAAAAAAAGGTAATTGTCCCAGAGTTAGGATTAGGGCAGGGCTCTGTTCTTATCTTTCCAGGAGATTTAAAGCATCCATTCAAGGAATCCAGGGACAACTGGACAACGGAAACCTCAGCAGAAAACAGATCAGACACCAAAGAAGACGAGTGGCCCAGATGATCCAGCCTTGCAGACTTCTTCAATAGCAGTTTCCTCAAAAGTCTATAACCACAACAACTCAAAATCGCTAAGATCGTTCAGCTCCACAGACTACTCCAGCCAGATCTTCAGTAAAGTTCTGAAGATCAGCTTCTGTCTATGAACTTCGTAGGACATCTAAATAGCTGAGCACAAAGGGACTGAACATCAAATGATTCTATTAACATTTTTAACCATTTTTCCATTCTTATTTGGGCCCCAAACAGGTTTACTACGTCCCAAATCAGCAGGAAGTCATTTTAAGAGAACAACGTCCCATCCCCAGAAGGTGGGGAGGGTGTTCTTCCCCTTTGGTTATTTGATAGATAATAGAAAATTTTGTTATTTAGGGGAAAAGACTACAAGCTGTTAAATGGTCTTGTTAAATGGGTTTTGGAGGTTAGACCCAGGGACTTCTCTCTTTTGCTTTTCTGTATCCTCCTTTCTCTCCTATATAGGAGTGAACAGACTTGAGAAAAATGGGACATAGACATAGTATAGGAAAGAACAAGAAAAAAGGACAGATTATTGAATATAGCTTTATACCTTTGTATACTGATACAAAATTAATATTATATTTGGCTAAATTGGTATTGATCATTGTATATTAATGCAAATTTAAGATTGTATAGGGCTACATCGGTATTGATCTTTGTATATTGATACAAAATTAAGATTATATTTGGCCACAATGGTATTGACCCTAGTATATTAATGTAAAATTAAGATTGTATTGGGCTACATCGGTACTGATCTTTGTATATTGATACAAAATTAAGATTATATTTGGCCACATTGGTATTGATCTTTGTATATTGATACAAAATTAAGGGTAACGCTTCTTAAAGGTATTGTTTGTAGTAATACTTAAAAATGAAATGTCAAGTTTTGACCTCTCGCTACCAACCGACATAAACTGTTTAGGATAATTAAGAAACGGAAACTAATAGTCATGAAAACGTGTCATTTTGTTAGTTACTATGACAGTCTATCACAGTTATTTTCTAAGCTACTCAGAAATCAAGTTGCTAAGAGACAAGCAATATTTGCTTATCTAAATATAAGAGATAGATAGGGCATCTTCAAAAACCTCAAGAGATCTGCAGAATATGGCATTCAAAGATGTTTTCTTAACTTAAGATTTTTTGATATCGAGACATGTCAGCTCCTGACAGCACCCCCTATTCTACTCCAAGTAGAAGATGAGCATCGAAGAATCTCCAGTGGGAGATGATTGAATTGGTGGTAAGCCATTCTCTTGGCAAGAAAAACCACTTGCTTCAACTGTAGACAGACTTCTGTCCAAAAAGGACAAAACTTGGAAGCAGGTAAGTCGACAGCCTAGCTCTGCCAAGACAGGGTAGGTAAGTCCTTCATAATTCCTGCTCTACAACCAATGTCTGTCAGAGAAATGGGGCCAAATGGCTGAAGATTGATGCTGTAATGTATGGAGAGAAAATGGGAACTGTCCAGGCAGCCACTGGTATGTCATTTTTTAGTTTTGGAAGCTGCAGGCCCTGCACTTCCTATATAATCAGATATATTTATCCCTCTCAGGTCTCTGAGGTGGTTGAAGAATAGATAGCTAGAGTCTCATAGTTAAATTTTGAGTTGTTTAGGAATCAAGAGGGTGTTCTGGATCTAAGAAGATATTTTTAAAATTATGAGGCAAGTTAGTATGAAAGCTGAGTTAGATATAGAACTTTAAACTCATGGAGATGGTTAGATAGTAGAATGTTAAAGTCAGGTGCCAAATACATATGGACTGGACATTGGGAATGTATGCTAAGCCATATAACTCTCATAATTGTGGCCTATTTATTTCTGTTGTTTTGTATTGTATTTATAGTCATAAGAAAAAGAACCATTTGTTGGACTGAAAGGGAGAACTGTTGGGGGGAAAAAGAAATACCTTAAACTAAAAAAAAAAAAAAAAAAAAAGAAGGAGAGAGGATGGGGGGTTGATGGGGAGGAGGATGGAAGGGTGGGACTGGAGGGGGGAGTAGGGAGGGGATTGTGATTGAGATGTAACTTGAAGAAATAAAAAATAAATTATTTTAAAAAAAAGAAAAAAAAATCCAAGGTCCTGGAGAGGTAGCTCAGAGGTTAAGAACACTAGATACTCTCCCAGAGTACCTGGGCTCGATTACACACACACACAGAAGCTCACAACTGTCTATAACTCCAGTATTAGGGTATCTGACAACCTCTTCTAGCCTCTTCAGTCACCAAGCACGTATCTGTGTACTTGACACACAGATATACGTACAAGTTACACAAACATAAAATAAATAAGTAAACTCAGACCAGAATGTGTCTAAATTTCTGTGTCTTATTGTCAATTTATAGTGAAGATGTAGAAAGAAGCATATTAAAAGAAATGGTCATATGTGAAAAACTGTAGGGATTTTTATTTAACAGATTAAATAACTTTTAAAAAGAAGTAGGCAGTGGATAACTAAAGCTTTTTTTAATTTAGGAAACGTAGCAACTTACTACATTTGAATTTTAGGTTAAAAATTAAACATCAATTGAGAAGATAAGGTGCAAGAAAAGTTTGAAAAGTGTCTGGATAATAAGTTAATCATAAAGCTAATTGTTCTAGGGAATTGTTTTCATAGTAGTTGCTTGATGTAATAATACTCTTCAGTGAGTTATATTAAAAAAGTGATGCTGTTGCCTTTTGGGGGAACACACTGGAATATTTACAGGTGATAAGAAATTTAGACGATCCTTAGGATAACATTTAGAAAAGTAAATCTATTTATATTGTAATAAAAGGCAAAATGTAAGAACTTCTAGGTTATATTATCAAGAAATACATGGATGTTGGGTTATATAAGATAAATATGATTTTCTCATTAGCTAAGAACTTTAAAGGAAATTTTATTTTCTCTTCAAGAGCCTAATATCTAAGCTGTTGTCAGAACAGGAGCACAAATGTCAAGTTTAAATCAATGACAATTGAAAATGTGGAGAGTATGCCTTTTAATTTTTTAGATAAATAATTTTTTAAAAGACAAAGACAAAGCATCACTTTACTCCACTCGGGAAAACTCTGATCTGTCCAATGTAGGCTTGATGGCTAATGCTTCCTATGTCAAGTGCTTCAGATTAAATCTTGCTCCACCATCGGTTTGGCGCAGCCCAGCAGCTAGAAATGCTTCTTACTTTTTTAAGTACTGAAAAAAAATCAAAGGGAGAATAAAATTTGTGATGTCTGAAAATTGTAAGAAATACCAATTTTATTGTCTAATATGCAGTTTTCCTAGAATTCTGTTGGACAGATTTATTTACTGTTTTTCCAAGTAAAATTGTATTGAAGTCCCCCCAATTTGTCTGTTGCCTACTCATCTACAATGGAGGTGACTAATCACAACCAAGGATGTGGCTTGCAAAACTTATCCAGAATATTTATTTTTTGACTCATTTTTTCTTTTATTGAAAACATTATTTTATCACACAATATATCTCTATTATAATTTCCTCTGTTTCTGCCCACCTCCCCTCCTCTCCAGATCTACTCCTTTCTGTCTCTTGTTAGAAAAGGACAGACTTCTAAGAGATAACAACCAAACCTGGCAAAATAAAATATAATGAAATAAGCCAAAACTATTACATCGAAGTTGGACACAGCAACCCAACAGGAGGAAAATTGGAAAAGAGTCCCAAGCGCAGGCACAAGAGTCAGAGACCCACTCATTCTCACAGTCAGGAGTCCCATAAAATACTAAGCTAATCGTTACAATATACAAGCAGAAGATATAGTGTAGACCAATATAAGCCTTGTGCTTGCTACTTCTGTCTCTATGAGCTCATATGAGCCTTGCTTGGTTGATTCAGAGGGCCTCCTGGTATCCACCATCTCCTCTGGCTCTATCAATCTACTCTTCTGCTATATTAATTCCCTGAGCTCCGAGGGAAGGGATTTGATGGAGACCTCCAGTTTAGATTCTCTCTGCATAACATCTGACTATGGGTCTCTGCATCTCTTCCCATATGTTGTGGGAGGAAGCCTCTCTGGTGATGGATGGTTGGATAAGGTACTGATCTATGAGTATAATAGAATATTATTAGGAATTATTTTATTGATTTTTTTTCTATTCAGTAGGGTTTGGTTTTACCCTAGGTCTCTGGGCTATCTAGTCTCTGGTTCTTGGTTACCCAAGCAGTGTCAGGTATGAATTTCTTTTCATGGGGTGGGCCTTAAGTTAAATCAGGCATTTACTGGCTACTCCCACAAGTTCTGTTCCATCATTGCCCTAACATATTTTGCAGGCAAAATTGTAGGTCAAAGGGTTTGTGGCTAGGTTGGTGTCCACATTTCTCTTTCAGTAGCCTGTAAGGTACCTTCCCACACCAAAGAGAATAGAACATAGGGGAGAAGGTTCCATGTAGTCACCAGCTTGACTTCTCCATGTTCATTGAGTGATGTGGGTATTGTTTTCAGCAATGGGGCCTTCCTGTCAGTTTCCGGAGAATAACCCTTTGTCTTGCAAACAGTCTAGGTTGTTTGGGGATTTCTATGGGATTGCTCTGGCCAACAACTCAATTGAATGGAACCCAGTCTCACCACTGGAAGCCTCAACTGGCTACAAGAGGTGGCCAGTTGAGACTCTGTATCCTCCCTTACTCAGGGTCACCCTTACTCCCTTACTTAGAATCACCTTTATAGATTCCAGGAAGTTTCCATTGCATTAGGTTTCCACATTACCCTCCAAGTACCCCACCCCATTTCAACAGACTCTCTCCCTCCACCCCATCTCCCCACCTGATCTCCCTGCTCTAATCCCCTCCTGCCCCCAGTCTGCCTGTAAAATCTATCCTATTTCCCCCTCCCAGGGAGATCCATATATCCACTGTAGATGCCCTCCTCTTTACATAACCTCTCTGGGTCTACAGATTATAGCTTGGTTATTATTTACTTAGTGGCTAATATCCACTTATAAGTGAGTACATATCATATTTATCTTTCTGGGTCTGGATTACCTCACCCAGGATGATTTTTTTTTCTAGTTCTACTCATTTTCTTGCAAATTTCATGATGTCTTTTTTTAAAAAAAAAAAAAACAGCTGAGTAATAACCAATTTTGTAAACGTACTGCATTATTTTTTTTGTTCCACCTTATTATTATCCATTCTATGGTGGAGGGATATCTAGGTTATTTTCAGTTTCTTGCTATTATTAATAAAGTCACACTGAACATAGTTGAACAAGTGTCCTTGTGGTAGGATGGAGCATCATTTGGGTATGTGCCCAACAGCACTATAGCTGGGTCTTGACGTAGAACTATTCCCAATTTTCTGAGGAACTGCCATATTGATTTCCATAGGAGCTGTGCATGTTTGCACTCCCACCAGCAAAGGAGGAGTGTCCCCTTGCTCCACACCCTTGCAGGTATCAGCTGTCACTTTTTGATCTTAGCCAAGCCGACAGGTGTGAGATGGAATCTCAGGGTAATTTTGATTTGTGTTTCCCTGATGGCTAAGGATGTTGAACATTTCTTTATCGTTCTTTATTCATTCAAAGTATTCATTCTCTGATTCTTTACAGCAAGTTTGCTGGCCTAGTTGAACAAACTAGAGCACGGAGATGTGAAGTGTCTGATTCACAGTCATACAGGTTGTGTGTGTGTGTGTGTGTGTGTGTGTGTGTGTGTGTGTATGCATTATTAGTCCTTATTCAACTGATCATAAATATTTATAATATTTATCTACTTCTTGGTTTAGCCTTAGTCAGTGAGTGTACATTCTTTATTCTTTGCTTTTTTTTTTTGTTGTTGTTTTTTGAGACACAGTTTCTCTATGTAATAGCCCTGGCTGTCCTGGACTCACTTTGTACACCAGACTGGCTTCAAGCTCACAGAGATTGGTCTGCCTCTGCCTCCTGAGTTCTGGGATTAAAGGAGTGTGTCACCAGTTCTGACTGATCATAAATTCTTAAATAAGAAGTCTATAAAATTTGGGGGTGATGCTTAGTGATTAAGACCATGCTTGTACAGATGACCTAGATCCAGGTTGGCTCCAGGCACCTACATGCTGACTCACAACTGCCTGTAATTCCAGTTCTAGGAGATCTGATTCCTCTTCTGACATATAAGGGCTCCTCCACACATGTGATACACATATATACACTCAGGCACACACACATACACATAAAATAAAATTAAAAGAATATGTAATTTCGTGGACAGTGTCTTGCATTTGCTCTTGAGCCTTGAAGCTTGTTTTGAATTGTCACTGTGTTACTGTGATAATCCAAAGATGAGTAGAAAGAGGCTCTGGAGACTTGAGGCTTGACTGTGGTCAGGGCCAAAAGAAGAGGCTGGTCTGAAGATGACCTTACCAGGTCCTGACCATGCTTCCTAAGCAGCCAGACAAGTTAGAGAAACACTACTCTGTAAAATACAAAGTTTTCACAAAATGCATGTTTGGTGTTGAGAAATTTATATTGCCAAATTATGATAATAGTCTATACTATGAACATATCTTAAATCATAATCCAGAAGCAAGCTCACATGCAAAAGAATTATAGCCCCCTTCTTTTTTTGAGACCAAGTCTCACTATATAGTTCTGGCTGGTCTGGAACATATTTTATAGACCAGACTAGCCTTGAGCTCACAGATATCCTCTTGCCTCTGCCTCTTGCCTAGTTGCTGGGATTAAAAGCATGTGCACTATGTCTAGATGAAAGTCCCTTTCTAAAAATTAAAAATGATCCACCATATAATAATGCTCTAATTTGAGTCTAGAGTGTTTCCAAGGACCCATATGTTCTAGGCTTGATCCCCAACTGGGGCACTTGGGAGATTGTTGAATTGTTTCCCTTTGCTTCCTTCCTTGAGGGAGAACAGCCTTCTCCACCAAATGCTCTTGCAATGATATACTGTTCTGCCACAGGCTCCAACCAACGGGTTCTAGTGACCATCAGCAGAAGCTCCTGAAACCGTGAGACAAAATAAGCCCTTCCTCTCCTTACTTGATTTAACTCAAATATTTTGTTATGGGTATAGAAAGCTGACTAACACAAACATTGAAAACACTAATTGCTGAAAAGAATAAAACAATCATTTTGGGCAGTGGCACCACTCAGAAACATACTGTTAATGGGTTAATATTTTCATGTACATAGCTATCCTTTCTGGATAGGATTTCCATAATTCTTTTGCATTCCTAAAGTACCATGTGGTTATTTTGGGTTTCGTTTGTGGGAACGGATTTCATTTGTGTTTCCTATTTGTTGCTGTCTTGAATATGTTTTGGGTAAGGAGTCTAGATATGTACCGTCATTCCTAACGCAGCAGAAGAGTTAGTAGATATTACAGTTGGAAAAGTTTCAACTTACATTATCAGGCTCAGACAGTTATTTAGACTATGTAGACATTTCCTTATTTGTGCTTTAGTCATTGTTGTCAACTCATCCTTTGTTGAGATCTTCTGCTTCGTAGCCTCTGGCACACATCTCTCTTGAAGTCATCTTTGGCGTTAGAAGATGCAGCCATGAACGTTACAGGTCATGCCCTGGGAGCTCCCAGGATTACTTCTGTGACTTTAGGAAACAGAGATGTTGCATCTACTAGGTAGGATTTACATAATCACAGAAGGAGATGACTTCCGTGCATTTAATATGAACTATCTCTTTAAGAAAGGTGTTATCTCAGTCTGCTGTTTCCACCCCTAAACTCTTGGTTTCACTGGAATCCAGATGCAAGAGCATGACACATCAGTGTCATGGTCAGCTTTTCTAGAGGCAGGCCTTAAGGGTCAATAAAGATATGCTATTGCATTAGTTTTTATTGTTTTGGCAAAGGACCTGAGAAAGTCAACTTAAAAGACTGAAAGATTGGCCGGGCGGTGGTGGCGCACGCCTTTAATCCCAGCACTTGGGAGGCAGAGGCAGGCGGATCTCTGTGAGTTCGAGGCCAGCCTGGTCTACAAAGTGAGTCCAGGACAGCCAAGGATACACAGAGAAACCCTGTCTCGAAAAAAAAAAAAAAAACCAAAAAAAAAAAAAAAAAAAAGACTGAAAGATTAATTTGCTGTCAGGTTTCCGAGGCTGTAGCCCGTTGTCACTTGGTCCTTTTGCCTTTGGGCCTGTGCAGAGCCAATTTATCATGGAGCATGTGATGTGGAAAAGTGCTCAAATCAGTGCATCCATGGGGCAAAGACAGAGTAGGAGGAGGGGCTGAGACACCAATATCTTTAAGGGCACACTTCCAGTCACCTAAATTCCACAGTGAGACCCCATCCCTGAAAGTTTCCATTACTTCTCAGACACGCCGTGGACAGCTGAGCAAGCCTTCAGTGCACAGACCTTTGGGTGACATTTAAAGTTCAAGGCGAAACAGCTATTCACTTTCCATTCAGTATGTAAAAGATGGACAACTTTGATTTCTTTGAGGCCGAATGTATCATGATAATTATGATCTAATGTCATGTGAAGCTGGATGCTGGACCTTTAAACAGTCTGTGATTGATGGATCACATTATAAGACTGTTTAGTTTAGGAAGAAATTATCAAATTGTATTCTAAAGTTTCTTTACTGTTTTGCATTCCCACTAGAAGTTAAGGAGAATTACCATTCTACATATGTACTTAACCATCCATTTTGGGATGTGGGCCATGGGAACAGGTGCATAGTGACACACCATTGTTTTAATCTGCAACTCTCTAAAGACATGAAAATCAATCATCTTTCCATAGGTTTACTCGTTATCTGTTTACTTTTGCGGAAAGTGTCTGTTCAGAACTCTCAACAATTTTTTTTGGACTGGATCGTTTTCCCTTTGTTCAGTTGTAAGGTTTTTTTTTTCTTTTCTTTTCATATTTTGGATTCCCGTGTGCATTTTGTAAATATTTTCTTTCAGTTTGTGGTTTGTTTTGCATTCTTTTAATATTATTTATATTTAACTATCTAGCCTTAACATCATGGTTCAGTTATTTTTAAACACCCAACACATCCAAGTTTACAATTGTAAAGAGAAGTTTGAAGGACCCCGATGTTCCCTGTTCACCACTGACCCCTTTTGTGAACGTCTGCATTTGTAGAATGGGTCAAGTCATCCAGCTCAGACCCAGGCTCAACCTCAAACCTCACCTTCTTAATGGGATCGTCGCTGCTACGATCCAAGGGTCAGCTGGTGGCCTGTCCAACTTGGCCGGGTCTAGCTGAGCTGACGTTTTTTGCTGACTAGAGTCATGCTATCTTTGCCATTTTGCTGGAATAGACCCAGAGACTGATTGGGTCACCACGAAGACATTCCTGTCCTGTGAAGCAAGCCTGTTTGTATTTTAGGTTTGCCAGGACTAATGAATTAAAACACTTGGACGCTCAACAGCTTGCTGTTTATCAATGCTTCTGACAGGAGGAGGGTTTTTCTTTTGCTCTTGCTTTTTCTAGAAACATGACAGCATCCTGGCTGTTGGAGTGGCAAGGAAAGGAGAGAGGGGCTGTGCAAGGAAGCGGAACAGGGAGGTCCCATGGGATGGCACTCTGGGGTCCGGGACAGAGCAGGTAGTAGTGTGCAGCCGGACCAGCTGTCTCTGCTCCTCAGAGTGTCAGTGGCAGCAGGTGCAGACTGCTCTCTCGCTGAGTCTTGACTCCACAGACGCGACGACTGGCCAAGGCAGTGGCTGGCCCCGGATTACACAAGTGCAGACTCTCAACTAAGTGAGGTAAGGCGACAGGTGTGAAACTCAGCTAACTGCTCTGACCACCGGCAACTTAACTAAGGCTCTGTTACAGTGGCGGGCGGGCGGGCGGGAGAAGGCGCCGGCAGCCGGCTTCCCCAGGAGGTTCCATGAAAAGGCAAGCTGTGGGTGCCATGGGAACCCAAAATCTACCAGACCGCGAAGTCATCCTTTCTGAGGCACAGAGATATTTCCTCTTGTGTTGTCCTTAACTGTGTTTATCAATTTCATTTCTCTAGCTTGAAACCCGGGCAGAGGTCTGTTTAGTAAACCCCAGAGGCAGATTTCCACTTCCCCCTGCGCTTCATTTGTTGATACAGGAGAGTGTGAAGGGATGTACCCAGGAGGAGTGAGCTTCCCATCCCTAGAAGTCACGCTCAGGCCCACAGGGCACTGTAGGACGCCCAGAGGCAACACATTTCCTTTCAGCTACAACTTTTGGGGCGTTCGTTTGCTTCCTTTAATTTGAGGCCATCTGTGCTATTGCTTCAGAAACAGGTGGCTAAGAGAATACTTGATACCAACAGAAGAAACTACACAGAAGGGTGCTGGCAGGTTGTTTTTGTGAAAGCAACAAGTCCCCTGTTAAGTCATAGCAATTTCAAGATACCATCCTTTTGTAACTTAAAATTATGTGGAATGGTGTGTAGAATGTCCAGTGCTCATAGCTATTATGAGGGTAAACTTAAACTGGCCAAACAGAATTCATAAACATTTTCTGTGTTTTTAAGCTTTACTGGTTGGTTAATATAAGCCTATTTTCTTCCATATGGTACTATGGTTCAACATGTATGTACATCTGAACGCACTTTTACAAATGTATGCCTCAGACTTGCCTACATAAGTAATTGTAAAAACAAAACTCAGTGTGCTGCATACTATTTTTAGACACAGAAAAGCTATGGGAAAGAGTCAAAAAACCTGACCATGAGAAAATATTCTGCTACAGTAGTTCCCAGGATCCTGCCAAGGATGGCTAAAGACCTTGTTTATATTTTGCCATTTTTGGAGATATTTTACTTAAAGTATCATGCAGGTTTTTTGTTTCCTGCCTACATGAAATGGAGAGTAGAGAGTTTAGGAAAGGCATGACCAAAAATAGAAATGTTAAATATATGTATTTAAATAATAACCATATCACGTATTATTATAACATGTTTTCCTAGTCCCACTGAACATCAAATTATCAAATATCTTTCTCAAAGTATAATTGGCTTAAATTCTCTTAAGAAACAGTTTTGCCCTTCCCCTCTTATGCAAAGGATGTTTTCCCACTTGTCACTAAGCTTATTAACTAAATAATAATTTGACAGAGCCAAATACTCAGAGGATTTTTTGGGTCATTTTTTGTTTGTTTTGTTTTGTTTAAAACAGGGCTTCATGCAGCCCAAGCTGGCTTTGAACTCTCTATTTAGTAAATATTACCTTGGATCAACCGATCCTCCTGCCTCTACATCCCAAATGCTGGTGTGTACCCCATGACCAAGTTTTGTTTTGGGTTGTACCCTTCTGTTAAGAGGTGGAACCTTAGCCGGGCGGTGGTGGTGCACGCCTTTAATCCCAGCACTTGGGAGGCAGAGGCAGGTGGATCTTTGCGAGTTCGAGGCCAGCCTGGTCTACAAAGCGAGTCCAGGACAGCCAGAGCTGTTAAACAGAGAAACCCTGTCTCGAAAAAACCAAAAAAAAAAAAAAAAAAAAAAGAGGTGTAACCTTAGGCATAAGTATTGATAGACTTCTGGGTCATCAGGTAGTTAAGAATGTAATGTTCATAGTACAACTATAGTGTGGTTTAAAACGGTTTGGGGTTTACTTTAAATGATTCCATTATATTAATCCTTTACTACATTCCAAACAAAACATTGTATTTCATTTAGACTTTGTGTGAATGTGTGTCTATGTGTCTACATGGATGTGCAGGTGTTCATGTGGATGGAGGTCATAGGTCAACCTTTGGAGTCATTCCTCAGGTTTTTTCTGTCTTCTTTGTTCTCTGAGACCTGAACTCTCTCACTAGAACATGGGGCTTGCTGCCACTCTGACGAGGCTAGTTGTCCTGGGGCCCCAGAGACCTGCTTGTCTCTGTGTCTCCATTACTGAGGTCACAAGTGTGTATTACCATGCACCCTGCTTTTACACGAGGATCAGACTCAGATTCTTCTGCTTGTAGAGCGAGCTCTTTACCAGCTGAGCTATCTCCCAACCCCTCAGCATGGAAAAGTAGCTTAGTCTGAAGCCATATGACACTCTATTAAGACTGTATATTTTTTATTGTCCCCAATTTCAAAAAAAAAAAGCACTATAGATAACTCTCAAAACCAAGATTAAGCTGATCAATAGAAAGGGATATTAAAGATACGATTTTTAAAACTGTATTTCATTCATTCTGGATGTCTATTGCCAAAGTAAATTTTGTAGAAGCCAGAAAAACATTAAAATTGGACCAGGTATGTACTTGCAATGTGGGAAAAGGCAACTTACTAACTTTCTCTTCTTATTTCTGAGGATCCCTGGAGTGTCAGAGTGCAATGTTCGGTAAAGTGACAGTGACTATCTCTTGTCCTTACAGCTGGAAGACCCAGGAGAAGGCCGGGCCTCAGGTGCCCACATGATCAGCACAGCCAGGGTACCTGCAGATAAGCCAGTACGCATCGCTTTTAGCCTCAGTGATGCCCCAGGTACACTTTGCTTCAGGGGGAAAGGGCTGCCTCCTGCACTTGCAGAATTTTCACCATATTTTGTGATTCCATGGGCAATGTTTAAAATTGCATGTTTGCATGAACTGCTGAGAAGGTGTATGATATTCCATCATGTGTTGTTAGATATTCCAGAAATGCCTCTAGAATTCCCCTGGTCCCCTCCCCCTTTTAATTTGGATTTTATAACAGCTCCTCCTCCTCTTCTCCTTTTCCCATTTTAGCTCTCTTTTAGGATAAGAATCATAGAGCTATAACAATTTCTAAGGATAGCAAACTGTGTCATTGTTAAAATGGCATGAGGAAATGTTTATTAAGAACTGACAGTTGGTTAGATAATATAAAAATATCACTGTCTCCCTTCCAGCCAGTGTGTGATATTGGTTTCTCACTGGTGTTCCCACACTTCCGGCTAAATAAACAGACTTCACCAGGAATGATGAATGGGGTAGGTGAGGAGGGGCCTCTCTAAATAGTAAAGTCTGAGGTGAGCCTGCTGTATTTAGAGCCTTTCGTCATGGCTCCCCTCAGTGACCTCTTAACACACATTATGGAATTCCACCACCCTTGATCAAGGGGCCCACGTGGTGGGAGGTCACAATGGCTGTGAAAGGAAGTTCTGGTTTACAAGCGCCCGCACCAGCTGTTGCTTGTAGTTTAATGTGATCTGTTAAAAATCACCTACTCCAACATCATCATTTAAACCTCATGTCTTTGGGAAACCGCATCCCATTTTCTCTGTTGTTCTCTCTCCCCCTCTAATGTCCATATGGGAGTGGTGTTTTCACCATTGACACTTCAGAGCTGGGGTGACAGCCTAGCCAGCAAAGTGCTTGCCATGCAAACACAAGGACCTGAGTTTAGTTCCCTAAAAGCTGTGCAAAAAAGCTGGGCATGGTGGCATACTTGTAAATGCAGCACTAGAGAGGTAGAAACATAAGGAACACTGGGCTCTCTGATCCTGGCCTAGCCAGTGAGTTACAGGAGAGTAAGAGAATTTGTCTCAAAGAACAAGGTGATGACATTTGAACAATGGCACCCAAGGTTGTCTTTTGTAAACCGCCCCCCCATGATTAATGTGTAAAAAGTGGAAGAATCATTAAAAAAAATGTAAAGTAAGGAGTTTGGCTCTGGAAATTCTGGTGTGACATAGCCATAGGCGGGTGATCATATAGCTGTTCATCTACTCCAATTCTCCCAGACATGGTCACCAATGGAGAGTGTACTAGAGTATGAAGAGGTGAAACCTTGACTTTTTATTGTATTTTTTCTGACACTCATCCCATGACCTGCTTTTATATACTATGTCTCCCACTCCAGGGTTATTCTATAAGACACTGGTGAGGTGAAACCTTTACCACATGAATGTAGAAGTAAACACTTCCTTTCTGATTCTCTTTGCCTTAGGAACTCATCTATTTCATTTGTGCTAATTTAAACAACCATACAATGCAGCCATGAGCATTCCAAATCTTCAGTGTGGAAGTTTGAGGCCATGTTGTTAGTTAAATAATGGAGTTATGATCGAAACACAGGTCCTCAGAAAGTCCAAGTCACTTCATCATTTCTATGTCTTTTCTAAGAAGCACAAGAAAGCCCCTTCCAGTTTTTAAGGCTCTTTTTAGCTCCAAATTTTCAAGGAATGACCTGAATGCCATGAGTAGCCCTGAAGACACACAAGCAAGTTCACAATCCGAGAAGTAAGGAAGTGTCTAATTCTCCTTTTACTCATGTCCTATGGAGCAGAACATGTCCCATCACAATAAACAGGATTACAAAGAAACTACCAGTCTGTAAAGCTTACTCTACTCAAGTAAAATTATTACATAATTTTGTACAAGACAAAGAGTGCACCACACCAGAAAGCATCATAGAGATGTGAGTTTCACCTTTGGGTTGGGCGAATTAACTCTTCCCTGAAGCCAAATGCATAACAAGATTTGTTTGGCACTGTCTTTAAATTCTCTTGATCCTGGCTGAGAGTTCTTGACCTTTTTTAATCAATATGTTTAAATTTATTTTCAATCTCTCTTTTTTTTAATGTTTTCAAAATGTCCATTTTTGAAATTCATGTTTCTTAATAGACCTGTTCACAATCAGGGTACACTTTATGTAATTCTTACCATCTACTATCTCACACACAAAAAATGTTTAGGCTTATAAAGAATCTACCATGATTAAATATTTTAGCCTTATGATCACTGTGTCTCAATTTGTCTAGGAAGGCTGTCTGCCTATAGAATCAAAGGCAGTTGGTAGTTCTCAGTGTTTCTCAACCTTGCCTAATTATATAACTTAAGAGCATCCATCAAGAACACATGTTTAAAAAACAAAAACAGAAGATGAAACTGTCAGGGATATGGGTTAGTGACTCTAGGGGGATTCAGAGGGAAGTAATGCTCTAAATACATTGTGTAAATATGTGAAATTATCAGAGAAAAAATGAAAATGTTAAGAAAAAAGAACACATGTGTAAAGCTCCTACCCCTATATAGGCTGATCTTAGAGACTTGCTATTTGTCTGTGAGGGTGAAGAAAGCCTGTTATCTGTTCATACATAAGCAACATTTCAAGGATTAGTCAGAGATGAGGACTTGGAACTTTTCCATAGACACAAAGTTGCTAGTTAATCAAAAGATGCTTTGCAGATATTTGGGACACTCCCTCTGAATTCTTGAATAAGGAGTGTATGGAGTGTCCCACTGGCACAAAGTAACATTTGCCATCATTGCAAGCTGTACATGCCTTTTGAATTCCAGTGTGTGCATCCTGTGGTCCATATATTTAGGAAGAAAAAAAAAAGAGAGAGATCCTACACTTTAATAGCAAGTGGGTAAAGGAACGTAGCCTTTTGAGGAGTTTTGTTCCCCCTTTAATTTGTTTATTCATTTTTCATCCTGATCACAGCCCCCTCCCTCCTCTCCTCTCAATCCTACCCTCTCACCCTCTGCCCCCATTCCCCATCCACTTCTTCTCAGAGAAGGACCCCCCTCCCCGCCCCGCCACCATCAACCTGCCCCAGTGCTTCACGTTGCTTCAGAACTGACTGCAACATCTTTCACTGAAGCCAGACAGTGCAGCCAAGCTACGGGAAAGCTAACTGACTGAAGGCAACAGAGTCTGTGTCAGGGACAGCCCCCACTCCAATTGCTAGCGGGCCCACATAAAGACCAAGCTGCCTCTCAGCTCTATGAGTGTAGGGGGCCTTGCTTCAGTCCATGCATGCTCTCCTGTTCATGGTTTAATCTCTGTGAGCCCTCACAGGCTTGGGTTAGTTGCCTCTGTTGGTCTTGTTGTATAGTTCTTGTCCCCTTCCAGTAAGTACCTCTGTCCTTCCCCCAACTCTTCCATAAGACTCCCTGATCTCCATCTAATGTTTGGCTGTGGATCTCAGCATCTGTTTCAATCCATCCTGAGAGGCTGGGTGGAGACTCTCAAAGGTCAGTTATGCTAGGCTCCTGTCTGCCAACATAGCAGTGTATCATTAATAGTGTTAGGATGGGTTCTCGCCCATAGGGTGGGTCTCAAGTTGGACCAGTCATTGATTGACCATTCCATTTTGAGGAGTTACTAATTCCATACTGTTAGATATACTGTTGATGAATATGCAGAGTCAAAGTGAATGGGAGACATCTTTACTTGTGATATATCTGTTTCTCTTTTTGAGGATCGTTTATTCTTTGACAATTTTGTACATGAATGAAATGTATCTTGATCATATCTACTCATTTCTATTACTTTGTTTATTTACATTTGTATGTGCTCCACTGTGATGAGAAGTGGGCACTGGATCTATTAGAGCCAGAACAACTGGCATTTTCAAGATACGGTTGTAGCAAGAGTGCCTGGATTAGAACTCTTGTCCTCAGGATTGCACAACAAGTGTTCTTAACCAGTGAGCCACCTCTCCAGCCCCAGGAATTCATTTCTTAGGGACTAATGTAGTTAGTACTCCAATTTTAGGACTTTTTGGCATATATTCCTGAGATGTTTACTGTAGAAGTTTAGGGATTTTGTAGTCAGAGGAGGGTAATTTGGGCCATCTTCATTCTTATTAGTGTGATCTAGACTTATCTAGCTATTCAGTCTTGTTGGAATTCAGTTTTTCTTGAGTTGCATTTGGAAGTAAGAATGAAATGCCACCTTATAGGTGAAGCATTTAGCAATGTGTTTGACACAAATGTAATAGTCAAGTTGTTCTCATAACTATGGTAATTGATTGTGGAGTGTTTAGACAAATATAAGCCATTATCCCCATGGACATTCCACACTGCTCCTTGATGCAAGATATGCTTCACAGTGTAACTGTTTGCTGTTGTTTGGGGATTAGTAATCCAGTGAACAGCTAGTGCTATATTGCCTAAGAAGCAGACCTTTCTTTCTTTTTTTCATTAATTTACTTACTTGTTTATTTTACAGTCCGATCGCCCTCCCCCTCCCTCCTCTCCTCCCAGTCCCACTTCCCACACACTTCCTCCATATTCCCCCTCTCACCCAGTACCAACCCACTCTAGCACATCAAATCACATCAGGACTACATGCCTCCTCTTCCACTGAGGCAAGACAAGGCAGCCCTGCTAGAAAAATGGGATCCAGAGGGAGGCAACAGAGACCAAGTCAGGACCTGTTCCAATTGTTAGGGGATCCACTTCAGGACCAAGTAGCCCATCAGAAGCTGACCTTTCTTATGTCCTGTGCCTTCAGTACTCTGGCAAGGCTGTAAGGATATACACCATAGGGCAGAACATGACCCCACCCATAAACCAAAAAGGCTGAGATTTGCTTAATAGTCCATGCTGTCTAGAGAATTTGGTAAAGTCCTTTGAAAGAGCTGCCAGTAAAACTGGGCTGAAAGGTAGATTATAGAAAGCTACCATCCCTAAGTAGTTTATATATAATATATAGAAAGATATATGTATCTATATATACATATCCTCCCATCAACATTTTTATATAATAAAAACTATATTTTAGTCATCATTTTTCTTTCTACTGCTTCCAAGCAGAAATTGTGATCAAAACTAAGAGTCAGGAAGAGTATGGCGTATTCAGAAAACACTAAACCACAGTCTGTTAGTGCTGGAGCTGATATAACAAAAGGGTAGAAATGTGGTGGAAAAGTCTAGAATGTGGAAAGAAGAGAAGATGGAAGAGTCGTTCTACACCGATACAAAGTGATGTGAGTCTGGGTTTAGGATAAAATGATGGACTTTGAAACAGATTTTTAAAAGACGGATTGGAACAACTGGGTGACAGTTTGGCCTTTGAGAGTGAGAACTAGTGACTGTTCATTGATAGAAGGTGACCCACAGGACTGTGGAGTCCCCACGGACCACCATGGGCTTATGTACAGAAGCTGGCATTGGGAGAAGCATATGGAGTCCTATAAGGTAGAGTCACTTTTTCCAGACTACTGTCAGAACCCTTCATAACTGATACTTAGATCAGTGTAATTCCTGGAGGCAGCTACGCCTGCCTTCAATATGTTCACTATTAGCTCCAAACCAGGAATTCTCCTAACCGAGAATCTCCTAAACGAGATCATCCACTGAACTGGTTTTCACAGTAACAAATGTACTGAAAAGAAATATGAATCCTTCACCTTGAATTATTATGGGGAATCACAAGCTCCTTTCTAATGGGAGAAAATTTAGAATTGGACAGATGTTAGGATTGCATTTAATTACCTGAGAATTTTCTTTCTCCCCAACCATGTACAAGATATATAAATTTAGATTTTGTATTCATTCTCTCCACCCCATTCTCTCTCCAAGAATACCTGCACCAGCCTAGTCTGGCAGTTTAAACATTTTATTTTTAAAAAATCAAGTTGTTGGAATTTTCACATTAGGGTACAAGTTAACTACATGGGATTTAGTTTAAAAATCTGGGACCCATTCTATCAGAGTCATTAACGTATTTTGTTTTTATCTCAAAACTCCAACTGTTCCGTCCATCGGTGGGAATTCTGTAGAGCAGCTGAAGCGGCCTCCACTTGGTGCACTCTAACATGGCCCAGTGGCCCAGTAACTTTCCTGTCCAAGTACACTTGGCTGTCACACAGGCCGAGTTAGATGATGCGCCTCTTGCCATTGTCTCCTTCCGTCAACTTTTCCTACTTTGAGTATTAGCTCTCCCTCTCTCCCCAGGGCCCAACTGTTTCTGGTACTTTCTCCTCTCTAGACTTTTAATCTTTTTCTCCAGGAAGACTGAGGAATCTTACTTATGTCTAATCATAAGTGAATACGGAAGTTTTACATTCTAATCTAAAATCTGTTCTGTTGTTTAATTGTTTTACATATCCGTTTAATAGAAAGTAAGAAGTTAAAGTTCTGCTAGAATTCTTGACATGCTCAGCAAGGGAAGGGGCACCATTTTTAACTCACCACACATTTATGAAGTCAATAATACAATATCTATGGAATCTTGGAGTTCATTATTATCAGTGAAAATTCTTGGAGATGCAATCAGTTTGATTTATTTTGGTTGGAATTTGTTGCTTAAGTCTTCAAAGGTATAAAGGAAGTAAATATAAAGGAAGAAATAAATTTATGAAGACATAGACATTTGTATTTGTGTTATCCCACCTCAGTTTAATACTGTTAAAAACCCCACAGGAAGATGTTGTAACCATTTATGCAAATGTTTCCTAAGGGAACTAAATAGCCTGCTTCAAATCAGCAATTAATAAATAGGAGGGCTTCAAAGCCAGGTCTTGGGTAGTTGTATCACTACCCAGTCAGAGGTAGAGCCCGTGTAATGACAGAAACTCATGAACTGGTTCATGGTGGTACAGACCTATAGAACTTAAGAGACAGAAGCCGGAGGATTTCCAGAAATTCCAGGAAAGCTTACATTATATAATAAAAACACCTCCCCTTTTCTAAAAAATATGAATGGTCCTGACAGTAAATAGCTCCCTAGTAATCAGAGAGAGAATGAGAAAGAGAAGAGATAAAAGCTTATTTGGTGGAGTGCTGAGCCATAAGTGCCTTTTTCTGGAGGTTTCTGGGGTCTTTGATCCAGATCCGCTCCAGCATCAAATTCTACAGCTGCTCAAGCCCTCTGTGTGAAACGCCTAGGGTTTGCGTGGCCTTTGTACATCCTCCTGTATTTTTTCTCTGGATAACTTTACCAAATGCAGTGTGAAGGCTGGGTACATACCTGCCATCTTTGAATATTTCCAAAATAACAAGGAAATCAGCCGGTGCATGTCAATGCAGACGTAATTCTTTCTCTCCAACATTTTCAGTCTATGATTGGTTGAATGTACAGGTGTGTAACTTACCCGTGTGGAGGGCCAACTGCATGTGATGTGCTGTGCTTGATGCCTCTAGAAAACTGAGTACCAATGAGCTGACTAAGTCAAAACATTCTGAGAGAAAAAAGATAAATGACAGAATTAGCAAAATGACAGCGACAATAACGGGGAATAAAAGAGTGCTTTTAAGAAATATAATATTTGCTGTAAGCTGAATCAAATCTTTCTCCCCAGAGAAATAGTATTAGTTTATTTGTTTGTGGTGGTATCAACCAAGGCAACAGGGTGTTTATTAATGATAAAAATTCAGCAGTGACCGTGTACACTGCTAGCTTTCTTTCTTTACCACGGAAGTATTCCCATCCCATCCATCTCTCTAGTTATACTTGAGTTCTGTGGCTGTGAAAATCCAGCACATATTACAGAATTCACATATAAAATTTAGTAATCAGGAAGCAAAACTTTAAAATGGATTTTTATGTAGGGCAAAACAGTGATGCTCCAAGAAGAGTTGAGGTATATAGAAAAAAAAATTTTTTTTTACAGTTTTTGTTGTTCATGATGATGCGTTAGAAATGTATGGACCATATTCATTTTAAATAAAACTACTTAAAAAAACGTTTGTAGGGCAGGAGAGATGACTCAGAGGTTAAGAGCACGAGCTGCTCTTCCAGAGGTCCTGAGTTCAATTCCCAGCAACCACAAGGTGGCTCACAACCATCTATAATGGGATCTGGTGCCCTCTCCTGGCCTGCAGGCGTACATGCACACAGAACGCTGTGTACATAATAAATCTTAAAAAAAAAAACCTTTTCTGTATGAGTTCAGGCTTTCAGATAACATTTAATGAAGGAAGTGTTTGCTTTGGTGGGGAAATAAAGGAGCGATATTTCTTCAATTAAGGTGTAGGTGAGGAAAGTAACCCATCAGAGCTGAAGCCCTTGCTCCACTTGGGAAACCCCTCAGCTGTCAGGGGAGAAGTGAGTAAGCCAAGACCAGGACTGTGACCCACACTCATTCTCTCCATTTTAGATAAGAATGTCCCGACCACAGCATACAGGCATGCACACACGTGCGCACATATACCTACCTCCTCTCCACGCATTTGTCAGGTGTGTAGTGAGGAGGAATGGAAAAGAAACTCAAGTATATTACGAGCGCATCCTTGTTCACGATGGTTTCTTGGAGGTGAAGTTTGGGGCTAAGTGACGGATGTGTGTTTCTTCATCAATAGCAAGGTACCCTGCCCATTTGCAGAGAGAAAACCAAATCTCAAACCAACTACACGGATTTCTCACGTTCACTGTGGAGGTGGTCCTGCAGTTCACATGCGCATCTGTGCAGCTGACGTTCCTCCCTGTCTACTCGGCAGTTACAAGCTCTCACAGGCAAACAGGTTCCAGGAAATTCTGTGCATCACCCTCAGGTCAGAAGCCTCAGCTAGCTTACTTGCTTCTTGATGGTCACTGTATCCTTGGTGGCCAGCTCCCCAACACTCACAGGTCAGGCCGCAAGTCAGAGTTACTGACTGCACAGACCACAGGTCCATGTAGCCATTGTGACTGATAAAAATAGTATTTTTTAAAATTTATTTTTGTTATTTTGAGACAGAGCCAGCCAGGTGTGGTGGCACATACCTTTAATCCCAGCACTTGGAAGGCAGAGGAAGGAGGATCTCTGTGTTTGAGACCAGCCTGGTCTACATAGAGTGAACTGGTAACAAAAACAAAAACAAAATAAAGAAACAACCCTCACTACCACCACACCACCACCACCACCACCAACAAAAACCAGACAGACAGAGCCTTTCTATGCTCCTAGAACCCACAATGTAGACCAGGCTGGCCTCAAAGTCACAGAAACCAACCTGCCTCTTTGTGCCACCACACCTAACATTTTATATTTTTTTAGATTTTTATTTTATGTATATGGCTATTTTGCCTTCGTGTATTTCTGTGCAAGAGAAGATCAGAAGAGGGAGTTGGGTCTCATGACAGTAGACTTATCCATGGAACTAGAGTTACAAGAGTTTGAGAACCACCATGTAGGTACTGGGAAATGAATCCAGGTCCTCTGCAAAAGCAGCCAGTGATCTTAACCACTGAGCCATCTCTCCAGCCCCAGGCTTTCCTTTTTGGTATATGCATGGTATGTTTGTGTGTTGTTGTTTTTGTGATTGTGTGTGTGTGTGTGGTGTATATGAATATTAATTTAGGTGTATACAGATATATGTTTGGGTATATATGCATGCATGTGTATGTAGAGTGTATATGAATGTTAATTTTAGGTGTGTGCATATATATGTTTGGGTACATATACATGCATGTGTGAGTGTAGGAAACAGTGGTAGATAGAAAGTATCTTTCCTTACTGCCTTCCACCTTTATTCTTTTAGGCAGGGTCTCTCACTAAACCTGAAGTTCATTAATTCCCAGGTGCCAAGGTTACAATGTGAGCCACACTGCCTGGCCCTTTGCATGGTTCCAGAGATAGAAGTTAGACCTTGGGCCTGCATATACTGTACCAGCTGTGCCATGTCCCCAGCCCACAAAATAGTTCTTCGGATGACTCAGAATAGGGCAGCCTGTTGTGCTCTGTATGGGGAGTGGGATGGGCTTTGGAGTATCTCCTACATGTGGCTCCTCTTCTTCTGCATTCAGGGTCACAGTATGGACACCCGAGGTCTTTAGAGCAAGGGTTTAGTGTCTTCTAGTCTACACTCAAGTTATGCATATGATGAAAACAGTATCTTTGGGGTAATAATTGACCCCAAAATCCAATGGAAATATTGCTTAATCAAGAGTGTTTAGGATAGCAATTCTCAAATGTTGGTTTGCAGAACTACTTGTTAAAGTTTTCACCTCTTGCACTTGAAACAAAATAAAAATGGTGATGTAACAGTGGAATTTTAGAGTCCATTACTTTAGGGTACAAAGCTGAAATTTATCCAATTCAAAGGCCACCTTTTTTTCCTCCTAGATTCAAATAATTTTTATATTAAAACGTTCTTGGGGCTGGAAAGATGGCTGAGCAGTTAAGAGCACTGCCTGCTCTTCCAAAGGACCTGAGTTCAAATCCCAGCACTCACATGGCAGTTTGAAACTGTAATGGCTGGGTTTGGTGGCGCACACCTTTAGTCCCAGAACTCGGGAAGCAGAGGCAGGCAGATCCCTGTGAGTTCAAGGCCAGCCTGGTATACAGAGTGAGTTCCAGGATAGCCAGGGCTACACAGAGAAACCCTGTCTCAAAAAAAAAAAAAAAAACCCAAACAAACAAAAAGTCTCTGATGCACAGGGAAACTAAGAATGTACAGTAATCATTTTTGAGTCATCTTCACAAACTAAATAAAAACATGCATGCAATATAAGGTATGACTTCCAATATTTCAGGAGAATTTGTTCGGGTTTATGAAATGCAAGTCTGGGAAATCACTGGCCAGAAGGTGAGCAGCAAGGCGGAAAGAGCCCTGGGCTGGGAGACACGTCATCTCAGGGGGTCACTAGTCATGGCAGTCTAGAGAACTGCTTCTCCTTCTTATACCCTGCTCTCTATTCTGCTCTCGGTAGGCTGGGCCAGATGCTCACGCAGCCCCTTTAATTCAGCATTCTGTCGTAACTCAAATGGGGTAGCTAATGCCTAGATACCAATGAGGCTTTAGCCTGCAGTCTTGGTGAATCTTTTATCTGTTTTATGGAAAAACATAGATGAGATGGTTTAAGGGAACATGAGAACACAATGCCTTTGAAAATCAACCAACAACTGCTTGGTAGATGCTGAAGTGAACCCATTGCAAATGTCCTGTGGCACATCAGTGAGACTGGAACACTAAAAAGAAAGTTCTGTCTTAAGGATCACTTTGGCTTAGTAACATCACAGCCACCTAGCAGGCAGTGAACATCTGTTTATTAAAACGTTCCTCCTCTCCTTTCCAACTCTTTTCTTTGTGTATTTTATCCTTGCTGAAGAGGCAACTCAGTGGTTAGGAGCACTGCCTGCTCTTCCAGAGGACATGTATTCAATTCCCAGCACCTACTGGTGGTTCACAGCTATCTGCAATGCCACTCTCAGGGGATCAGATGCCCTCTTCTGGCTTTTGTAGGCACCAGGTATGCATACAAAACAGGTAAATGTGTTTAAAAACTTTTTTTTTTTGTTTTAAAGGACAGGGTTTCTCTGTGTAACAGCTCTGGCTGTCCTGGACTCATTCTGCAGACCAGGCTGTCCTGGAAGTCACAGAGATCTGCCTGCCTCTGCCTCACGAGTGCAGGGATTAAAGGTGTGTGAACACTTTTAAAAAGAAAAAAGAAATTCCTTAGAATACATTTTCTGTATCCTAACATCCTTCTGTTATGTTGCGCTGGGGTCAGTCCCATGCTCTGTCACATGAGTACTCGACCACTGGGGCTCACTCCTGCCTTGTCCACACTATGAAGTTCACAATGCTTTCACAGTATTTTCTCAATATATTAGAACCCAGGGTAAAGTGATTTTCCAGCTCAGCATGGAGTCTGAGCCCCTACTGTGCATATGATAGACACAGTAAATATCTGGCAGTTAAATCGTAATACAAATGTAGTTATTCTGGGATCTTGTCCCATAATAAATGTATCTAGTAACTGTTCTTTTTCTGTTAGAAAAAAACCAATTAAATATGCCTTGGGGTTTCTTGGTATAGCTATGTGGTTCTGAATTGTCATAATAGACCACTCTCAGGAACTCTGATCCATTACGATGGCGGAAGTGTTTTACAACGATTTGGCCAAATGTTTGTGGAACAGCTGTGCTACCAGCCTGCCTGAGTCATTTTCTTTCTTTCCTTTTTGCCCAATCCTGTGATTCATCGTTCTGCTTTTAGAATATTTGCCTATTTTTAAAACCAGTCAAAGAAGGCAGCCACCGTTTAAAAGTAAACACCCCTCACACCAACACGGGGTAGCTTTGTAAGCAGCTTCTGAAAAGCAGAAATTTCTGGCAGGCGAGGCTGCCAGCTAAAGCAGATGGCACGGAGGGAGATGCCGCTTGGCTTTGAGAACCGCTAGACTCCTGGCATCTGTCTTCGGTTTTCTTGTTTCCGCTGCTATTTCCTGCTTGGGTTAATCCAGCTTGATCCATTCTGAAACAAAAGCGTTGCTCTCATTCTGCTTGTCTGTAAAACATCCATTATGCTGATTAGACTTTCATTTCAGTTGAAGAGGTCCAGTCGCAAGCCTTCATTTATCCGCAAATGAGCTTCATAGTCCCGGTGTGGCTCAGCATGGTGTGACTGTATAAAGACCTTGATTTCTACATTGCTTCTTTTGTTCTGGGTCATATCAGGTATTTGGTGTTTAAAATACAACAGTGTAGGTCTGCCTGATATCCAGCCTGCACTCGAGCCGCACCACAAGAGCAAAGGTAAGTGAGATTATTTTTTTCCGGAGTTTCCAACATGGTGGCACAGTGTGCACTGTAGCGGAGAGGCAGAGACCTAACCCAGTCACAGCAAAGCAATTAGGAGCCAAGACTGCCTGCAAACAGAGCCCGGGACAGCGTGTTCTCCACAAATACTGGGGCGGGTGGGTCACTCACCCTAGCACCCAAGCATCTGAGGCAGTCAGCAACAGGCGCACTGAGGCCGGCATCTGTTGTGGGTGGAGTTCCCTGCCTGCATAGTCAGCCCAGCTGGGGAGCCAGAACGACTGGGTCAGTGAGAGGAGAACACAGACCCAACCACAGCTCTACCTGCCTTTCTGAGGAGACCTGTCAGCGCCCAGGTCCTCAGAGGCTAGCCCTCTCCCCACTCCAATCCCCTCTATATTGGTCCAATTGGGTCACAAGCAGTTGAGGAGAGCAGCAGCCACCCTCCTCTCCGAGAGCCAGTCAGTCTTTTACAGGAATCTGCCCGCCATCTGGAGGTAAACACCAGGATCTCAGGATCAGCCAACCCCCAGGGCAGGGAGTTTTCCTGAGCACCAAGGTCAGGTAACAAAAGAAACAAACAGATAACACCTGGGTCCATCTGATGACAAAAGGTCAGCGCAAGAACATGGTAAAAAAAACCCAAAACAATAGGATGTCTCCAGATCCTAGCAATAATGCTACAGACAACTCTGGACAGCTGAACCCAATTGAAGCAAAGGAAAATGACCTTAATCCTACGCTTATACTAATAATAGAAGGCCTAAGGGAGGAAATCAAATACCTCAGAGAGCAACAACAAAGTACTGCAAAGGAGGTGATGGAAATGAATAAAGTGCTTAAAGGAATGGAAGACCTGAAAAGGGAAGTTGAAGTAATGAAGAAAATCCAATCTGAGACATCCATAGAACTGGAAAACCTTAAGAAAAGAATCGGAACTACAGACACTAGCATCACCAACAGAATACAAGAGATGGAAGAAAGAATTTCAGGCTCAGAGGATAAAATTGAAGAAATGGATACATCTGTCAAAGAAAATGTCAAATCTAAAAAAGTCCTGACACAAAACCTTCAGGAAATCAAGGACACAATGAAAAGACGGAATCTCAGAATAATAGGAATAGAAGAAAGAGAAGAGTCCCACCTCCATGGACCAGAAAATATCTTCAACAAAATCATTGAAGAGAATTTCCCAAATCTAAAAAAAGAGATGCCTATAACTGTACAAGAAGCTTACAGAACCCCAAATAGATTAGACCAGAAAAGAAAATCTTCCCGCCACATAATAATCAAAACACTAAATGTACAGAACAAAGAAAGAATTTTAAAAGCTGCTAGGGAAAAGGGTCAAGTAACATATAATGGCAAACCTATCAGAATCACACCTGACTTTTCTTCAGAGACTCTAAAAGCCAGAAGGGCCTGGACAGACATCTTGCAGACCCTAAAAAACCACAAATGCCAGGCCAGACTACTATTCCCTGCAAAATTGTCAATCAACATAGATGGAGAAAACAAGATATTCCATGACAAAGCTAAATTCAAACAATATCTATACACAAATCCAGCTCTACAGAAGATGTTAGAAGGAAAACTTCAACCCAAAGAGGTTAACTACACACAAGAAAGCACAGGAAGCAAATAGCATGCCTGCAGCAAAAAGAAGCTCACTCACACACTATTTCTACCAACATCAAGATGGCAGGAAGTAACAATCACTGGTCATTAATATCTCTCAACATCAATGGACTCAATTCCCCAATAAAAAGGCACAGGCTAGCAGAATGGATGCGAAAACAGAATCCCACATTCTGCTGTTTACAAAAAAACACACCTCAGCAAAACGATAGACATTATCTCCAAGTAAAGGGCTGGAAAAAGATATACCAAGCAAATGGACCCAAGAAAAAAGCTGGAGTAGCAATTCTAGTATGCAACAAATTGGATTTTCAACCAACATTAATCAAAAGAGATGGGGAAGGACACTATATACTCATCAAAGGAAAAATCCACCAAGATGAAATTTCAATACTAAACATCTATGCCCCAAATGTAAGACCACCCACATTCATTAAAGAAACACTACTGAAGCTCAAATCCCACATTGAACCTCACACATTAATAGTGGGAGACTTCAACACACCACTCTCACCACTGGACAGATCAACAATGCAGAAACCAAACAGAGAAATAATGAACCTCACAGATGTCATGAATCAAATGGACCTAATTGATATCTACAGAACATTTCACCCCAAAACAAAAGAATACACTTTCTTCTCGGCACCTCACGGAACCTTCTCCAAAATCGACCATATAGTCGGTCACAAAGCAAGCCTCAACAGATACAGGAAAATTGAAATCACTCCTTGTAACTTATCAGACCATCATGGAATAAAGCTAGGCTTCAACAGTAACAAAAACAACAGAGTGCTTACAAAAACATGGAAACTGAACAACTCTCTCCTCAATGACCTCTGGGTCAGGGAAGAAATAAAAAAAGAAATTAAAGTCTTCTTAGAACTCAATGAAAATGAAGGCACAACATACCCAAACTTATGGGACACATTGAAAGCAGTGCTAAGAGGAAAGTTTATAGCTCTAAGCGCCTTCAAAAAGAAACTGGAGAATTCCTATACTAGCCACCTAAAAGAACACCTGAAAGAGCTAGAACAAAAAGAAGCAAACACTCCCAAGAGGAGCAGACGAGAGGAAATTATCAAACTCAGGGCTGAAATCAACAACTTAGAAACAAAAAGAACAATACAAACAATCGACAAAACCAAGAGCTGGTTCTTTGAGAAAATCAACAAAATAGACAAGCCCTTAGCTAAACTAACTAAAAGGCAGAGGGAAAATACCCAAATCAACAAAATCAGAAATGAAAAGGGGGAAATAACAACAGACATTGAGGAAATCCAAAGAATCGTTAGGTCCTACTTCAAAAACTTGTACTCCACAAAATTGGAAAATCTAAATGAAATGGACAATTTTCTTGATAGATTCTACCTACCAAGGTTAAACCAAGAACAGGTAAACAAATTAAACAGTCCTATAACCCTTAAGGAAATAGAAGAAGTCATTAGACGTCTTCCAACCAAAAAAAGCCCAGGCCCAGATGGTTTCAGCACAGAATTCTACCAGACATTCAAAGAAGAGCTAACACCAATATTCTTCAAACTCTTCCACAACATAGAAACAGAAGGAATACTGCCAAACACATTCTATGAGGCCACAGTTACCCTGATACCTAAACCTCACAAAGACCCAACGGAGAAAGAAAATTTCAGACCAATTTCCCTTATGAACATGGATGCAAAGATATTTAATAAAATACTTGCAAACCGGATCCAAGATCACATCAAAAGTATCATACACCATGATCAAGTAGGCTTCATCCCAGGGATGCAGGGGTGGTTCAACATTAGAAAATCCATCAATGTAATCCACCACATAAACAAGCTGAAAGAAAAGAACCACATGATCATCTCATTGGATGCTGAAAAAGCTTTTGACAAAATACAGCACCCTTTCATGATAAAAGTCTTAGAGAGATCAGGCATACAAGGACCATACTTAAAAATAATAAAAGCAATTTACAGCAAGCCAATAGCCAACATCAAACTAAATGGAGAGAAACTTAAAGCATTTCCTCTAAAATCAGGGACAAGGCAAGGCTGCCCACTCTCTCCATATCTCTTCAACATAGTACTTGAAGTTTTAGCTAGAGCAATAAGACAACTAAAAGAGATCAAGGGGATACAAATTGGAAAGGAAGAAGTCAAAGTATCCCTATTTGCAGATGATATGATAGTATACATCAGTGACCCCAAAAATTCCACCAGAGAACTTCTAAAGCTGATAAACTCCTTCAGCAAGGTGGCCGGATACAAAATCAATTCAAAAAAATCAGTAGCCCTTCTTTACACAAAAGATAAATGGGCTGAGAAAGAAATAAGGGAATCAACACCCTTCACAATAGCCACAAATAATATAAAATACCTTGGGGTAACTCTAACCAAGCAAGTGAAAGACCTGTATGATAAGAACTTCAAGACCCTGAAGAAAGAAATTGAAGAAGATATCAGGAGATGGAAAGATCTCCCTTGTTCATGGATAGGTAGGATCAACATAATAAAAATGGCAATCTTACCAAAAGCAATATACAGATTCAATGCAATTCCTATCCAAATACCAACTCAATTTTTTACAGATCTGGAAAAAACAATTCTCAACTTCATATGGAATAACAAAAGACCCAGAATAGCTAAATCAATCATGTACAATAACAGAACATCTGGAGGTATCACCATCCCAGATTTCAAGCTGTACTACAGGGCAATAGTAATAAAAACAGCATGGTACTGGTATAGAAACAGACCAGTTGACCAATGGAATCGAATTGAAGACCCAGAAATAAACCCACACATCTATGGTCACTTAATTTTTGATAAAGAAGCCAAAAACATACAATGGAAAAAGGAAAGCATCTTCAATAAATGGTGCTGGTCTAACTGGATGTCAACATGTAGAAGAATGCAAATAGATCCATACTTATCACCCTGTACAAAACTTAAGTCTAAGTGGATCAAGGACCTCAACATAAATCCAGACACACTAACATTAATAGAAGAGAAAGTGGGAAAAAGCCTTGAAATCATTGGCACTGGTAGCAACTTCCTGAATAGAACACCAATAGCTCAGGCACTAAAACAAACAATCAATAAATGGGACCTTATAAAATTGAAAAGCTTCTGTAAGGCAAAGGACACTGTCCTTAGAACAAAACAGCAGCCTACAGAGTGGGAAAGGATCTTCACCAACCCAACATCTGACAGAGGGCTAATATCGAAAATATATAAAGAACTGAAGAAAATAAACACCAAAAAATCAAATAACCCCATCAATAAATGGGGTACAGAGCTAAACCGAGAATTCACAGAAGAGGAATCTCTAAAGGCTGAGAGGCATTTGAGGAAATGTTCAACATCTTTGGTTATCAGGGAAATGCAACTTAAAACAACTCTGAGATTCCATCTCACACCTGTCAGAATGGCTAAGATCAAAAACTCAAATGATAGCACATGCTGGCGAGGATGTGGAGAAAGGGGAACACTCCCCCATTGCTGGTGGGACTGCAAACTTGTGCAACCACTTTGGAAATCAATCTGGAGATATCTTAGAAAATTGGGAATAAATCTACCTCAAGACCCAGCCATACCCCTCTTGGGCATATATCCAAAAGATCTGAAAAGAAACCAAAAGGACATTGCCTCAACAATGTTCATAGCAGCTTTATTTGTAATAGCCAGAAACTGGAAACAACCCAGATGTCCATCAACTGAAGAATGGATAAAAAAAACTGTGGTACATATACACAATGGAATACTACACAGCTATCAGAAATGAGAAAATCATGCAATTCAAAACCAAATGGATGGAACTAGAAAAGCTCATCCTAAGTGAGCTGACGCAGTCCCAGAAAGATAAACATGGTATGTATTCCCTTACAAATGGATATTAACCATACATCAGAGGATAACTATCCTACAACCCACACACCCAAATAGACAGGAACCTAGCATATCTATCCTAGGAAAAATTCTACCCACCAGTGAGTCATGGAATCTGCTGCAGGTTAGTGGAACCCCACACCCTAGATGGTGTGCCTTATCAAGCTCCAGTACGAGTGTAAGCTCTTGGGCCTCACATGACGCAAGATCTGAGGGAGTATGATATGTGAGGACCCACCTCATCTGAGGAGAAGGAGAGTACCAAGTAGAGGAACAAGGAGGGAGGGAGGGAGGAAGGGAGGGAGGGAGGGAGGGAAGGAGAGAGGGAGGGAAGGAGAGATGAAGGGAGGGGCCAAGAGGGGAGGATGGAGAAAACTATGTTCTAGAAATAAATAATACTATTTTAAGAAAATAATTAATAAGCTTAAAAATATAATAAAAATACAATATAAAATTTTCAAACTATAACTTACCTTACTGGCATGAAAAGAAAATGGCCTTAATTTCAGATTAGAATGTTAGACTGCAGGTGGCTACAGAGATTACACAAACTTGATAGCAGCTTAAAAGTTTTTTTTTGTTTTTTGTTTTTTTTTTGTAGAGGTATAGGCTATTTCCATGGTTTGGCATTAAAAAGCAGGTAACAGTTTTAAAACACTGTAAATAAATTAAAGGTGACAGCTGTTCAACCTGGTTTTACAAACCTCCAAGAGTTGAAAAAACTTAGAGCTAAGGTAAAATAATGCATGGTGTTAGCCCATGCCTTTACCTCCAGCAGAGACAGGAGGATCACTATAGAGTTAGTTGTCTTATAAATTCTAGAGTTACAAGAAACAGGGTGGTGATGGTGCACACCCTTAGTCACATCATTGGGGAAGAATACACCCTTAATCCCAACACACTAGAGACAGAAACAGGCAGATCTCAGAGCTCAAGGCCACCTGATACAAAACAAACTCTAAACAGAGGAAAACTTTGATCCAGGGGTGGAGGAGCACATCTTTAATCCCATCAGTTGGAAACCACATGTCTTTGATCCCAAAATTTAGAATGCAGAGACAGGCACATAGGATTTGGAAAGATTTAAGTTTAAAAGCTACTTACAAAAGGCAGGCTGCAATTCAAACAAATTGTCCTTTGAGATCTCAAAATATATACACTAAAGGTTTGTTTAGCTCCAAAATATCAAAATAATTTCTTCTTTAATCCGGATTGAAAGGTAATACTTTATATATTATCAAAAAACCAAATTTGCTCCAGGAAAAATATTACCTGACCCCCCCAAAAAAAGGTAATTGTCCCAGAGTTAGGATTAGGGCAGGGCTCTGTTCTTATCTTTCCAGGAGATTTAAAGCATCCATTCAAGGAATCCAGGGACAACTGGACAACGGAAACCTCAGCAGAAAACAGATCAGACACCAAAGAAGACGAGTGGCCCAGATGATCCAGCCTTGCAGACTTCTTCAATAGCAGTTTCCTCAAAAGTCTATAACCACAACAACTCAAAATCGCTAAGATCGTTCAGCTCCACAGACTACTCCAGCCAGATCTTCAGTAAAGTTCTGAAGATCAGCTTCTGTCTATGAACTTCGTAGGACATCTAAATAGCTGAGCACAAAGGGACTGAACATCAAAAGATTCTATTAACATTTTTAACCATTTTTCCATTCTTATTTGGGCCCCAAACAGGTTTACTACGTCCCAAATCAGCAGGAAGTCATTTTAAGAGAACAACGTCCCATCCCCAGAAGGTGGGGAGGGTGTTCTTCCCCTTTGGTTATTTGATAGATAATAGAAAATTTTGTTATTTAGGGGAAAAGACTACAAGCTGTTAAATGGTCTTGTTAAATGGGTTTTGGAGGGTAGACCCAGGGACTTCTCTCTTTTGCTTTTCTGCATCCTCCTTTCTCTCCTATATAGGAGTGAACAGACTTGAGAAAAATGGGACATAGACATAGTATAGGAAAGAACAAGAAAAAAGGACAGATTATTGAATATAGCTTTATACCTTTGTATACTGATACAAAATTAATATTATATTTGGCTAAATTGGTATTGATCATTGTATATTAATGCAAATTTAAGATTGTATAGGGCTACATCGGTATTGATCTTTGTATATTGATACAAAATTAAGATTATATTTGGCCACAATGGTATTGACCCTAGTATATTAATGTAAAATTAAGATTGTATTGGGCTACATCGGTACTGATCTTTGTATATTGATACAAAATTAAGATTATATTTGGCCACATTGGTATTGATCTTTGTATATTGATACAAAATTAAGGGTAACGCTTCTTAAAGGTATTGTTTGTAGTAATACTTAAAAATGAAATGTCAAGTTTTGACCTCTCGCTACCAACCGACATAAACTGTTTAGGATAATTAAGAAACGGAAACTAATAGTCATGAAAACGTGTCATTTTGTTAGTTACTATGACAGTCTATCACAGTTATTTTCTAAGCTACTCAGAAATCAAGTTGCTAAGAGACAAGCAATATTTGCTTATCTAAATATAAGAGATAGATAGGGCATCTTCAAAAACCTCAAGAGATCTGCAGAATATGGCATTCAAAGATGTTTTCTTAACTTAAGATTTTTTGATATCGAGACATGTCAGCTCCTGACAGCACCCCCTATATTACTCCAAGTAGAAGATGAGCATCGAAGAATCTCCAGTGGGAGATGATTAAATTGGTGGTAAGCCATTCTCTTGGCAAGAAAAACCACATGCTTCAACTGTAGACAGACTTCTGTCCAAAAAAGGACAAAACTTGGAAGCAGGTAAGTCGACAGCCTAGCTCTGCCAAGACAGGGTAGGTAAGTCCTTCATAATTCCTGCTCTACAACCAATGTCTGTCAGAGAAATGGGGCCAAATGGCTGAAGATTGATGCTGTAATGTATGGAGAGAAAACGGGAACTGTCCAGGCAGCCACTGGTATGTCATTTTTTAGTTTTGGAAGCTGCAGGCCCTGCACTTCCTATATAATCAGATATATTTACCCCTCTCAGGTCTCTGAGGTGGTTGAAGAATAGATACCTAGAGTGTCATAGTTAAATTTTGAGTTGTTTAGGAATCAAGAGGGTGTTCTGGATCTAAGAAGATATTTTTAAAATTATGAGGCAAGTTAGTATGAAAGCTGAGTTAGATATAGAACTTTAAACTCATGGAGATGGTTAGATAGTAGAATGTCAAAGTCAGGTGCCAAATACATATGGACTGGACATTGGGAATGTATGCTAAGCCATATAACTCTTATAATCGTGGCCTATTTATTTCTGTTGTTTTGTATTGTATTTATAGTTATAAGAAAAAGAACCATTATTTGGACTGAAAGGGAGAGCTGTTGGGGGGAAAAAGAAATACCTTAAACTAAAAAAAAAAGAAGGGAAGAGGATGGTGGGGCTGAGGGGGAGGAGGGTGGAAGGGTGGGACTGGGGACTGGAGGGGGGAGTAGGGAGAGGATTGTGATTGAGATGTAACTTGAAGAAATAAAAAATAAATTATTTAAAAAAAAAATAAAAATAAGATGGGATTTAAGTCTAAAAAATAAAGGAAGTTGTCAGAGCTGAGGATCACTGATAGCAAGTGTGAATGCCAGTACTGACACTTAACATGGAGAGATCTGGTGGTGTCCAGGATTCTAAGCTGGGAGGGAGGTAAAATTAATAATTAGGTCACTGACAATCCCTATTCAAGGAGGGAGGAAGCCATCCTCCCAGCTCACCAGCACCTGTTGGCCTTCACATAAAGAGAGCTGCATGTTGGAAGCAGCGTGTAACTACTGGTGCACTAAACATGGAGGGATGAAACCGCTAATAGAATTAACATCTTACAAAGTCACTGCTAACTCAATGCAATCAAATATTGTGGGAAATAAAAGTAACTTGGTAGCCAGAAAAAAATAAAAAAATAAATAAATGAAAGGCTACTACTTTGGAATCTCTTATGGGGAGTTTTTAAAGCATTTTTTTTTTTTTTGGTTTTTCGAGACACGGTTTCTCTGAATATCTCTGGCTGTCCTGGACTCGCTTTGTAGACCAGGCTGGCCTCGAACTCACAAAGATCCGCCTGCCTCTGCCTCCCAAGTGCTGGGATTAAAGGCGTGCGCCACCACCGCCCGGCTTTTTAAAGCATTTTTAACGCATGTACAATATGGCCTTAAGACAAGACTAAGCGATGAAGACAAAATTCTACTTTAGCATGAAGGACATCAAAGTGACTACGTTCAACTTAAATTCTATTTCAATGGCGGAGACCTATGATCACAGAAAAACAGAGACATGGTGAAGCCTGCTTCTCGCCTGCTGCAGTGAATTTGTGCTGTGATGCTAATAGTAACTGTTTGGTGCTGAGAATCAAACCCAGGGCCTGGCTCACTGAGGAGGTATAGCTTCATCCCCTGGGCTCTAAATAAAGTAAGGAAACACTATTATTGATATTCTGATTTGTGTTAGTATTAAATGCCGCAGAAATCCTCACACTGTAGGAACTCTTTTATTTATGCCATGGTTTTACTTAAGCATAAAACTTTGCTTGGTTGATTGCTTCTTCTTTCTCCTCCTCTTCTTCTTTAGATATACATGTCAACATTTATGCACTGGTGTAGAAAAGATTCATTTTCAGAAATCCATTACCATACCTATTTCCAAAGGACTTTCTTCTCAGCAAGCACGTGCCAGCCGAGGGTCAGCATGGTAGGACTGTGCCATGACACAGACACGTTTCCTGGATCTCGCCCCATCAGCCCCTAATTAGAATTGCTACATCCATAAAATTGTACTGTGATTCCCATTAGCTGAAAATAAGACCACTACCAAAATCTTGAGCCAAGTTTGAAACAAGCTTTAATTACGTTCTGGCCAGGAGAATGGGATCTGGCCAGGAACATTTCTGGGTTCCCAGGAAATGACCATGGAGTCCTGTTTTGCAGAGGCTTAAAAGGGCAAAACCATAGGGACACCATATTTCCCATTTCGTCCAATGTGGGGCAAGCATATATCCTGACGTACTTCCTGCCTTTGTTCCTCTTGCCTACATCCAATCAGGCATACATCCTAACATGTTTTCTCCCACGTACCTCCCACCCACATTTGGTAGCTCAAACAAACACAGGACAAACAAACAGTAACTTATTCTTAACTGCAAACAGAACTCTTACTCTGCAAGGTAAAATTTTCCTGTTTTGGTCTCACAGTACACTGGCCAGTTAAGACTGGGTTTCAAGTGAACAAGGTCTTGAAGTAGAGATATAGCCCAGGCAAGATTGAGGACATAAATATACTAAGAATTACTCTTCATTGTCTGTGTGAATCCTGGGATTCCATTTTCACTGAATAGCCTGTATTTTTTTCTGGCAATTGCACCTCTGATCATCTTAAGGGAGCACAGCTGCTTGTCTTCTTGGTTCAGACTTGTGTTTTTAACAAAGCGTTACTACTAGGTCTGCCACAGGATCAAAATTGACAAGCCTGAGCATCTTGACCTTTTGTTTGTTTTGCTTTGGTTTTTGCAACAGTGTCTCCTTCCCCTAGTAAAGTCCTCCTGTCTCAGCTGGTGCTGGGACTCTAGTAGGCACCACCAGGTACAGCTTGATCCTGTTTTGATTCCTTGCTACTGAGGACTGTCCACTATTTGGAGTTGATCTGTGCTAGCGATTCACCATGTCCTCTGCATTCTCTACCCTGCTCAGTGCCCCACAGAGTAAGTAAGTTGCCTGGGTTACAGCAACCAGGCTCCTGGTCCTCTTGCTTCTAGCTGGGCTTGACCAATGGGAACCACCAGGAGAAGATGACAGAGAACTAGAGCAAGATAGATATTTATCTTCTCCTTTTCTCTATGCAAAGCCCTGATAAGCTGTAACTCGGCCCACCCAGGATGACATTCTGGAGGTGGGTCAGTCAGTGGCTAGGGTCAGTAGCTAACCTCTCCCATAGACACAGCTCATGCACAGCCCTGGTGGTAGCTTCCTCCTTTGTTCACTCTTGAAGGCCAAGGAGAAGTGTACCCTGGTGGCCAGCCTTGAGGCCTTGCTAACCCCAGGGCTTGCACAGCCCTTCTGACTCACCCTGTTCTTTAAACAGTCCCTCCCTGGGGTTGTCCTTGATCACCCCTTTGTGACTGTATTCTCTCCCTATCAGGACCGTGACTTTCCTGATATGACAGATGTACAGCTGAGAGTCCTATTCTCAACCTAAATCTCAACAGAAAGCCACACCCTGGGGGTTCCAGCACCTGGCTAATAAAGAGGGCCTTTGTTTCCCATTTCTTAATGAATCAGAGACCAGCAAATACCCTGTCCATTTCGTAGGCTGAATGTAAAATGTTGTTATCCTGCTGGCCAGCATTATCACCAGCATCCTTAGTACCAAAGTTAGATTGAATTGTTGCTGTTACCTTGAAGGTGGGGACCAGTATTTTTAAGTGGAGTTAATGAGCATCTCTATAAATAAGGAGAATATTTGCCTGCAGACCTCCTAACAAGGTAGAGGAAGGGGTTGGGGTAGAGGGTAACCTTTGTTTCACGATAGGGATCTGAGATATGACAAGCAAAAATTCAGTGTCCCTTGTCAGAGAGGAGAAACTCTTCAGATATGGTTGTGGAGCTGTTTGTCATCAGAACACTTAGACACGATGCAGTTTGCATGAAAGGCTAAAACAAACAAAAGAAGCCAGCTGAAAACTCTCATCCTTACCCCCATGTTCTCCCCCACCCCAGCTATTTTTAAATAATCAAATCACTGTAGTATCTGTGGCATTTTGGAGGTTGCTGGGATTGTGAGTCATATCCGTATTTACAGGAATGATGGGGAAAGACTGCTTATTCAGCACTTACATTTATGAGATGTGAACAGCAATTAAGAAATGGGGGGGGGGAACTGGAGGGGCATTTCACATGCAATTGTACCTAGTCCCAAAAACTTTATCTTTCCCCTCTCAGGACTCTGACCCGAGAGAACAGTCACTGCCCAGATGCTGTTTGATGACATAAAACACAGGGTAGTTGCCTGCCATCCTGGAATCTTGTCTTGGCTACAGAAAGTGTGGTTCCTCCTTGGACACCCTGACTCAACCGTATATGCTTAGAATGTCATTCCTGACCCTCTTTGCCCATAGCACCGAGTGAAAGTTCATGAAATTGTGACTCCTGAGGGAAAAACTCTGTGTTCCAGTGTGTGTGACTCAGGTGATCGCCTCATGGTCACAATCAGGGCCTCAGTAAATAGCCCTCGTAAAAACAGCCTTTTATCTACCTGCCTTCAGAGCTGCTGGGCAGGACATGCATGAGTGACCTGAACACAACGTTTTCAGTGTCTCAGCAAAACCAATACATGAGTGCTCTCCTAAATAAAATAAACTTCTTCCCAAGAGAGAACTTGTCTATACTATGAGAAGGCAAAGAACCTATTCCTACTTCATAAAAAGAGAAAGTTAGAATGGGAAGGGGTTCAGAGAAACCCAGGAACAGTGTAATCAGCACTGGGAATCAGCAGGGTAGAGATTACAGACTCTTCTTCCCGTGCCCTTGTTTGACAGCATCCTCCTTCCCTGCTCTGACCACCATCATGCTTCTAAAACAACAAAGGTGACAACTGGGTATGGGGGGTGCAAGTCTGGAATCCCAGCATTTGGGAAGGTGAGGAAGGAGGACTAGCATGAGTTTGAGGTCAGCCTGGGTCAGTGAATTCAAGCCTGCCTGGGCTAAGGAAATAACCCACCTTAAAAAAAATCAAACTCTGAGGCTAGGGTATATCTTAGTGACAGATAGTGAGTAATTATATATATATATATTGTTCAGCACTTACATTTATGAGATGTGAACAGCAATTAAGAAATGGGGGGGAGTGGAGGGGCATATATATATATATATCATATATATATCACTCCCCCCCATCTATATATAGATTCAATCTCTGACACCAAAGAGAAAAAAGGAAAATAAAGGAGAGAGGAGAGGACAGGTGAGAGAAGGGAAAGGCTAGGCGTGGTGATACACACTTGTGGTGCTAGCACTTGACACACTGGGACTGCCACGCACTCAAGGTTACCCAGAGAGACAGAGCGAGACCCTGTCTCAACCAACCAAGGTGAAAAATAAAAAAGGTGGGCAAAAGAAAAGATGTTCTAACTATTCAAGAATATCTGCTAGGAACTTGGCGACCTTGAAAGCTGAAATTAGAAAGTAGGTACCTTGCTGAGTGTGGTGGCACACGCCTTTAATCCCAGCACTCGGGAGGCACAAGCAGGCAGATCTCTGTGAGTTCAAGGCCAACCTGATCTGCAGAGTGAGTTCCAGGACAGCCAAGGATACACAGAGAAACCCTGTCTTGAAAAAAAGAAAGAGTCTCATAGTGCCACTTTGCTCTTAGAATTAAGACCAAAAAATTGAAAAACAAAACAAACATGTATTGAGAATTTCATACACACATAAAATGTGGTTTGATCAAATCCACTCCCCCCATTCCATCCTCTCCAATCCCTCCTTTTCCAACTTCATGAGTTCTCTTAAAAAGTAAGCTAAAACAAAAACAAGCATGGAGTCTATTTAGCACAGCCTGTATGCACTTGGGTGTACAGCTATCTACTGGAGCCCGCATAGCCTCTTGGAAGGTCACATGCCTGGAGAAAGCTGACTGACTCCCTTAGCGCCCCTGTCACCAATGGAGTCTCGGTATGGATCCTGAGGATCTTGCATCTTTAAGCAATCTTCTGGTTCCTACCTTAATCTCTAACTTAAGCGTGAACCTGTTCATCCCAGTCACACTGGCCTACCCTCAAGTCTTTAAATTGGGCCTTTGTGTGTGTGTCTGTGTGGTATATATGTGTTTCTGTGTATGTGTACCTGTGTGTGTGTGTGTGTGTGTGTGTGTGTGTCTGTCTGTCTGTGTGGTATATGTGTGTGTGTGGTGTGTGTGTGTTTGTATGTGTGTGTGTGCCTCTGTGTTTGTGGGATGTGTGTGTGTGATGTGTGTGTGCCTCTGTGTTTGTGGTATGTGTGTGTGGTATGTGTATTTTGTGTGTGTGTGTGTGTGTGTGCCTGTGTGTGTGTGATATGTGTGCATGTGTGTGTATGGTATGTGTATGTTTGTGTGTGTGTGCCTATGTGTGTGAGGTGTGTATATGTATGTGTGGTGTGTGTGTGCATGTGTGTGTATGTTTGTGTGTGTGTGCCTGTGTGTGTG
>CAJQZJ010032643.1:2213992-2241061 GCA_907164525.1 Lophiomys imhausi | reverse complement strand
TGTGTGTGTGTGTGTGTGTGTGTGTGTGTGTGTGTGTGTGTGTGTGTTGCTGAGGGTTGATCCTAGGGTCTCACTCAATGCCAAGCAAGTACTACACCATGGCTTTACAGTGTGAGGATGGCAATTCTTAGTGATCTGTAGTAGATTAATAATATGCATTGGTAAGTAATGTTTGTGGGAAGTTGTCAAATGAATGGCAAATTCTGCCTTTAGGTTTGTCTGACTTGCAATAAAATAGATGGCCAGATTCTACTGCAAACACATACACTTGGAGCAAAGTTTACTTCTGAGGGACAAATATGTATATTTTGTAAACGTTGGGTAAATGTTCTCATTGAGATTAGCAAGATTACAGATCCTATTCATACAGTGATTCTGGACCATAACCCCAGTAACATCCTGTGCTGGTCTGAATTGGAATGGCCCTCATAGGCTCATATATTTGAATGCTAGGTAGTTAGAGACTGGCACTACTTGACTGGAATTAAGAGGTGTGGCCTTATTAAGCAGGTGTGGCCTTGTTGGAAGAGGTGTGTCACTGGGGATAGGCTTTCGGTTTTAAAATACTCAAGCCAGGCCCAGTGTGTCTCTCTTCCTGGTGCCTGCTGATCTGGATGTAGAACTCTCAGCTCCTCTCCAAACCATGTCTGCTTGCATACTGCCATGCTTCCCACCATGATGACAATGGACTAAACCTCTGAATTGCAAGCCAACCCCAATTAAATGGTTTTCTTTTGTAAGAGCTGTCATGGTCTTTTTTAGAGTAGTCATGGTCATGGTGTATCTTCACAGCAATAGAACATTGACTAAGACACATCCCAACAGCTTTACGTGCTCAAATGCTCATCCTGCCAGAGTGGAGCTATTTCCCTGCCCTCATTTTCTACAAAGGTCATAAATGCTTGAGCTCTCCAGATGCATGTGGCCACCTTCAGAAGAGCAGCAACCGAGATCAAACCCTGTGTTTAAAGCTTGTGAGTCCCTCTTCTTCCCACCGCTCTGTTACCTCAGGACTGTGTAAATTTGGGGAAACAGAATCTCCTTTCTGTTAGTATTTGTAAGCTTCACAGTTACTTAAAAAGAAATAGCTAGGAACAGGGTCAAGCCAGGACCATGGAGATTTTTATGGTTGTTTTGTTTTGTTTTATTTTGGCCAAGGTCAACAATTAAAGCAACAAAAGGTGTCAGTCAGGCTTCACAGCATTGAAGACTTTGAGACTCTCAGGAAAACTTCTCTCTATGATGGGAGGCCTCACAGCCTCTGAATCACATATGAAGCAGCCCCAGGCTTCTGATTCTGTCCCCAAGATCCCCAGTGATTGGTTCACCATGACAGGACATCACTCTTTGTCCTGTTGACATACCATCCAATGGGATGATTCTTTTTAGGGAAGGTTGCCCCGTCGTGGGGGATCATTGTTGGGTTCTGGCCTTCATTCTAGTAGTGTCCTTTCTCCTAATTGTGGCAACCAAAGGAAAGGACCAGTAAGATGACTCAGCCAGTGCTTGCTGTCAAGCCTGAGGACCTGGGTTCAATCCCAACGTTCTACAAGGTAGAAAAAGAGATCCAAGAAGGAAGTCCTCTGGCAATCAGATAGGCACCATGGCACACACATACACATTCACATAAACATTCATACACATGCACATAAACACAAACACACCAATAATAAATATTATTTTAAAGGGAAGAAAATGTTGCTAGACCGTTACCAATATCCCCTGGGGAAATGTCATGCCTGGTTAGGAACAAATGTCTCTGTCTACCATCTTCATAATACCTCTTAATCAGTATTAGTGCTCTGAGTATTTTAGATGAGAAAGCTAATTTTCTCCCTGAAAAAGGACTTCACTTTTTTTTTCAGTACATACTGCTGAGAAGAAAATTCTAACCAGGGCAACTCCTAGCACGAAGGGCTTAAGAACAAAGCAAGACACAGGGCTGCACTTTTGATCCATGTTTAATTAAAAAGAAGTCACGTGAATAGAAATGGACACAGAAAAAGGTGGGTGGGAAAGTGTGGTAGCTGCAACGAAGTCACTTCAATTCTGAACCCACATGCACATTCCTGTCAGTTTTCACTGACCCTGCACGCCTCCTGAAATCTCAAACACTGCAATAGTTAACGTCCTTTCACTGATCTTACACGGATATTCAACAACAGTGTGTGAACGATCGCTTTCCACTTCCCCAATACCCAAGTCCTGAAGACACACACAGCCAAGGCAAATGTATCCACTATGTATTAACACAGAGTGAAGAAAGTACAGCCAGCCTTGATTCTTTATTACACAAAGTCGGCACTAGCCCACGAGCTTTGCGCACGGACACATGTCTGCTAATATTTTCATGAGAAAGCATTTAGGCTATACAACCATTTGTTCTGAGGACAATCAGTCATTGATGAATTACATCTGATGCTACTGAGCACAGCTATGTGCAGAGAAGTTTCCATGGCTTGTATTTGAGCAGACTTGAAATATGAAAAGGCATAAAAATTTTAAATGTAGAGATGTGAAACTACAATGAACATCCTACTGGCTTGTTTTATGGCTCATGATTTTCAGTGGGGCCAGTCAATACTCTATTTTTATTATTTTCTACTCTAGTGTATAGTATTATCATATCTTTCTAACTAAGAAATATATATATATATATATATATATCTTTGGGAAAGAACTCTGATCTCTGAAAATATATACTGGTGATAATTTTGCATTAATGACCTCGCTTAAAATAAAATATCCCTCTCTCAAGCTAGATGCTAGGCAGCACTAAACTCATTCTAGACATTTGCCATATGGGTAGTAAAGAGAAGCAATAGATTTTATTCTCTCTTCCTTTAAAATGCAAATTCTTTTGGCCAGCATAGAGCAGTCAGCAGCCTCCCCTGCTCACATCTCATCTGCTGATGTTAGGAAGAACCCTGCCTCTTCTGGTACTGGATTCTGAGTTTTTCCAATTGCTCTACACACTGAGACTGGGCCATCTTCAGCATCCTGTTCTCCTCCGTCAGAGCCTCAAATTCACGAACCAGCTGAGCAGCGTCCAGCTTCTCCTTTTCTGCCTGGTCCAGCTTGGCAATGAGCTCCTTCCTGAAATGCAGGGCACAGGAAGGAGAAGCACAGACTTCATTGCAAACATACCCAACAATCTGAACTCCTCATGCTGTGCTTCTTGCTGATTACCCTTCTGACCACCTTACTTTCCCTTTTCGTTTCTTTAAGTATTTTTATAGTTTTTATTAGCTTACAAAGCAATAGGTTTCCTTCTACATGGGATTTTCATACATATGACACTCACTTCATCTCCCTACCCTCTTCCCCCACTGCACCCTTTGGCCCCACACTCCTCTTCCACTTTTTTGTTGCCGTCCTCTCCACACTTCCCTCTTTTCTTCCACTCTCAATGGACTACTTTCCACATTCCTCCATGTATGGATGTAATTCCTCCTGGAATTGCATATTTAACAATTAGAGGTTAGGATCCACATACAGTCTTTGTCTTTCTGAACCTGGGTTACCTCACCTACTGTGTCTTCCAAATCTAGCCATTTTCCTGAAAGTTTCATAATTCTATTTTTCTTTACAGTTGAATAAGCTCCACTGTGTACATGTACCACATTTTCACTATCTGTTTGTCTGTTGATGGACATCTCGGTCGACTCTATTTCCTTGCTGTTATAAAAAGAGATCTCCATGGACAGGCAAGTGTCTCTATAGCAAGATGGAAAGTCCTTTGGGTATGTGCCCAGGAGAGTTAACTAGGTCATAGACTGATTCTATTTTTAGGTTTTTGAAAAGTCTCCTCACTGATTTCCATAGTGGCTGCAAGAGTTTACACTCATATCAACCAGGGATGAGACAGTGTCTCATTCTGCAGTCCCAAGTTGGCCTGGAACTCACTATGTAGCCCAGGATAACCTTAAATGTATAGCAATTCTCCAGCCTCGGCTTCCTAAGTGCTGAAGTTACAGGTGTGAATTACAATGCCTAAGAATTAGTTTTCTTTTTTTTTTTTATTTTAATCTCTCCAAAATTACAAGATTTGGGACCTTTTACTTAGCACCTCCACTAGACATACCCAATATGCTAGACACATTCTAAAGACTTATAGGTCAACCATCCAAAACAATGATCTTTCAAATTATGTAATGTCTGTGTGTATGCATTGTGTGTGTGCGCGCATGCGTATGTGTGTGTACGTGTGTGAGTGTGTGTGTATGTGTGTGCACGTGTGTGTATGAGTGTGTGTGTGCGTGCGTGTGTACAGATGTGCACATGCCACAGCCTGAGGTGGGATCAGCTATGGGCTCCGGGGATCTGACTCAGGTGGCCTGGCTTGTGTGGTAAGTGTTTTTACTAACTAAATTCACTGGCCTGTGATCTTTTTTTTTTTTTTTAAGTGCTACAAATTGAGTGCTGACTTCTTATCAGACAAAAGAGCAATGCATTTCTGTTTCTGAGAAAGTAAATGTCAATGTAAAAAAAAAAAAGGTGCAGTGAGTTATTGAAATTATTACTTTAGAATGGAATGAGAAAAAAACTATTGCAGTCACAGTAATGCAGTATACATTAAGGCCCTGCCTACTGTCATGTGAAGAAAAAACTACTTTGTCTCTTACTGAGTCTTTGTCCTTGAAACTCGTGTTTAGCTTCTTTTGTTTCTTATGTCTCAGTTTAACAAATCTTCATGAGGTGTTGGAGCTGGGAAGTCAGTGGCAGAGCTCTTACCAGCCATGAGCTCACGGCCCTGGGTTTAATCATGAGGATATTATTTTACATGTCTTTCTCTAGTATTCACACATATATAGCTGCCCCTTGGTACCGATCAGGCATTGGATCCGGAGGGTCCTGGGTCTGGAAACCCTGGATCTGCTGAGGCTCAAGTAAAATAACATAATATTTTTATATATGTACACATATCCTCCTGTGTGTTTAACTCTAGAAAATTTACAATGCCTAGCACAACATGCACCTATGTAAAAATAAATATATTCACATAATATTATATATTATATATATATAATATAAAATGCTATTCTGTTTGAAAAGTAGCACAAGAAGCACACCCTAAATGCACAGCGGCATCCAGATGTACGGTTGATCAAGTCTTGACATAGACCCCTGCACAGGAAGGACTACACTCTTAAAAGTCTACTCTCTTTCTTCTTACACTGACCCGATACTACACAAAATAAGCAGAAAAATGGAATATATATATTCCTACAAAATAATAATATCCACGTTTATATTGGAAAGAAATCCAGGGCTACTGGAGCAAGGAACCTTTTCTGATCACAATCCCTATCTGTAATATTCCAATTATCCATGAATAGAAAGAGACACAGCTGTCTTGTTTATTTAGATCTACTGAGCCATTTGAGCCTTTAAGACCATTAGTTAAAAATGAGATGTGACTGGTATATGCATGTAATCCTGGCTCTTGGCAACCAGAGGCAGAAACTTGTGGACAGCCCAGGTTACACAGAGAGATCCTATCTTAAGAACTAAAAAGAAGCCAGGTGTGGTGGTGCATGTCTTTAATCCCAGCACTGGGGAGCCAGAGGCAGGTGGATTTCTGTGAGTTCAAGGCCAGCCTGGTCTACAAAGCGAGTCTAGAACAGCCAAGGATACACAGAGAAACCCTGTCTCGAAAAACCAAAAAAAAAAAAAAGATATTATTTGTTAAAAAAAAAAATCACACACAAAACTTGGGACACAAACCAGACCAATTCATGAATTATGTATATGCTAGTGTAATCTGCATATTATAATGCATACCTAAATATGGCTATGCAATGAGATAATGTTGGATGCTAAAACAAGTGGGTGAAAGAAAATCCAATGATGTAGCTGGAGAGATGGCTCAGCAGGTAAGGGCAATGACTGCTCTTCCAGAGGCCCCAGGTTCAATTCCCAGCACCCACATGGCAGCTCACAACTGTCTGCAACTCTAAGATTTGACAAGCTCACACAGACATGCTTGCAGGTAAAGCATCAATGCACATAAAAAAATTTTTAATTAATTAATTTATAAGAGAAAATCTGATGAATAATAATACAGTCACATATTTGGAAAGTGTATTCCCACAAAATCTGAGGAACCACAAAGGGAAGAGCAGTGGGATGGCCGACTGAGTGCTTCATCAGATTAACAGCATTGTCATCACAACTGAGGAGACAATGGATACCCCAGACCTGTGAGGAGCACTCATCACATCTGTGGGATTGCCTACCCAACCCAAAACACACAAGTTACCTCTAAACAAGAGGAATATTAGACAACACAAGAAAAAAATCCCTCATTGTTGAGGAAGAACAAAACAAACTTTGGGAAATTTTTTTATAATTAGTAAATCCAGTAAAAGACATATGAGAATTTTAACACTTCCTTTGGAGATTTCTGTAAATTTGAAGCCATTGAAAGAAAGTTATCTCTGAAAGATGAAATAATTAAATCAGAATAAAATTCCAATATTTTCTTCCTATGCCTGAGAGACTCCCTTGGCCACTAAATTTGGTATCCGCTGAGCAAAACCAAGCATTGTAAAAGAAGCACCCAGCAGGACCAAATGGGAGGGTGTGGAACATTTGCAGGCTCATACACTAAGTTCCTAGGTTCCAACGGATCTCTGGATCTTCCAAGATGTTTAAAATAGAACAGGCTCCCAATAAATACTTGATGAATGAATAATTGAAGCAAAAAGAACTTCAGGGAAAGATCATTCATATCTTAAAAGAAAGAAAGTTAACTCAAAGTGGTCCATTTAATTAAAAAAGTCACAGAGCTAATAAGAAAAGGCAGACATCAAGTTTGCCCTTATTAAATGCTTAGTGCTCTGTGTCCCTGAACAGAAACTGCCGTAATTAAATATTGATTGGTAAATGTTCTCTTGTAACTATCTTAAAGAAAGTAATGAGCTAGAAAACCTACATGGGGTTGAAAAGGAGAGACCTGCTGCAAATCTTCCACCCATCCCTGATCTGACTGCCCACCTCTCACATAGCATGACCATAACACATGAAGCTTTTAGGTCGGTGCAGACATCCAGTTTCACTTCAAGGTCGCGTGTGTAGGGTGTGCCGATAGCTAATTTCCTGACTCCTTATCTGACTTCTCTTAATCCCCCAATGCTATCTGTCTGTCTTTTGATTTCTAGCAATGACCAACCACAGAATCACTGATTTTATAACTGCAAGGAAAGGTTGAGATGGTCTTGTCCCATCTCTCTGGAAAATGTCAATAATAATGTCTTCTTTACTGCAATCAGGTAGCCTTGGCTGAAAGGTTCTAAATTAGCTTCATGTAAGCAATTAATTATATAGATATCCAATAAAAACTGTCAAAATTCTGCTGTCTCCTGTTTAGGATTTATTTATTTAGACATATTTTATGTCCATCCATTAGCAAGTCATGAGTAAGCCCCAGCACACCAAACTACTAAAACTATTTTATAAATAGATGATCTCAAGAAGAATTCATTATTTACAATGAGTTAAAATGTGCTCCCACTTTTGATTTTCAGGCTATCATGTCTATCTCTCATTCAGTGTCAAATGATGTGGGGTGGAAGGCCATGGCTACAAGCAACTTATCTCGATGTGTAGGGGTTAGATAAATTAGATTTAGAAAATATATAGGAGTTTCTGATACTGTCTCTTAACTCGGGGCCTGAAGAGCATTATCAGCATGAAGTCAGCAAAAACAGGAAACACTTAATAGACTGAAAAACAAGGCTGAAGTCAGGAAAAACAGGAAAGACTCAATAGACTTGAAGAAACAAAGTATCTGGCCTGACATTGTTTTCAGCTGCTAAGTGGGCGGAGCCCAAATTAAGCTGAAACAGAGTTCCTCCTATTTAAGGACAGTGCGTGGAGCCCAGAAGAAGAAGAGGCCCCTGATGCTAGAGAGCTCCAAGAGTCCTGCTGAAAAAAGGGCTGGCCATTGATGGCCAGCTCTCTCCCTGAAACAGAAAGAAGCCGGTGAGCAAAGAAAGCCTGAGCAAGACACCAAAAGGCCAAGGACTGGACCCTGTGGCTCAGCTTTTGCCTGTAGGGGTTTGATCTGTTGGAACAGTGGCCTAGGGGAAACTGTGCCTGGCTTTAAGGACTGAGGCAGAGCAGCTGAGTTCCTGATTCAAAAGAAGTAAGTTGGCCTGCAGATGGCTGGGGTCTCCCACAGAGAAGAAAGCATGAAGCCTTATTTAAGGTGAGACTGCAATAACCAACTTACCCTGATGAACCTGCATCTGAGAGATCCAGAAAAAGGACTGCTAAGTGCGTTAAAGAATCTACAACAAAGACTGTGTTCCTGACGACTGAGGACCTGCCCCAGAGACTGTATCATTCTAAAAGGTTATGAAAGTAGTTGTTATAATTATCAATAGGTTTAGTGGATAGGTTAAAGGGGTTGTAAGAGTTTATAGGATTAATAGTTAAGAAATTGTTGGTGTTTGTTATAAGTGAATTTAGTAATAAATAAATGTTAAATAATAATTTAAAAGTTCGGTTACATCGATGTTAAGAACTTGTAGCATGATGTATCTCAGCAGTCTGAGGGCCACACCCTTAGGGTCTGCCATGAATCATCAGAAATCCCCATCCTAAGCCACATACCTGGAAAAATTTTACTCGTAAAGAAAAAGAGAGAGAGAAGTGAAAGTGTTAGAAAGAAAAGATTAACATTTTGTGGAGATTAATTTCAAAATGTAGGAAATTCTTCAGGTTCCAAGAAGCTGAGTCATTGATGGTACACATAGTTTTTGATCTAGAAAGATTGCTATCAGGCTGGAGAGATGGCTCAGCCATTAAAGGCTTGGCTTGTAAGGAAAACTATGAGAAGAAAGATCTTTATCATGGTGTTCAGTATGTGCAAAATTAACTAAGAATTTTTATTAGAAAAAGTTAAAATTCTAGACAGTTTGGCCCTGATGAGGTTAACAGTTTTGGAAACTAATGTAATAACATAGCTATCTTTTTTATTTTAAAATAAAGATTTGGAATCATTGACCTGCTGGTGATACTTGAAAGATGTGCAGCCAGAGTCCCATATTTAACTAGAAGAAAAGCAGATGACTTGAGACAATGGGAGTATGAAAGGTCTTACCTTCTTTTTTTTTTTTTTTAAGATGGAGAGATAACAAATGGTGTTGAATTGAGGCTTCCAAAACTTGATCTGGATGATGGTGCTGAAAGCTCATGAATAAATAATAAATGCATACATGTACTAAGTATGGGAGGCAGAGGCGTGGCCAAAGGACAACAGTGTACGCTTGCAGGGCAAGTGAGACTGAGTCTAGCCAAGGGTTTCAATTTAGTATGATCGGTAAATAGACTTGAAGAGTCTGTCCTACACAACGCCATTACAGGAGGCTTACCATCACCCTTGGCTTTCACTCACTAGCTGCTAGGTACAACTTCCTCACTTCCTAGTCAGGAAATCAGACATCTCCCTAGATATTATTCAAGTCCAGGGTTGGAGATGAGGTTGAAAGTCCTGTTGGGAGAAACTCTGCTGCAAGTAAAGGAAGATATGGGACCCACTCTATCAGTCACCCTGAGCTGATTCTCCAGTGGGGGATAAAGTAAAGACCAAAGTGTTTCCTTGTTCTATTCCCTAGGGATTGCATTGGTGCTTTCTCTTTACTAAAGGAAATCTACTTAAAGATATATTCATTATGGGTCCATGAAGGTCTCTGGCAGGTGGATGGAAATGAGATTCTAATCAAGGGACAAGACAACAGAGTTAGAAAATCAGTGACTGGGGCATTAAAGAAAAGTGTGATCTCCTAGCTTGATGACATCTGGAGCTTTGATATTTCACAAAACAACTATTTATTTAAATGAAAGAAAAATCCTTTGGCCCTAACTCTGCCTCCTCAAGCAATGTCATCAGGAATCAATTTTCAGGGTCTTCTCATCATTTGTCCAAGCATGAACCAGACAGTGTGTCCATTTTTGCTATCAGATTAGTCCCAAGAAACACATCTTCACTGCTTGGGAGTGAACTCCAATCCTCTACTTTACCCAGGAGGCAAAGTGTGTGCATAAGACATCATGAGAAAAAGAGAACAGGGTATTTAGGTCATATGCCACTATTGTAAACACTGTGGAAGAATAATGTTACAGGATATTTGATTAATGTACATAGAAAGCCTAATTGTTAGCCAAATATAAAAGCCTAAACAGATATTGCGTTTGTCAGATTCAGTTGTGTGTCCTCAAGAAATGCAGTTTGGATGTCCCTCTAAAAGCCTCCATATATAAGAATGCTAAAGAATGGAAAGTTCCTGCCTATTTTTTGGGGGGGGGTGTTTATTTATTACTTCAAGTTACATCTTCATCTCTCCACCCCTCCCAGTTCCACCCCCCCTCCCCCCTCCCACCTATCCTACTCCTCTGAAATGCATTGCCCCTACATATCAGCCCCCCTCTCAGTTCAACAGTCATATGAAGGCTAAGAGCTTCCTCTTGCACTGGGGGCCTATATGGCAACTCTATTAGGGCAAAGTGTCCCACTAACAGGTAACAAAGTCTATGTTCCTGTTCCTTTTGGTGTGTTGGTTGTAAGATAAGTTCCTGCTTATTTTAAGGCAAGTTGTTTGGGAGAGGTCTTGTAGTCTTTGCTCTATGACTGGAGGCAAAGTCAGCTGGGTAGCCTCAAGTCACCCTACCATAAGGGTGAAAGGGTTCAACCCCTACTGACTTGTCCCACCATGACTGTGACAGGGTTAAGCCTGCCAAGGGTGTAGTTTGCGACTTTTATAAGCAATTGGACCTTTGATAGGGTCTCTCTATCTCTCTCTGGCTTGGAAGAGTCTTTTTGGAGGAAGTAAGAGATATCGATCCTGTCTTTGGACTTGCAGGAGCAATAGAGAAGCAGCTGGCCGGACGCAGGTAAAACAAAATTCTAGGAAAGAGAGCTAAGGAACCCTCATGGTTTTGGAGGAGCTCAAAGGAAAGGTAGACTAACTAGGTAAAAGGACACAAATAGAAAGAAATTCCTAGCCAGGCATGGTGGTGCACTTTAACCATTTTTCAAAACTCACCCCTTGAGTGGACTAGCATAAATAAAACTGTCCCTTCTCTGTTAACTCTATGACAGTTACCTACTGATGTCCTCTCCATCTCCAAACTTTGGGAGACTTTCCCAGAACTTGGCTTTAAAAACCTGTGTTTGAAAATTATGTAAGGCAACAAATGCTTCTATTTAACATAAAAATCTCTGTTGACAATTTCAGAATGAATTAAATTCCATGACAAAAGGCAAACAAAAAAAGGCTACTTTTAAAGTTTTACAAGTAACATAAGTACCCCTTTACCACACTGTAGTGTGCCCTAGATAAGCTATTGTTCTCTACCATCACTCTATATTTTAATAAGACATAAGCATGTAGGTCTTATGGTGTTTGTGGCTCCCCAATATGAAAACATCTTTCTAATGCTTCTCCTGAACCCATTTACGTTACATGATACTTTTACTTAACGATAAAAAGAGAACTCTATTAAAACTGGGAAATATATCTAAATAAATACTTCTCCAAGAAAATGTAGAAATGGCCCAGAAGTGCATGCAAAGTTGTGCAACACCATAACCACCAGAGAAATGTAAATCAAAACCACAATGACAAATCATTTCTGCCCACTAGTGTGACTATTCATCAGAAGGGCAGAGCAAGCCCTGGGGAGAGGTGCAACAGTTAGAACTTTTCACAAATGTTTATAGTGACGTTGTTCGAAGTGCTAAACAGTAAAAATAACCCAAATGTACATTATACAATGAAAGGCAAATACGATGTATACAATAGGATATTATCCACAAACACAAGGAAGGAAGCACCAGTGTGTGATGTAGGAATGAACCTTGAAAGAGTATGCTGTGACTGCCTGAGAGTCACATCAAAAACATATTACACGATTACATTCATTGTAAAAGTGTCCAGAAGCAAGCTAGTACAGACAGAAATAGTTTTGTTTGCTGAAATACCTAGGAAAGAGGGACTGCTCAAGACTACAAGATTTCCTTCTGGACTGATGAAAATCATCTACAGCCATGTTGACAACTACACAATTCTGAAAACACTGCAGAGCCCTGGATTGTCAAAAAGAACATTTCAGTAAGAAGTATCTTTGAGTCTTTTGTAACTCTATCCTTTTCTGATATTGCTGGTCAGTGTCCCCAGCATTGTTCATATACAGATTAGAGAAATGTTTTCTCCACCCGACAAAATACAATCATGTGTGGAACTCACCAACCTTTACATTCGGTTGTAATTTAATCATATATTTTCAAGCATTCCTGTCTGGCAGCTGATGCCAAATTCCTAAAGCTATATTATGTACAAAAGAAGCTAAGTGTATGGAATGAGAATTCTTATAAGATGTATCAAAAAGACATGATGTACTGCAGCATATGCAATTATAAGGAATATGATCACAGGCAAACAGGCCTGGATGTCCAGCTAAAGTAGGAACTGGCTCATTAACCATAAGCCAGGAATAAATGTAAATAAATAGGATTTATCCCATGGTGAGAAGGTTTGACCATCTTGATCCACCCAACAGCCATGACCAGGAACACTCCTTCTGACTTCTGTGACTCTAAGTTATCCCAAACCTGACCCAGGGAGACCTCCTCTGGAGAGACAAGAAAAGTGCAGCATGAAGTTCAAACATTAGGTTGTGCTTCAACAATTCCACTACAGAAAACCTCTCTATGAAATACTTTGTGTCTCATGTGCGTGAGCCAGTTGTCAAAGGCATCAAAGTTAGCCTTTTGAAATTTTATGAAATGTTGAGAAAGAAATTCTCATCAAGATCATTTTTTAAATAGAATGATAATTGCCTGGGTCAAATCCATATAGCCTGATTTATCTTGCTTTAAAACAAAGACTGTTCCAAAAAGGATCTGGTTTTCTGAGTTAATCAGAAATCAAGTTGCTAAGAGATGAGCAACATTTGCTTATCCAGATATATGGTTATAGATAGGTGGTCTTCAAAAACCTCAAGAGATCTGTAGAATACGGTATTTAAAAATGTTTTCTTAACTTAAGATTTTTTGATATTGAGACATGTCAGCTCCTGACATCATCCTCTATTCTACTCCAAGTAGAACATGAGTATTGAAGAATCTCCAATTGGAGATGGTTGAATTAGTGGCAAGCACATCACTTGGCAAGAAAAATCCCTTGCTTCAACTTCAGACAGAATGCTGTCCAAAAAGGACAAAACTTGGAAGCAGGTAAGTTGACAGCCTAGCTCTGCCAAGACAGGGTAGGCAAGTCCTTCATTATTCCTGCTTTACAATAAATGTCTGTCAGAGAAACAGGGCCAAAAGGCTGAAGATCGATGCTGTAATGTATGGAGAGAAAATGGGAACTGTCCAGGCAGCCACTGGTATGTCATTTCTTAGTTTTGGAAGCTGCTGGCCCTGTACTTCCTGTAAAATCAGATATATTTATCCCTCTAAAGTCTCTGATGTGGTTGAATACTAGATAGCTAGAGTCTCATAGTTAAATTTTGAGTTGTTTAGGAATTAAGAGGGTGTTCTGGATCTAAGAAGATATTTTTAAAATTGTGATGCAAGTTAGAATGGAAGCTGAGTTGGATATAGAACTTTAAACTCATGGAGATGGTTGGATAGTAGAATGTTAAAGTCGGGTGTCAAATACATATGGACTGGACATCGGGAATGTATACTAAACTTTATAATTCTCATAATTGTGGCCTAATTATTTCTGTTGTTTTGTATTGTATTTGTTGTTATAAGAGAAAGAGGCATTTGTTGGACTGAAAGAGGGAGCTATGGGGGGGGGGAATAAGATACACCTTAAACTTAAAAATAAAAAAGGAAGTGGATGGGGGGATTAAGTGGGAAGGGACCAGAGGGGGGAGTAGGGAGGGGATTGCAATTGAGATGTAACTTGAAGAAACTAAATATATATATGTATATATATATATAATATTTTAAGTGGAAGCACACTCACAGCTCTTTTTCCTAGTGCAAAGGTAAAAGTATCTGATCTGTAGACAGTCTGTTACTTGTACCCACAACCCCTTCTCTTCCCACTCACCACAGTCTCTGCTCAGTAGAAGACTGAGCGAGAAGGTACTTACTTCCTTTCCTCAAGCAAGGCGATCTCTTTTTTGACCTCATGGTACTCTTCTGCTATTTGGCAGTGCTGTTTAAACACCTGCATGGATTCTGCGGAGTCGTGACAAGGTGGCAGAGGCTGCGCAAACAAAGAGAAGCAATCAGTCCAGCGCATCAGAAAGGAGCACTGTCAATCAACATGGCCGGAGCCAGACTACTTCCATTTGAGAGAACACAGAGCCATGCTGAGATGATAATGCCGATGCTGGCTTTCCCGTGGCATTCATGGGCATCTCACCCCTGAACCAGAGCCCCAAGACCTACTACGTGTCCGTGACCTGCCATGTTTGGATAAGAAATACGTTTCCTTTTAATCTGTGCTTCTCCTTTGAAATTGTAAAGTGCTTTAGAAAATATCAGTGGGAATACTCCAGTTGTCTATTTTAATTTCCTTTTTTTTTTTTTATCTGCGCCATGGTCCAGAGGCACAAGCCCATCAGAGTGGTGCAGTCCTATGAGAAAGACTCTTTTCTGTATTTCTGTAAAGCATGCTCAACTCAGAGACAGGATGTGAGGGTGGAGATAGTGCTGGCAGAATTACAAACTGGTAAGGAACACTAGACCCCTAAACCCTTGCTTGTGATACAGTAGGTGGAACAGAGAACAGATTTGAGTTTCTTCTCTTCTCCCATCTATGAAGAAAACAGGTCCACATGGTAAGCCTTCCTAAATATAACATGAAAACAATTCCTACTTCCAGAAATCATTGCTAAAGAAGTTTTCCATGAGTTTTTATTCTTATTTATATATCAGCAATGTGTGACTTAAAACACTACTGTTTGGAATAGAAATTGTCTTTTTTTTTCTTTGTTTTTGTTTTCTAATAATTTTGTTGGGTGTGGTAGTATACACTTTTTTAAAGATTTGTTTATTATATATACAGTGTTATAACCCTAACCCTGTCTGCATGTGTGCCTGCAGGCTAGAAGGCATAAGATCTCATTATAGATGGTTGTGAGCCACCCTGTGGTTGCTGAGAATTGAACTCAGGACCTCTGAAAGAGCAGCCAGTGTTCTTAACCTCTGAGCTATCTCTCCAACCCCATTTGTTTGTTTTTTTGAGATAGGGTTTCTACATTTAACAACCTTGGCTGTCCTAGAACTCACTTTGTAGACCAGGCTGCCCTCAACCCACAGAGATCCACCTGCTTCTGCCTCTTGAGTGCTGGGATTAAAGTCATGCACCACCACGCCGTGCTAAATTAATTACCCTTTAAAGAATTTTAAATCACTCCCTAATTACTTATGGAAAAATATGTAAAATCTGAGAACCATGGAAGTTTGTTGTTGAACAAGTTCTATGATCTTATCCGTCATTATAATCTATGTAGGTAAACAGTGTGTCTGACTAGGCACCATTCTCACTAATTTATAGTAGTAAAGTGTGAACTAATGGGTTTCTTACTATTTGCTACTATATTCTTCAAACACACAGATTTAGTGTGTTTACCATATTCTTCAAAACACAGTCATTTTTATGTAGTATCTTTCCCTGGATCCCTATGAGCACATTCACAACACCAACCCAGCCAACTGTAACCATGATCCTTTTTAATACAGAAAAAAAAAAAAAAAGGAAAACTAGGGCACAAGAGTATGGCAATATAATTCACCCTAGGAGATGAGCGCTTGCCAAAGGAATTCAGAACTCCTGGCTCCTTCTCAGTCAGTGTCCCAGAAATCTCAACCCACTTACCAATTTTCACCTGTTATGCTGGCAAGTCACCAAGTGTAACAATGAGTGGAATGAAAGCAACATACCCCAGGCTCCAGAGCCAAGCTTTTAAATCATCTGCGCCCTGTTAAAGGATCTGCCCACTGGCAGCCATAAGATTACACATTTCATCCCCTGTCCTCATCAACAGGGCAGAAGCCACACTCCCTTCAAGCAGGGTTCAGCAAGCCACTTGCCACCTGTAAGTACCTGAAGTGCAAATCCAGCAGCTACTTAATGTCACACCCAAAGGAATCTAAAGTCCTGCATAAAGGCTCTGCATCCCTAAGAGAATAAAGGTGATGACAGCTGGTCAAAGTGGGAAAGTCCTTTCTGCTGTGGATTAGAAGGAAAACTGAAACTCACAAGTATACCTCCTCCAAGCAAGGGGGGGGGTCCTCCCTCCTCCTTCCTTTGCTTGGCCCCCTGCAATTCTTTTTAATAAGTGGGATTTTTTTTCTCCATTACTCTGGTTTTGTGTTTTGTGATTTTATGAGTATGGTGTTTTGTTTGTGTGTAGATTTGTGCACCAAATGCATGCAGTGCCCTCAGAAGCCCGATGCTGTCGGAACCCTTAGAACCAGAGTTACAGACTGCTCTGGGCTGCTGCGTGGATGCTGGGTGTGGAACCCCCCACCTTCTAGAAGAGAAGCCGTTGTTCCTAATTGCTGAGCCATGGCTCCAGCCCCTTTGACTCTGTTTTTATTTGCACTTTAGCATGTTACCATTGAGTGATATCTCTAGGCCTTTTACATTTTTATTTTTGGACAGGATGTGCACAGATTCACATTGAATTCACCATACAGTCCAGGTGATCCTCAAACCTAACTCTTCAAGACTCAGCCCTGCCAAGCAGCTGGAATTACAGATGTACACCAGTGTATCTGGCTAACTGGCATGTTAATTCTAGAAATTTAAAGAGGTTGTATTTTGGAAGAAGAAGGAAACCTGTGGGGGAGAGGGGGAGGAACAGTGAGGGTAATGGAAGGAGTGAATATTTTCAAATCAATATAACCATTATGTACACAGATAAAAATGCCAAAATGAAACATATATACATATATTATATATAATAAATATATTTAATATATATTACAAATAGTATCTGCTTTCAAAACTATTTGAAAGGATACTTCTTACTTACGCATTGTGGTCATACTACTAAGGGCATGTGGGATTAGTAAGGCAGCTGAAGTTAGAAGTGAGTAAGATGACAAATTTTATTTTATTTATTTTAAAGCATAACACATGTTGAGGCAAAGGCAGATTTTCTGCTTCCCCAGCGCATAAGATGCTTTCCTTCCCAGGGTCTGCTGGTTGAGGCTCACTTCATTTTTACTCAGATTTTGTCTTCCCGGACCCTTTTGCCAGAGAACTTCAAATCTCTCACCACTTTAAAATGTCCAGTCATGCACTGCTAACCACAAACATTGCTGGGCAAATGGATACGCTTACTGGTCACCAGCATCGACTGTCATTTGAAAACACTGGACATTTATCCCAGCCCAGAAAACTCATCAAAGAATTTGTTTCTGTGCCTGGGGTTTGTATCCCAGAAGAAATTCCAAGCAATAAAAGCATTAAAACATTGAGGTTTTATAATGAATGCAATTTAGGATAATGATGTGCTACTACTCTGTGTGTCCTAACATTCATTGCCATAGTTTGTCAAACAGGTTGTAATGTCATCAAGTTGGCCCTGAACTTACTATATAGCTGAGGATGACCCTGAGTTTCTGGTCTTCCTGTCTCTACCTCTGTGTGCCCTCACTCCTGGTGTATGTGGTGCTGGAGATTGACCCCGGGGTTTTGTTCTGCAAGCAGGGTACTGACTAAGCTCCAATGGCAGCCTCTCTATTGCCACATGATAGGTGGGTACTGCTTGGCTCTCACTGATGCCAGCTCTCTCTGGCCTTCTTAGAGCTCCTCAAAAGAGGAGGCGATGTGACCACCAGTGTTCACTAATTTAAAATTCCACCTGAGAAAATACATTCCTAACGTCCAAACATATAAACATGAAGATGAAAAAGTCTTTGGAATTGATCAATTCCAGGTTCCAACTTGCTATGAATACTGGGAGATTTTGACCCTGAAGATAAGCAGATGGAGGAGAGAGAAATTACTCATCCTTGCCAAATGGCCAGCTTTGAGGAACTCTGAGACAGATATTATGCCTGTTGGCCAAAACTGGAGTCCCTTACTACGGTAGCAAGGATATGGAATTAGACACAGCACATGAAAAATAGTACAGAATGGGCACACTGCCTGGCACTGATCCAGGTGATTCTCATATCATGGACCAAAGTAAACCAGAAAAGGTTTTAGTGAAAACTTGCCAGAGCTTGCTTAAAAATAAATAAATTTATAAAATTTAACGAACAAAAACCAGAAATACTGGTAGGCTTAAGTAATGAACATTTAAAGCCAGCATGTATGATTTAATTGGTATGTGATCCCACATAACACGTGTCCAAACTGAAAACTAATGTATAATCTACGAGAATTCCTGGTGTAGCTAGAGAGAAAACATTAACTTTTGGGAATAAAAATAACAGTTTCTTACGGGTATGGTGCACACGTGGAATCCCAGTACATGAAGGACAGAGAACCAACAGATCAAAATCAACCCCCCACTATTGAATGAACTCAGCACCAAACTTCTACACCCTTGAAATATCAAGGACTGGAGAGATGGCTCAGTGGTTAAGAGCACTGGCTGCTCTTCCAAAGGACCAGGCCCAGCTGTCTTGTACTTGCCAAGAGTGGTCAGGTGGTGGGGGGGTGGGGGGGGGATTTCAAAAAACAAAACAAAGCAAAAAAAAATCAAAACAACAATAAAGATAATGGTGTTTTTATTCCCAACACTTGATTTTAAAGATTTTTCACTGAAATCCCATGCTGGGTAAAGGAGCAGTAAACAACTTCATGTTTGTGTTTTCTTCTAACATCTGGAGACATTGCCCTTGTCATCCTCTCATTAGAACGTTGCACTTCCTACACTTCGATGTCCTTAGTCCACACTCTAATCAAGGCAATGACGCTGATTCCAAAAGGACGGAATCCCAAAATTGTGAACAATGAAAAGGCAAGGATATTTCCAAGATAGTAGAACACCCTGGGAAGCAGCCAGTGCTAGAGCCCTTGCCCAACATTTGGGAGGCCTTGGGTTCAGTCTCTGGTAGTACACCCCCTGCCACCACCCTCCCACCAAAAGCAGTTGTTTAAGATTCAAGATCATAGATTCTGTGTTTTCACAGAAACTGCTTTTCAGTCTCCTCATGAAGCTATCTTACTGGAGTTCAAAGTGGGTAAATAAAGATGTCCTCACAGCCTCACTTCAATTCAACTTTGAGACAGTTTCCCAAGGCACATATTGGGGCTTGGATGAGGTCAGAGCCCAGGGCCGTGACTTCCTCTTCCCCCTCTTTCCTGAGAGGATGGAGCTTGCAAAGGCTTTAAATTACACCGCAGAGTCGGGAAGCCATTACAGCCTCTGGTATCCAGCCCAATCGCCAGGACTAATTTAACACCATGAAGTAAGAGAGAAACCAAACCGCAGGGCTCCTGTTCCAGGAATGCAGCTTGAACCACACCGCGCCATGTCAGCCATCGGTTCACAGTCTAATTGTATTCCATCCTTTGGACATGAGCCCGTGAGAAAGCACGCTGCCAAGCCCCCCCTACCGCCCCACCCCCGCACGCCACCCCAGCAAGGGACAAACTTTCTGCTTGGCTGCTTCAGAAACTACTGGCCCTGTTCACTTCAAAAATGCAAGAGTTGAATTCTCCTACCCCAGCTTCCCACACAGAAGCTAAATTTAGGAAGCCAAACATTCTACAGTGGTGGAAGGGAGTTTGTATTTATTCCTTGACTCTCGGGATTACCTGTTTGGGAGGAGGATAGAGATTAACACTCCATTTTAATGTCTCTCAAAATTAACAAGCATAGTCCACTCAAACTGAGAGGAGAAAACTAGTCCAGATTGGAGCAAGGAAGATCTAGAGTACATTCAATTATGTTCGTCCAAATTTTTACTATTTTAGGACTTTAAGGATTTGAAAAAATATTATAGTAACAGACACTTCTACAACACACACAGTACAGTCATAGTAAGTGCTGGAATCCACACTGTGTAATTTACATGTTATACCACTTAAAGTAAAACACATTTATGTTTTACCTGTTGATTCAGACTGTAAACGTGCAATGTAATTCAAGAATTGTCAAACTTTTCAGACTTTTTCACAAGGTATTTCCTAACAACCACTGATCGGACTTTCAAAAAATTACTTTTGCAAAATTCAAACTATCCTCTCTCTCTCTCTCTCTCTCTCTCTCTCTCTCTCTCTCTCTCTCTCTCCCTCCCTCCCTCCCTCCCTCCCCTCCTCCCTCTGAAAGGCCACCAAAGAGAAAGGACATTTTTATCAATATGTGCACAACAAGAGCGAGAGATTGGCCATTTTCAGCACCCCTCAGCCTTTCCAGACCACACTTCCAGGAGAATATTGACAAGGTCATGATAGCAGAATCTGGGGGTACTGGACTCAATTTGTCTTGCACTGTTTTCCATCCCAGATGTCAATTGATATACTGAGGCAAGAACTAAAAGAAGTTTCTGGCAGCCTGGTATAGTGGCACATGCCTTAAATCCCAGCATTTGGGAGGGAGAGGCAGGTGGATCTCTGAGTTCAAGGCCAGCCTGGTCTACATAGTGAGTCAAGGGCAGCCATTAATACATAGAGAAAACTTGTCTCCAAAAGACAAACAAACAAACAAAAAGTTTCTGACGAGGCTGCCTGATATGTTATGGTACTCCAGTGAAACTGTGCAATTTTCTATTTGTAGAAGTGACATCAGATTCTGGACTTACAGGACTCTGTCTGAGAAAAGGCAAGTTCAGTGTGTACCAGAGAGACACCTGTCACTCTCATCTCCCATCAGACCAGAGGGCTTTAGAAGGCTTTGAAGTTGTTGCTCAATTTGCTATTTTTTTTAAACATCATTGTTTTCCAGGTGCCTAGGCCTTATGAAGAGGACACTCACACCCCTGTCTGTAACTCGGAATCCAGAGACATGCATCCTTGGCTTTGCTTTGCACATTTAGAAATACATCACTTCATCTTAAATATTTTGGTCAATCATGAATTTCACCAAGGAAGACTACTGATGTTGATGGAGCAATTGTTTTCAAGTACTTCGTTAGGTTCTCTCATTATCATACTTCATTCCTACACCAGTGTGTGACAGGCACCAGCTGAAGAGAGTGAGGCTCGGAGAGCGTAAGCTTTTGTTAAGCCATACTGACTAAAACTTTTCCACTGTGGCTGTAAGATGGACTTGGTTTTACATTGGACAGTGAAAGAATTTCATCATGCTTCTGAATAGACAAAGGACAGAAGTCTGTCAACACCTTTCCAAATAGAAGAAAACTACTTTTCCCTAAGAAAAGCAGTAATTTTTTCACTCACTCTTGAGGTAGTGGACATAGAATAACACCTCTTTTTTCTAATTACATAATCTAAATGTGCTGTACTGAATTTTCTCCTGATGCCCACAAGGGATTTGGAAAGTAAATACCAAGAAAGGAATATAAAATTAACCTCCCACCTGCCCTTTAGCAGAGGCTGGAGGTCTAGAAATGAACATTATAGAGCAATGTTCACTTAATTCTATCTTACCCTGAGGTCTCTGACCCAGAATTTTGCATTGATAGAGACATCAAGAGAAAGGTTTGTCATTGCTATTCTTGCCCAAGGCTTTTTTTGGTCTCTGTGAAAATAGAAGCGTCACAAATTGCATGTTCAAACATGTCCACATTCTTGGCAAAGCAACAGAAAAATCTTGGGGGTCAAATTGGCAATAGAGTATCTACCAAATAGACATTTTATAGCTATGCTTTATAAATTACCATGGAATGTGCAAAGGATATCAGAAAGTCCCAACAAGTTTTACAAGGCGGTTCTAGGACTACATCACGGTAACCTTGCCAACCGTGAAGCAAAACAAGTCTCAATTTATCAAACTAATTTGGACAGCCCATGTGCTCCACAAAAAGTACTAAGAGAGAGATCAGCAAATTGATTTAGACAAAACTTTGACCTCAAGTTTCTCACGTATAAAGTGGAGTCAGAATAGTTAGCTTCTACAATTATTGCAAGAATCAAACAAGATAACATGTAGGGAAATGGCCCTGGCATGCTGTGGAGGCAATGTGCAGTGGTGGGACCTCATTCCCAGGGCTTGCAGAGAGAACTGGTGCTAATAGATGGCACTGTTTGTTCTTCACTTGGCCAGGTTTTAAGTCCCCTGAGCAGTGACACCCACAAGGTTCTTCTTTCTAGCTGGTGTTTATTTTCCCATAGTGGATTATGGAACTCGGTAAAAAGAATTACAAAATAGAAGAGCTCGAGTGTAACTGTAAAGATGGCCTGTTTCATGTAAAGGATGGCTCCTTTTGTAGATAAAGCAGCTTCATTGCTTTTAATCAGGACTTTCTGCTGGGTGTGGTGGTGCACCCTTTAATCTCAGCACTTGGGAGGCAGAGGCAGGGAGATCTCTGTGAGTTTGAGGCCAGCCTGGTCTACAGCTGGGACTTGGTACACAGAGAAACCCTGTGTCAAAAAAGAAAAAGAAAAATCACAAAAATACAGGACTTTGTGGTGTAGGGCGGCTTAAGTGTGTGCTTGTGCTAAGCACGGGAACAGCAATGTGTTCTTTCCCTCCTCCTCCCTCACTGTCTTGCTTTTTTTGTTGGTGGTGGTTTGTTTCTTTTTTTGTTTTTCATGGGTACACCCTGCCTTGGAACATAAAGATTGTAAGCAGCAGCTCTAGACAAGAGGTAGTCCTAACCAAATGTCTTGACAACCAGTAAGTGTCAAAAACGAGCTCCATCTCCTCTCCCCCCATAAACACAGATTTGCTTGAACACATTCTGTTGGGAGACTAGTGATGTCCTCTCTGTCCAGAAAGAAGCAATGCCATAACCACACTGAAGGAGAAAATCAAAGCCCTTACGGCAGAAACCATGGTGCCTACCTCGTCAAAGAACAATAAAGATGGAAGATTCTCACTGGAATAAAATAATTAAATAGATTTAAATTTCTAATATCTGTCAAACATAATTAAAGCTATAAAATTCAAATGGACTCAGTGGTGCTCTAACAGAAGATTATCTGGACAATCATCGGGGGTGCTGTGACTCCTCTAGAGATGGAGCCACAAGCAAAGGAAAACCATGGATAGTCCAACTAGCAGTAAGATGATTTCAACACATGTCGACCGCTGTGTTTCATCTGATTTCCATGACGATAAAATGCTTTGACATGACCTCATAATAGGCGGAACATATCCCTCTTACAGTCACTGCTATAGTCCTGGTAGTGCATATATAGACTACCCCAGGAGGACAGCACTCAATGAATGTGATGTGTCATGTGCACAAAACAGAAAGACAAGGAACATGGGTGGAGGAAGTACTGAATAGTTCTCCATTCTGGAAAGATGCTGGACCAGTGTGGGAGTAAGAGAAGTGTGATTAGATGTCAGCATCCAGAGAACCAGGCTGAAGAGCCTGCATGGGGCGTGGGGGGGCACAGAGGAACAGGATGATAAGCCTGAGAGCTGGAGAGCTGGAGAGGGCATGTTTGGGATTACACCACAGTCTCATGATAGCTGTGCAGTAACCACATAACCTTCCCACCTACTATGCGATCTTTAGTGAGACCTACATAAGTGATTATGATCTGTTGAACAGGCTGGTTATTGGAAGGGAGGGATAACACCCTTGTGTGTTGGAGAGCTAAGAAGGACCCTTGGCTCCTGCAAGTATCTGGGTCACATCTGAGTGGTTCTGTGTTGGTTCTGAGGTGCTACACCATCAGCTAAGAGAACTGGCTGCTCTTCTAGAGGACTGGGGTTCAATTCCCAGCAACCACATGGTGTCTCACAACCATCTGTAACTGCAGTTACAGGGGATCTGACAATACCAGGCTCAAAACTGTACACAGACAGACATGTAGGCAGTAGTCCTGTACACTTAAAATATTTAAAACCTCTTTTGCCTAATGCCTGAATATACCATCTTAAAAAAATTAAAAGTAAATTAGCATCTTAAAAAAACATACTGATGTTCTACTGGGGTATCTTTTCACAGAGCATCTAGAAACTATGTACAGCAAATATTTTCTCATAGGCTGAAGGAAAAATTTTCTGAAGGTCTCAACTCCCACTTGCTTTGTTCCTCTAGAGCAGTGGTTCTCAACCTTCCTAATTTTTTGACCCTTTCACATGGTTCCTCATGTAGTGGTGACCCCCAACACAAAATTATTTTGTTGCTATTTCATAACTGTAGTTTTGTTATTTTTATGAATCATAATGTAAATATCTGATACACAGGATATCTGATATGTGACCCCCCCCAAGGGGTCACAACCCACAGGTTAAGGACCGTTGCACTAGAAGTTGTCAGAAAACTGGGTGGTAGAAAAAAAATATTATTCCAAAGCCTTGGAAATATGACAAATTTTCTCTGCAGCATTTAGTGCTAAAACATTAACCCAAAATGGAGCCAAAGTCCACAATGGCCCAGAGACAATGCAGCAAAGGAAAGTGGGACCAGCCAGGCGCACTCTCAGCTACTTGACTCTGAGCGTGTGAGGTCCAGATATCATAGCTGGATAACCAGGGGCCTTCCATAACTGCTTCTGTCTGACCTTGGACCTCTGAAACCACAGGTGCCTATGACTTAGAAAGCCCTCTACCTATGATCAATGTAGGTTTCCACTTAGCTATTCCCTGGCTTGCAATATTTGTGGCAGTACAGGAAAGCGGGCATGCATTCACAGAATCCTTACCTGGAGCTGCTGCTCTAACTCTGGAAAGACCAAAGGAATGGCATCTTCAGATGCTGTATCATCTAAGATATAAAAATACAGTGATTATTCAGCATGCTTTGTGTCTCATGAGTATCAACCATCATTTTCTGTGCACATGGAGGCACAGAGAGCATAGTTGGCCTGACACAAAGCTTTTGGATTTTGTGTGTGTGTCCTCAAATGTCCACTCTAGTAACTCTCCAAGTAATACTGTCACATTAGCCCAAACCAAAAAATATGATCTGCAGGAAAGTGTTTTAACAAGGTGCTTATGAGGTGGTCCGAGCAGCTCCAATGGGGCACAAGGACAAGTGTGAAAAAACAAAAGCTTCATTTAAATAGTTTTGTCCTTTATCGCAATCCACCATTTATAAGCAGCTCTCCAGAACTCACTGGGGGTGACTGTGGGACAACAGCCCAAACAAGGGACTCTCTCCCCAGAGTGTCAGGCAACACTGCCAACCTTGGGCAGAATCCACACTGTTTCCAAATGAGCCTAAGCCCACACAACTGACAAACATGTAGCAGCTTGGTTAACCACAGACAGCTCTTGCTCCTTCAAAAGATACATTCTTGAAAGCCTGTGAGAAAACCTGGCAGAAATGCTGGCTTAGATACTCAAGTTAGCCCCAAATTTCCTCAAGAACAGGCTGCTAAAACAGCCTTGGTACCTTAGTAAACAGGATCTGTCTCTCTAGAGAGCTTTGCCTCCATGGGCACATTGGCTATTCCTTTCCAAACCCTTCCCCCAATACATGCCTGAGAATGTAACACACACACACACACACACACACACACACACACACACACACACCCCCATGCACATTCACCCACACACACGCACCTATGCACACTCACATGCACACTTAAAACCAAAGCCATTTCAAGTCATAATAAAGCAAGTAAATACATTACTTTTTATATTCTCACTAACATAATCAAAATCACTGATTAAAAACCAATTAATGTTCACTTGTAATTATGCATGTCATGCACAACAAAGAGATAAGGACAGTCATGGTTGGTATACATGGAGATTTATTTCCATGATCCCCCATGGACAAAAATCTGAGGATGCTCAACTCAAATTCTTTATATGAAATGGAGAATTTACATATAAATGTATCCTCACACAATCTTTTATCTCTAGATAAGTCCAAGCAACACAATGTGGTTGCTACGGAAATAGTTATACTGTACAGGTTAAGCAATAACAACAAAAAGAAATCTGTGCCAGCTAAGTTCACACACGATTTTAAGTTTTTGCTACCCTTAGTTGAATCCAGATACAGAACTCACAAATACCTAAGGCCAACAATATCCTTTCCCAACTCGCTGAGAGCACGGAGTAAATACACAGGGCATTTGTGTTTTCTGAGGGATTACAGATCTTTGAAGGCATGGAAGACAACTACCAGAGATATGATTTAAACAAAGAATATATTAACCTCTACCAATCACCTCAGGGGTCTGGTCACTCAATAATAGTTGGTACATTTTGGTCAACAGCACTGAAATATTTCCACTTAAAAGTGAGCTAAAATAATGACAATGTATTACCAAATTAAACTCCTTTTGTAGCTGCAGTTGTTCTGGTCAATGGATGTAACAATGGATAATCCTAATCATAGGCATCATAGAAAGTTAAAACCTGTGCCCCTTGGATGTTTCTATTCTAACAGAATAGAAACAGCAAATTCTAGCCAGTTACAGTGGCTTTCTCATTCCCCACCATCACTGGTAAAGAAACTGGATGAAATTATCACTACAGACACATTGGAGAGATACTGTCAGTTACAAAGGTTATAAGACTGACTTGAGTCTTCAGTGCATTTAATTTACTTCAGTCCAGTTTCAAAAGCCTAGACAGACATTGTAATTATTTGAGCTCATCAGGTCCAAGACCAGAGTGATTTGGCACAGTAAATAGAAACATATTATTATACTTTGGCATCCCAACCCTGATGACCACATATGAGCAGGCACTTGGAAGGAGAAAGCACTTCCGTAAAGTACAAACACAGACAGGCCATGATAGAATTTTAGAAGCTACTGAGGAATGAAGCTCAGGGCTTCCTGACATTTAAGCCATCCTATCTACTGTGTAGTCACACTCCTTGCTTCATTATTTAAAAAAAAAAAAGAGTGGAGGATAATTATCCATCAGCTACACTGTTGTATTTTTTTTAATAATTTATTTTTTATTTCTTCAAGTTACATCTCAATCACAATCCCCTCCCTACTCCCCCCTCCAGTCCAACCCTTCCACCCTCCTCCCCCTCAGCCCCACCATCCTCTTCCCTTTTTTTTTTTTTTTTTTTTTAGT
>CAJQZJ010032643.1:2141531-2183992 GCA_907164525.1 Lophiomys imhausi | reverse complement strand
TTTTTTTTTTTCGAGACAGGGTTTCTCTGTGTAGCTCTGGCTGTCCTGGACTCGCTTTGTAGACCAGGCTGGTCTCGAACTCACAGAGATCCACCTGCCTCTGCCTCCTGAGTGCTGGGATTAAAGGTGTGCGCCACCACCGCCCGGCTTGGCCTCCACTCTTGATGAGAAGTGAGGACATGTAATGTACCCTAATCGCTGAGAGACTCAGGGGCAGAAGATTATTACACTATTAGATGGATGGGGGACGGGGAGGACACCTGTTCTATTGGCAGACTACCAAATAGCCCTTCCCTCTGGACAGGAAAGTGAAGGTAGGGCTGGTTGTAAGTGTAGGAGATGGGAAAGGCATGAGCTGGAGAACCCTTAGCAAGGGGACTCATACCCCTCTACGAGATCAGGGCAGTCCTGAATCTGTGCTGTATTTTCCTGTTTTTCAACACCTTACACTTGTTTTGTGACACAGATTCCCCATGATAGCACTTTAGATTTCTCTCTAGAAGCTAAAACATTGAACAAGGCTATCTGCAGTACATTTCAGGCATGGAGATGAGGAAACAGAGGAAAAGAGCAGGTGGCAGAGCAGACTATTCAAATTCAGATTCTCTTACACCCCACACCTCTACCCCTACACTTGAGGCAGACTTCCCCAGCACCTCAGCAAATCGGGTCAGGTGAAAATGGGCTCTGAGTCTCATTCACTGACTCAATATTTGTGTTATCAGATAACTGGCAGTAGACTGGTAAAGAAACATGAAACACCATGTCCTTTTCAAGGGTATAGCAACCATTAAGTCAGTCACCTAGCCAGTGTGCTAAAAATGATGTGTGCTCAAAAGAAACTTTTTTTGTTTTTTTTCAAATGAGTTTACTTACATATGTGTGTGATGTATGCATTCGTGTCCAGTTGTGTGGAAGTGTGCACATGTGCACGCATTTGTGTGGAGAAAGCAGAGGTCGATGTCTTCAGTTACTTTCCAGAACAATGTTTGAGATAGGGTCTCTTATTGAATCTGGAATTCATCAGTTCAGCAAGACTAGACAGCTAGCAAGCCCAGGGATCCTCCTGCCCCCACCTCCCCAGGGCTGGGATTATAGGGGCTCACCAAGGTGCCCTGCTTTTCTAATTGAGTATGGGGAATTGAATTCAGATCCTTACATTTGCATGGCAAGGACTTTCGACTGAGACATACCCCAAATCTACTTTTCTTATGACACAGAATCTTATGCAGTCCAGGCTGTCCTCAAATTTGCTGGTAGCCAAGGGTGACCTTGAATTCCTGATTCCTCTTTCTACCTCCCAAGTGCTGGGATTACAGATATGAATTACCATGCCCAGCTCAAAGGAGAATGTCCAATTTAAATCCCCCCCCCAATCCTGGATTTCAGAAAAGCAACCAAGTAAAATCAGAGAATTCAGAAAGAAATGCCTAAACCACAGTTCCTAGCATGCTCTATCATTAAAGAGCCCCACTGCCCTCTACCCTTTCATTTAATAAGACATTAGATTGTTTGCTCGAAATGGAATAGCATGGCTTAGCTTAATATGAGGAATCAGTTAAAACCAAATTATTGTCCAAGCAGGGACAATCGTCAACACTTCAGAAAGAAAAAGGATAAAAACACCAGCCATCTCTTCTTGTCAGAGCCATTTTTGGGAGGATATGAAATGACTGGAGAGGTTGTGTATGTATTACAGTGCTATACAAAGGTGGGTTGCTGCTCCCTCACGAGCCACATCTTTTTCTCTGTGTTTGGTCACAAGTTGCAGTAGCTCTAATTGTCAACTTCATACCTCCTAGAACCTGGGGAAACTGCCTCACCTAGTGAGGGCGTGTCTAAATCAGCTTGGCCTGTGGGTGTCTCTCTGGGTGACACTTCTGATTACTGGAAGATCCATCCAGAAGCCATGGAAATCCTTACTAAACTCTTCCCTCATCCCTCCCCACTCTGGAAAACAAACAAAAACTACCACAGACCATGAGAGGGTCTGATGAGGAAGTCTGAATTAGCTTTTTTCTTTTGATTTTTGAATATCAGAGCACACAGATATTGCCGTCTTCTGACTCCCTCAAATATGACTCCATCCTCTAGACTACTTTGAAGTCTTAGCTATACAGGTGGTGAATATTTATTTGCATATTGTTAGGGAATTGCTAAGAATTAAATTAATTAGGAGCATTCTTCAAAAGCCCTTGATATTGAATATGAAAATAAAAACATGACCCATAGGAATGAAATCATCTGCATTTAGCATACATGAACCTTGGAGGAAGCTAAGAAAGAAGGGTACAAGTTGAATAAAAAAAGGATTTGTCAGTCAAATTAAGAAAAAAAAAACTAGTCTTCTAATCAAAATGTCTTCTGATGACTGCTTTCAGAGAGACTGCACTAGCACTCTCCAGAAGGAAAACCAATAGGATGTGTGTGTGTGTGTGTGTGTGTGTGTGTGTGTGTATAAAACTGCAATACATCTACATCTATCATCTATCTATCATCTATGTGTGTTACATACATTAGCTGGTAAAGATGAGTTAGCTTATAGCTTATGAACGTGCTCAAGCCCTACAGTATGTAGAGGGAGTCAGCAAGCTTGAGATCAAGGAGTGCCAGACGTGTAATCTCATCCACAGTTCAGGAGGCTCGAGACTCGGGGAATAGCCATGGTTCCTATAGAGGCAGCAAGGAGGAAGAATTTCTCTATGCTCAGAGAATAGTCAGCATTTGTGTTTTGGACAAAACCTACCCACCCTAGGCAGGGGACCCCACTTTCCTCAGCCTATATAAATGCTGGCAATTTCATGAGAAAACACTCCCCAATAGAAACATCCAGAATAGAGTTTGAATGTCAAGCCAACATACAAAATTAACCACCATAGGCACCCCTCTCGTCACAAATTCTTCTGGGGACTTGATGTTCCTGGCTTCACATGTTAAAAGGAAAATACCTTAGACCAGTTTACTACAGCACAGGGAAACAACAGTCAACTGACTCCCAAACTGGGCGTCAGCTACCACAATCACAGCAGGTTCTGAGAATTCTCCCAGCAATGCGATCTGACAGCAGTTAAAGGCAAACAGAGGCAGGTTATAGAAAACAACTTAGTTGGTTCCAGCTTAGTCAGCCAATCACGCAACTGGTTACAGCCTGGCCAGTTAATTATTTACAGCTTCATTAATTAGTAGGCTACCAGAGCCTCCAGAAGCCAGATAAAGTCTAGTTGCTGTGATTAGATTCTATATTGATCAGCTTTACTGGGTTCTGTGTAAGATCTCAGTCCAAATCCTGTACAATTCTGTTCAACACATAGTGCAGAAAGCAGCTACTGTTCATTATTTGTTTAATTCTATCACTTGGCCCCAACTGAACATTAATTATATCAAAATTTAATTAGAACTGAAGGTTTAATTACATGTAAATTCTTGCATCAGCAGCTTTCTGGGTGCTGGCTTTGTGCTGGGCACAGGTCAGTATTGCAAAACTGAGCAAGAACAGCTGGCTCATACCAAGGATTATAACTAGGAGTGCAATGAAGCAGGTGTTACCTGAGAGCATCTTCCTGCACTTTTTGTACCTCTCCTTAGAGATGTGCTTTATTTTTTCTTTTGAGTGCTCTTTCAGAGTTGGAACCTACAAGTGTCATTGTCAATCATTGCTGTGTTGTGGTTTTGTGATGTAGGAAACTCAGAGCAAGAGGTGAGTAGTGTACTTCAGAAGGTCTGAAAGTGAAGGTAGGTTGCTTCAGCTTAGCAACTGGAGGCGAAGGGAATAAATAAAACCAAGAACCCAGTGTAGAGCATCAAGGGAAGACAATTCAGAGAGGCAAGGTGGGGAGAAATAGCTGGTTTTATTCAGCTCTGCATCCCTAAAGATCTGAGGGTGTATGAAGAGAGAAATAAAATAGCCCAGTCCTCAGATAAGGAAGATACGACAAGAACAAAAGAGCTATTGTTCTCGAAGTACTTGAAGAAAATAGCAAGCAAGAGTTTGAGGCCTCCAAGACAGAGGTGTCCCAAATCAGAGCGAGCTTGTACAAAGAGGAAGCTGGACTAATTATTCATCAATGCCTGTTTCTCTCACTGGAAGCTTTCATTCATTCTGGTCTCTATGCAATTTCTCTGGTAAACCACAGTGTTTTATTAAGTCTCACCTGGGTGTTATTTCCTCCCGGAAGATATTGCTGTCTTTCTCCTGAATTCTTATCACCTTCTGTTTTAGAAGCTCACACAGGGATGGAAGTGCTCTGACCTATCTACATTCCTGAACACGCTGGGAGCAACTTTGTGATGCTGGGTCTTATTTTATCTTCAGAGCCAACCCAGTGCCTGACAGCCTGGCAGACTTAAGCAGCTGTTTTCTCAATGCAAAGAAGGAGTGAATGAATGAATGAATGAATGAGGATTCCATTCCTTCTTTCCTAACAACATTTAAGACAGTGTTATGGGAATTCGGTGGATGAGACAGAAGCAGTGACTAAACAAGAGTCTGACACTGTTCCTGGCCTCAAAGAGACCTTAGTACAATAATATTTACAAATGATGATGCCACATGAGACAAGTTGCCTAATCCCATGCCATGGCAGAAGGGAACAGCAAGGCTAGATTGAGCAAATAAAAATACAGAGTGCCAAGTTAAATTTAAATTTAAGTAAGTAGTGCTTAGCATCTCATGGAATATCTGGGACAGACTCATCATACACACTATTCACTGCTTAGTAGAATTCACATTTGCTGGTTCACTTATATTTTACTATGCCTAGAGTGAAGGCGGTGGGCTACAAGACATTGCTTCTGCTCTGTTTTTTATTTTTCTTCCTTTCAGAGAAGGGTGGGATAGTGATGAAAAGTAGGTGACTCAATAAAGATTTGCAAAGATCACAGGATGAAATGCAGGGAAGATGGGTAGTTCTGGGAGACGAACCCCTATGTGGCAAGCATCCAGAATGGCATGTTCAGAGACTGGCTGACATCTGGCTTGACAGGTGTATGAAATGAAGCTGAATGATCAGACAGGATCTGGCTGTGCTCCCTACTTTACAGCCTCAGTCTCCAGAATTACTACCCCTGCCCTTTTGCTGCCCTTCTTGGACAGGCAGAACGAGATCCTACTCCCTGGGCAAATAGTTTATCCTTACTTAATTAGGCTTGAACATTAGTCTCTCTCTGTAAACATCAAACAGGAAAGACCAGGAACATTTTGCAAACTTTATAAATTGCTCAATGCTTATGTGTGCGCTTTTAAAAAAATAAGGTATAACAAATATTCCCAATGTCCAGTCCGTACATATTTGATATTTGGCAGCTGATATTAATATCTTATTATCCATCTACCTCAATGAGTTTTAAGTTATTTACCTAAATCAGTTTCCATCTTAACTTGCATTACCAATTTAAAAATATCTGCTTAAACTTAGAACATCCTTATAATTGCTAAACAATTTAAAATTTAACTGTGAGACTAAAATTATCTAGTCTTCAACCACATCAGAGACCTGAGAAGGATAAATATGTCTGATTATACAGAAAGTTCAGAGCCAGCATCTTCCAAAACTTAGAAATGACAGACAACTGGCTGCCTGGACAATCCCCAACTTCTCTCCATACATTAGAGCATCTATCTTCAGCCTTTTGGCCCAGTATCTCTGACACACATTAATCGTAAAGCAGGAATTATGAAGGACTTGCCTACCCTGTCTTGGCAGATCTAGGCTGTGGACTTACCTGCTTCTAAGTTTTGTCCTTTTCTGACAGCATTCTTTCTACAATTGAAGCAAGGGATTTTTCTTGCCCAGTAACAAGCTTTCCTCTAATGGAGATTCTTCGATGCTCATCATCTATTTGGAGTAGAATTAGGGGTGCTGTCAGGAGCTGATATGTCTCAATGTCAAAAAAATCTTAAGTTAAGAAAACGTCTTTGAATGCCATATTCTACAAAACTCTTGAGGTTTTTGAAGACCACCTATCTATCTCCATATATTTGGATAAGCAAATGTTGTTTACCTCTTAGCAACGTGATTTCTGATTAACTTAGAAAATATCTGTGATAAACTATGCTAGTACCTATCAAAATGACATGTTTGAATGACTATTAGTTTGCATTTTTTAATTATCCTAAACAGTTTATGACATTTGTTATCAAAAGGTCAAAACTTCACCTTGCATTTTTAAGCATTATCTAGGTACAATACCTTAAAAAAACCCTAATTTTGTTAATATGCAAAGATCAATAACAATGTAGCCAAATATAATCTTAATTTTGTATCAATATGCAAAGATATAAGAGCATATTCAATAATCTGTTTCTTTTTCCTTATCATTCCTATATTATGTCTATATTCAAATTTTTCCTCAAGTCTTTTCCCCCTTACATAGGAAAGAATGATACCGAAAAGAAAAAGAAAGAAATCCCTGGGTCTAACCTCTAAAACCTACTTAATAAGACCATTTAATAACATGTGACCAATGCCCCTAAATAATAACAAACATCTATAACCCATCAACTGACCAAAGGGGGAAATAAAATAAAATCACACACCCCACTTTCTGGGAATGGGATGTCACTCTCTGACAATTACATCTGCTGATTTGGGATGTAGGAAACCTGTTTGGGGCCCAAATGAGAATGGAAAAACAGTTAAGCAAGTTAGTAGTAACATTTGATGTTCAGTCCTTTTGTGCTCAGCTATTTAAATGTCCTAAGAAGTTTGTAGTCAGAGGCTGAACCTCAGGGTTTTACTGAAGTCCTTGCTGGAACAGTCTGTGGAGCTGAACCATCTTAGCCATTTTGAGTTGTTCTGGTTGTAGATTTTTGAGGAAACAGCCAGTGAGAAAGTCTGAGAGGCTAAATCATCTGGATTACTTGTCTTCTTTGGTGTCTGGTCTCTTTTCTTCAGAGGTTTCAGTAGTCTAGTTGTCCCTGGACTCCTTAGATGGATGCTTTTAATCTACTGGAATGATAAGAACAGAGCCCTGCCCTAATCCTAACTCTGGGGCACTACTTTTTTTTTGGGGGGGGTAGGTAATATCTTTCCTAGAACAAATTGGTTTTTCTTTTGACAATATAAAAAGTATTATCTTTCAATTGAGGTAAAAAATTCTTTTGATATTTTGGAACTAAACATACCTTTAAGTGTATATATATTGAGATCACAAAGGACAATTCACTTTGAATTTTGCATGCCTTTTGGGAGTAGCTTTTAAACTTAAATCATTGTAAATCCTAGGTGCCTGCCTCTGCCTTCCAAGTATTCGGATCAAAGCCAGATGCCTCCAAATTGTTGGTATTAAAGGTGTGCACCTCCACCCCTGTATCTAAGTTTTTCTCTATTTGGAGCTTGCTCTGTGTCAGGCTGGCCTTAAACTCAAAGATCTGCATGTTTGTGTCTCTAGTGTGTTGGGATTAAGGGTGTGTGCCTCTCAAGTGATGGGATTAAAGGTGTGAACCATCACTACCCTGTTCAATGTAACTCTAGAATTTAGATGACAACTAACTCTATAGTGATCCTCTTGTGTCTACTGTAGTTAAAAGCATGGGCTAAAACTGCCTTCTCAAATATTTTACCTTAGCTCCAAATTACTTCAGGTCTTAGAGGTTTAGAAAACCAGGTTGAACTGTAGTAACCCTTAATTTACTTAAAACTTTTTAAACCTCTTAATTGCCTTATTAAAGCCAAACAATGAAAATATCCTTTATATATAGGAAAAAAATTTCAAAGCTGATATCGAAGTATGTGTGAGCTATGTGGAAACCAGCAGTCTAACATTCTAACCTGAAATTAAGACCATTTTTTTCCTTCATGCCAGTAAGGCAAGTATGCCTTTGGTAAATTATAATTTGAAAATTTTATGTTTTATTTTTAGTATATTTTTTAAAGCTTATTTACCTTTTTAAAAAAAATTAATTTGTTTTCTCAAGTTACTTATAGAAAATAGTTTTCTCCCTCCTCCCCTCCTGGCCCATCCCCTCCTTTCCTCCTCCCTCCCTCATTATTCCTCTACTTGGTACTCTCCTTCTCCTCAGATGAGTTGGGCCCTCACATATCATACTCCCTCAGTTGGTCAGTCATGTGAGGGCCAAGAGCTTCCTATTGTACTGGGGCTTGATATGGCACACCCTCTAGGTTAAGGTGTGCCACTAACCTGCAAAAGATTCCATGACTTACTTCTGGGTGGAGTTTTCCTAGGACAGTTATGCTAGGTTCCTATCTGTTTGGGTCTGTGGTTGTAGGATGGTTGTCCTGTGCTATATGGTTAACATCCACTTACAAGAGAATTCATACCATGTTTATCTTTCTGGGACTGAGTCAGCTCACTTAGGATGAGCTTTTCTCAATCCACCCATTTGATTGAGAATTGCATGATTTTCTTAATTCTGATAGCTGTGTTTAAGTGTACCACAGGTTTTTTTTTTTTAATCTATTCTTCAGTTGAAGGACATCTGGGTTGTTTCCAGTTTCTGGCTATTACAAATAAAGCTTCTATGAACATTGTTGAGGCAATGTCCTTATGGTTTGTGAAGAATCTTTTGGATATATGCCCAAGATGGGTATGACTGGGTCTTCAGGAAGAACTATTCTCAATTTTCTAAGATATCTCCAGATTGATTTCCAAAGAGGTTGTACAAGTTTTCACTCCCACCAGCAATGGAGAGTGTTCTCCTTTATCCACAACCTTGCCAGCATGTGCTATCATTTGAGGTTTTGATTTTAGCCATTCTGACAGGTGTGAGATGGAATCTCAGAGTCGTTTTGAGTTGCATTTCCCTGATGACCAAAGATATTGAACATTTCTTCAGGTGCCTCTCAGCCTTTAGAGATTCCTCTTTTGTGAATTCTCGGTTTAGCTCTATATCCCATTTTTTGTTTGGGTTATTTGATTTTTTTGGTGTTTAATTTCTTGAGTTCTTTACATATTTTGGATATTAACCCTCTGTCAGATGTTGGTTTGGTGATCTTTTCCCAATCTGTAGGTTGCCATTTTGTTCTAATGACAGTGTCCTTTACCTTACAAAAGCTTTTCAATTTTATAAGGTCCCATTTATTGATTGTTGGTCTTAGACCCTGAGCTACTGGTATTCTGTTCAGGAAGTTGCTAACCATGTCAATGAGTTCCAGGCTTTTCTCCATTTTCTCTTCTATTAATTTTAGTGTGTCCGGATTTATTTTGAGGTCTTTGATCCACTTAGAGTTAAGTTTTGTGCAGCGTAATAAATATGGGTCTATTCACATTCTTCTACATGTTGACATCCAGTTAGACCAGCACCATTTTTTGAAGATGCTTTCATTTTTCCATTGTATGGTTTTGGCTCTTTTGTTGAAAAACTAAGTGACTGTAGATGTATGGGTTTATTTCTTGGTCTTTGATTTGATTCCATTGATCAACTTATCTGTTTCTATATCAGTACCATGATGCTTTTATTACTATTGCTCTGTAGTACAGCTTGAAATATGGGATGATAATACCTCCAGGTGTTCTGTTATTGTACATGATTGATTTAGCTATTCTAGGCTTTTTGTTTTTTCGTATGATGTTGAGAATTGTTCGTCCAAGGTCTGTAATGAAGTGTGTTGGTATTTTGGTAGGAATTGCATTGAGTCTATATATTTCTTTTGGTAAGATGCCATTTTTTTTATGTTGATCCTACATATCCATGAGCAAGGGAGATCTTTCTATCTTCTGATATCTTCTTCAATTTCTTTCTTCAGGGACTTGAACTTCTTGTCATACAAGTCTTTCATGGGCTTGGTTAGAGTTACCTCCAGGTATTTTATATTATTTGTGGCTATTATGAAGGGTGTGGGTTTCCTTATTTCTTTCTCAGTTCATTTATCTTTTGTGTAGAGAAGGGCTACTGATTTTTTTAAAATTAATTTTGTATCCAGCCACCTTGCTGAAGGAGTTTATCAGCTATAGGAGTACTCTGATGGAATTTTTGGGATCACTTATGTATACTATCATATCATCTGCAAATAGGGATACTTTGACTTCTTCCTTTCCAATTTGTATCCCCTTGATCTCTTTTAGTTGTCTTATTGCTCTAGCTAAAACTTCAAGTTCTATGTTGAACAGATATGGAGAGGGTGGGCAGCCTTGACTTGTCCCTGAGTTTAGAGGAAATGTTTTAAGTCTCTCTTCATTTAGTTTCCTGTTGGCTATTGGCTTGTTGTAAATTGGCTTTATTAGGTTTAAGTATGGTCTTTGTATGACTATAACCAAGATCTCTCCAAGACTTTTAGCATGAAGGGGTGCTGGATTTTGTCAAAAGCTTTTTCAGCATCCAATGAGATCAGGTGGCATTTTTCTTTCAGCTTGTTTATATGGTGGATTACATTGATAGATTTTCATAAGTTCAACCATTCCTGCATCCCTGGGATGAAGCCTACTTGATCATGGTGTATGATACTTTTGATGTGATCTTGGATCTGGTTTGCAAGCATTTTATTGAGTATTTTTGCATCCATGTTCATAAGAGAAATTGGTCTGAAATTTTCTTTCTCTGTTGGGTCTTTGTGTGGATTACTTATCAAGGTGACTGTGGCCTCATAGAATGAGTTTGGCAGTGTTCCTTCTGTTTCTTTGTTGAGGAAGAGTTTGAAGAATATTGGCGTTAGCTTTTCTTTGAAGGCCTGGTAGAATTCTGAGCTGAAACCATCTGGTCCTGGGCTTTCTTTGGTTGGAAGACTTCTAATGACTTCTTCTATTTCCTTAAGGGTTATAGGACTGTTTAATTTGTTTACCTGTTCTTGATTTAACCTTGGTTGGTGGAATCTATCAAGAAAATTGTCCATTTCATTTATGTTTTCCAATTTTGTGGAGTACAAGTTTTTGAAGTAGGACCTAATGATTCTTTGGATTTCCTCAATGTCTGTTGTTATTTCCCCCTTTTCATTTCTGATTTTGTGTTTTGGGTATTTTCCCTCTGCCTTTTAGTTAGTTTGGCTGAAGGTCTGTCTATTTTGTTGACTTTCTTGAAGAACCAACTCGTTTTTTTGGTTTTTATTTTTTTGTATTGTTCTTTTTGTTTCTAAGTTATTAATTGCAGCCCTGAGTTTGATAATTTCCTGCCATCTGCTCCTCTTGGGAGTGTTTGCTTCTTTTTGTCTTAGCTCTTTCAGGTGTGCTATTAGGTCACTAGTATGGGAATTCTCCAATTTGTTTTTGAAGGCACTTACTATAAACTTTCCTCTTAGCACTGCTTTCATTGTGTCCCATAAGTTTGGGTATGTTGTGCCTTCATTTTCATCAAATTCTAAGAAGACTTTAATCTCTTTTTTTATTTCACCACTGATCCAGAGGTCATTGAGGAGTTGTTCAGTTTCCATGTTTCTGCAGGCTTTCTGTTGTTTTGTTATTGTTGAAGTCTAGCTTTATTCCATGGTAGTTTGATAAATTACAAAGGGTAATTTCAATTTCCTTGTATCTGTTGAGGCTTGCTTTGTGACTGATTATATGACCAATTTTGGAGAAGGTTCCATGAGGTGCCGAGAAGAAAGTGTATTCTTTTGTTTTGGGGTGAAATGTTCTGTAGATATCAATTAGGTCCATTTGATTCATGACATCTGTCAGGTTCATTATTTCTCTGTTTGGTTTCTGCATTGTTGATCTTTCCAGTGGTGAAAGTGGTGTGTTGAAGTCTCCCACTATTAATGTGTGGGGTTCGATATGGGATTCGAGCTTCAGTAGTGTTTCTTTAACAAATGTGGATGCCCTTATATGTGGGGCATAGATGTTCAATATTGAGGTGTCATCTTGGTGAATTTTTCCTTTGATGAGTACAAAGTGTCCTTCTCCATCTCTTTTGATTAACATTGGTTAAAAGTATAATTTATTGAATACTAGAATGGCCACTCCAGCTTGCTTCTTGGGTCCATTTGCTTGGTATATCTTTTTCCAGCCCTTTACTTGGAGATAATGGCTATCTTTTTTTGCTGAGGTGTGTTTCATGTAAGCAGCAGAATATAGAATTCTGTTTTCACATCCATTCTGCTAGCCTGTGTCTTTTTATTGGGGAATTGAGTCTATCGAAGTTGAGCAATATTAATTACCAGTGATTGTTACTTCCTGCCATCTTGATGTTGGTCAAAATTGTGTGTGAGTAAGCTTCTCTTCTTTTGGTTTTGATGCCATTGAGTTATTTGCTTCCTGTGTTTTCTTGTGTGTAGTTAACCTCTTTGGGTTGGAGTTTTCCTTCTAGCATCTTCTCTAGAGCTGGATCTGTGCATAAATATTGTTTGAATTTAGTTTTGTCATGAATATCTTGTTTTCTCCATTTATGTTGATTGACAATTTTTCTGGAAATAGTCTGACCTGGCATTTGTGGTTTCTTAGGGTCTGTGAGATGTCTGTCCATACTCTTCTGGCTTTTAGAGTCTCTGATGAAAAGTCAAGTGTGATTCTGATAGGTTTGCCATTATATGTTACTTGACCCTTTTCCCTAGCAGCTTTTAATATTCTTTCTTTGTTCTGTACATTTAGTGTTTTGATTATTATGTGGTGGGAAGATTTTCTTTACTGGTTTAACCTACTTGGAGTTCTGTAAGCTTCTTTTACAGTTATAGGCATCTCTTTCTTTAGGTTTCGGAAATTCTCTTCAATGATTTTGCTAAAGATATTTTCTGGTCCTCAGAGCTGGGGATCTTCTCTTTCTTCTATTCCTGTTATTCTGAGGTTTCATCTTTTCATAGAGTCCTTGATTTCCTGAAAGTTTTGTGTCAAGTCTTTTTTGGAATTTCCTTTTTTTGATAGATTTATCAATTTCTTCATTTTTATCCTCTGTGACTGAGATTCTTTCTTCCATCTCTTGTATTCTGTTAGTGATGCTTGTGTCTGTAGTTTCTTTTCTTTTCCTAAGGTTTTCCAGTTCCGTGAATGTCTGGCTTGTATTTTCGTTATTGCTTCAAAGAGCTTTATTCATTTTTATCACCTCTTTTCTGTATTTTGTTGTTGCTCTCTGAGGTTTGATTTCCTTCTTTAAGCTTTCTTTTACTAATTGAAGCATGGGATTAAGGTCATGTTCCTCTGTTTCAACTGTGTTAGGATTTCCAGGGTTTTCTGTAGCATTATAGTTAGGTTCTGGAGATGTCATATTGGGTTTTTTTTTTAACCATGTTCTTGCACTGGCCTTTTGTCATCTGATTGACCCTGGTGTTGTCTGTTTGTTTCTGATGTCAGTTGACCTTGATGATCAGGAAAACTCCCTGTTCTGGGGGGTTGGGTGATCCTGAGATCCTGGTGTCTACTTTGAGATGGTAGGTAGGTTCATGTAATAGACTGGCTCTCCTCAACTGGTTGTGACCCAATTGGACCTATATACAGGGGATTGAAGTGGGGAGGGAGCTATCCAGTGATGACTTGAGAGCTGGCAGGTCTCCTCAGAAAGGCAGGTCAAGCTGTGGTTGGACCTGTGTTCTCCCCTCACTGACACAGTTGTTCCGGTTCAGCAGCTAGGCTGACTGTAACAGGCAGGGAGCTCCACCCAAGATGGGTGCCAGGGTCAGCCTGCCTGTTGACTGCTCTGTTTGAAGTCATTCTTGGCTCCTGATTTCTTTGCTGTGGCTGGGTTTGGTCTCTGCCACTCAGCTAAAGTGCAAACTCCGGAAAGAAAATCTTACTTTCCTTTGCTCTTGTGGTCCCACTGTTTTTTCCTGGTTGGGTGTACAGGTCCAAGTGGAGGCTGGACACCAGGCAGATGGGCAGGGCCGCTGATCTGTGACTGGTGCACTGGGCTGGATGGCTGGAGCTCCTCTCCCGATGGGTGACTGAGGTGGCTGATTTCAGGTTGATGATCCTGGAAACTTCATGAGTTGTTTTGCATAGTGACCAGTTTCAGTGTTCACCGCAGAAATTCAGACACCGTTTGAGTTTCAGAGTTGGCTGCCTGACCTCAGGTTCACTCCACAGTGATTAATCTCATTCGCTTACTCCTCAGATACCATGGTCTATGGATCACGCCATCTTGGATCTGTGTGTGTGTGCTTTTACATGTAGGTGTCAAAACAGCAAAGTCAAGGAAAAAGTGGATTCTAATGGCAACTTAGTAAATGAACTAAAAGAAAGGAAGTGTGAGAGACATGCACTCTTAAGAGACTTGTCATTTCACTCTTGTCTATTTTCTGTTACAATGCCTGTTAAGTTTTATATAGTAAATATATAATGATGAGGTTGTACTCAATGATCAATGTATACTTGTGTGGAAGTGCCCTTATGTAACATATGCCGCATACAGTGAAAACTATAAGACATATATATATATATATGTTAATATGGTATTACCCTGGGTCTTCACAACAATATAATGCCATTGTGTATATGTTATACAGTAACACTATAATCTTTTTATTTTCTTTATTTGTTTGTTTGTTTGTTTTGAGATAGGGTTTCTCTGTGTAATACCCCTGGTTGTCCTGGACTCCATCTGTTTTTTTGTTTTTTTGAGACAGGGTTTCTCTGTGTGGCCCTGGCTATCCTGGAACTCACTCTGTAGACCAATCTGGCCTCAAACTCAACAGAGATCCCCCTGCCTCTGTCTCCCAAGTGCTGGGATTAAGGCATGCACCACCATGCTCGGCCACTACAACATTTTAAATATATTTCCTGTTGAGATTCACAGTATTGAATTAATCATTTATAATAACTCAAGAGGCAATTAGTTATTTTAGAATTCAAACATGGCTTGACTCCACATCTACATTGTTCCCAAATGCCACATTTTCTTTTTGTGGTCTCAGATAATGTCATTTATTGAGCACTGTGGCAGATATACTGGGAACAGTAAAAAGGACATGTAAGCTTCTGTCTTGTGGATACCAAGGAGGACTTTGTAGGGAGGAGATGCTTGAGCAGGAGTGTTGACTATATTATCTCACGGTCTACTCACCTTTATAACACGTTGTATATGAAAGATACTTGTAAGTAAATATTAGACAGGAGAGATGACTCAGTGTTTAAGAATTCTTGCTGCTCTTCAAGATGATCTGAGTTTGCAGTTTATCCAGCACCCACATCAGATGACTCATGACCCGCTGTAACTTCAACTCCAGGATATCCATGAACACAAATCATGCACACACACACACACACACACACACACGTGCACACACACAATTTAAAAAGTCTTTAAGAAGAAATATTAATATAATAATACATAGGTTATTAATAATTTCATAATTAATAAATAATTAAAATAGATATGACATTATATCCTAATTAACTATCAAGATTTCCACCATCTTTCATCAAGTGTTCCACAGTGAACACACAGACAGATTTTGTTTTCTTCCTATTCAACGTTCCCCAGAATCACTAGTTAATGCCACTAAATAATGATCATTTAGAATCATCAGCTATTCATAAAATTATAACTTGATGTCTTCATTGTCAGAAAAACCACACATTCCTATGGACATGTGTTTTAATTTTCTTTATGACTGACATTAATGGTTGTGTGGATGGGCTAATTAAATTCTTCCTATATAATTATTTCAGCTTCATGAAATGTTCCATAACTAGAGTGACATTATAGTTATGAAATGTTACATTCTGTAATTATATAAGATTTAAAATTAAAAACAAAGGCTCAACATTTTAGCAAGTTGTTCCTTAGGGAAAAGTTGTTGGATCATTCTTTTTGGGGGGATTTTAAAAATGCAACTGTAATGGTAAAGTTTGAAACAAAATGGACTTTCAATATTTTTACTTTCTCAAAATAGAGCAAAGTCTTTGCTTTGAATACTCTTTTGTGATGAGCTGATATTACAGGCCTCCTTTAGATGAAGTCTGGCCTTTGAATCCCATCTTCAAGGTGGCCTGCTTCCTTCTTTTGCTCATGGCTTACCTATTTCCCCTCAGACACTTAGAAGCATTGCAATTGTTTTCCTTGTGTAGGAAAATGCTGTTAACAATGGCAGGGTGTATCTCTTTATCCAAAAGGCTTAGTCACTCATCTTTGACTGACAGATTCTCTGATAATGACCACACAGAAGCCTTAGTTAGGAAGGAGGATACTGCTTTGGCCTTGTAGAGAAAGTAAATGTGTTTCTCAGTAAATCATGTAAGTCTGAAGGTTAGATCAAGGGTGTCCACACTTTTGACATTGTGACATAATGTTGTCATCTAATGGTTGAGTGATATTTATACTTATCCTGGGACACATGTGGTCTGCAAGCTACAGGCTGAGTATTCCTGAAGTGAAAATCCAATTTTTATTTATACACAAAAATTATTTATATTACAACCAAAATTTCCTAATTAATTTGTATGCTTATTTTTAATTTAAAAAAATGTTATTTATTTTATGTTAATGAGTGTTTCATCTACATGGATGTCTATATGCTACTTGTGTGCCTAGTGGTGGCAAGGGCTAACATGGCACATTGGATTCCCTATAACTAGAGTGGCAATCAGTGTGAGCCACCTGGTGGGTGCTGGGAATTGAATCCAGGTCTTTTAAAAAGAGGAACCAGTGTTCTCAACTACTGAGCTATCTCTCCATCCCCAGTTTGTATATTTAAAGGATTGCAAATAGCCTCCTAGGAGTAAATAATCTTAGATAGCCCATACAGATTAATTGGTAAATTTGAAATTCTTTTAATCTTCTAACTTTGAGATGGCATCTCACTATGTAAACCAAACTGGTTTTGTGCTCATGGAATCATTTTTCATGTGTATGTGTGTGTGTGTGTGTGTGTGTGTGTGTGTGTGTGTGTGTGTATGTGTGTGTGTGAGAGAGAGAGAGAGAGAGAGAGATTCAGTTGTCCTGCTCCATCTACATAATTTCCTTGAACAGTACTTGTCACTGAACCAGAAGCTAGTAAGGAGGTCAGTAACCATTAGTGATCATCCTGTCTCTGCTCCCCACAGCACAGGGTTACAAGCCTGCCCATGGCCACACTCAGGTTTTTATGTGGGTTCTGGGATTCAGACTCAGGCTGATCCTCATGCTTGTGCAAAAACACTCTGCCCACTGAGCCATCTCCCCTTCTTTCACATTTTTATCATGTTTTTTCTTTACAGGACGATCTTGGTATATCTGATATTTATGCAATAGTAAATAAGACAGATATTAGGCAATGGATAAATTTGGTTGATAGTATGTATAGGTGAAAAACCAAATTTCCTTTTTGTACTTCAGAGTGTTTGACTTGGTCAGATATGTAAAATAAAAGACCACCAACAAGAAAACAATGGAAATTTAATAGTATATTGGTATTTATTTTTAATATAATATTAGTGTACCAGTGTATTACTATAGTAGCAACAATATACCTTATGTATGCATGGGGATACTCAGAGAAATTCAAAGATATGGCCTTTATGGTTAGCTGCAATATTCCACAAAAGCAGAATGCAGAGGTGAATTATAGTTCAAACTGGCACCTCTTCCACCCATAGGAAGCTATTGCATCTTATGCCATGATTGTTTGATACTTCTGGGAAACTTGCTCTTTTTCTAAATGGAAATGGAAGAACAGTGGATCTGGGAAGAGTGAAGGTGTGTGTGGGGATACGGGGAGGAACAGAGACTGCTGTCAGTATTGTGTGAAAGAAGAAAGAAAAAGTTCTGTTGGTTTAGTTATTCTTTCTTGGTACAAAAATGAAGATTTCATATTCTCACTAAAACAGCAATGGGGACGAAGCATTATTGTTGTTATTGTTATTATTATTATTTTAATTGAAAAAATTTCACACAATACATTCTGATCACATCTTCCCCTCTCCCAGATCCTCCTCATCTCTCTGCTGACACAACTCCCCTCACTGGGGGCCATGCCTGGTCTGTATTCCTATCACAGTCAAGGTGTGTGTTAATGTCCGAGACCTGTGCTACCCCAAAGGCCATGTGGATGTCTCTGGTCTGGGCTGCTGCCTGAGGCCATGTTGATGTCCTAAGACTGTGATGAGCTGGTTCTACACCTGTTCTGTGGTGTGGTGGTCTGGGCGTGGGAGAGAGAGTTGTCCTCCTCTTTCCTCCATCCCACAGCTCTGACAGCATGAGTGTGGAAGAACTGGCCCGATTCCTCATCCGCTGTGAGGTAGCATGGTCACAAGAAAGATGACCCTCCCAATTCCTGCCTCCTGCCCCTTGATTCCTGCTGCAGGCAGGAGAGCTGGCCCTGAGGTCAAGAGCTTGAGAGAAGGAGAACTGGTCTTTCCCCCCACTGGCTGCAGCACTCAGGAGAGCAACCTGCACCTCACAGTAGAGATGTCTCTAGTGATGTGGGTTCAGGAGAGCCAGCCCCAAGGGCAGGAGAGCAGAAGATCTGCCCCCCACCCCTCATCTGTGCAAAGGGAAAGAGTTGGCAGACTGACCAACTCAGCTTCTACTCAGGTCCCGATCCAGGACCCTGTGTTGACCCACTCAAACATCTACGCCAACAATGAGCAGCTGGAATTTGTGAGGCACCAGTCCTGAAGATTCAAAGGATCTCCATGACACAGGGCAACAGGGTATCCAAGAAGAGTCTGGTGAGGATCCAGTATTGATAATGTAGTAGAAACCAGAGGACTTGAACTAGGCCAATGACTTAATTTTAATGAATATTTGCCAGTAAAGATGTTTGGGCTAAAGAGAATAATGTGTGTGACACACCTTGATACACTGCAGGTTTTTTGTTGTTGTTTACTTAAAAAAATTTTTTTATTATTTATTTTTTCCCTTTGGGGGGAAGTTGCAAGGGTGGAGGATGGATATGAAGGCACAGAGAGACAAGTGGGATTGGGGTGCATGATGGGAAAATCACAAAGAATCAATAAAAAGTTAAAAAATAAATTCAGGAATTTAAAGTTGCAATTAATTTTGGATAAAATAAATATTCCTCCGAGGGTATGGCATCAGTCATAATTTGGTTCAAAACATGAATATTCCATTTTCCATAAAGTTGTCAATATAAAATACACTACTAGAAGAAATAAAAAGTCATTTATTCAAAACCAGTCAAGAGTGATTATGACCAAGGAACATGGATCCAAATTGTAGTGAATGACATGCTTCACTGAGGATGAGATTACATGAACCTGCATAGTCATAGAAAAGAAAGTAATAGATCAGTGTGCTTCCCAGTTACATTGGTAGATCACCAGGGCTACAGCAACGTGGAGAAGTTTGCTGTGTAGGAGGCAGATATCCAAACATGCTTAGCTTTGTGGCTGGTAAAGGAGACATGTCTGCTAAGTTCTGGATAACTGCCTAAGAAGCTTATCTGTTAGTTACAATAATGTCAGCGAAATACAAAAACAAAAGTAAGTGACGGCTGAAGGGCATAGTGTGATCCAAGACAATTGTGATACATGGTCTCCAGAGGTCAATTTTCCACCAAGGAGATATTCTAGGCAGTCAGGGTCAAACAGCCTGCAGAGTCTTCAATTCAGACAGAACTGCTTCTTCATAGAACCCAGTTTGTCTGTGAGTCATGAGGTCACATGTAAGCCTTCTGAGTGGTCTGCGCTATTATACAACTACTGGAAATGTCTTCTTTGTGGTTCATAAATCCACCTCTATAATTAAAACAACGATAAAAAGCGCAATAGTAATAGTATACAAGTTTTGTTTTGTTTTATTTTTTTGGTCCCTTCATAGGTTCCCAACACTGCAATAGGTGTTGCACACACAACTTTTAAATGTAGTTTTCCTTATACCCACCCAAACCCTGTTTATGAAGCAGCAATTCATGATTTCCTTACTCTCTGCTCTTGTTTTCAATAAAGAGCTTTTAAGCAAGTAAATTTTACTGAATGAATGTGGCCCCATGAAGCAAAGAGCCCTTCTGTTTTGGCTCTGGTTTCCTCAACAGCTTGAATTCTTTTTGAATTATGGGTGGATTTATATAATTGCTGATGCTCAATCTCTGAAGCTTTGAAAGTCAGACGAGGTATAAAAAGCTCAATTATTAGTCTCCCTGTGAGGAGAGGGATTTTCAGAGCACCTGACAGCTTTGCTTCCAGATAGATTTAGTGTCTGAAACCATTTTCTTCTAGATGTGGAGAGAGAAAATCACAGGATGTCACAGGATGAAGCTGCAAATCAAACCTTGCTTGGGGGCCTGAGATGGTTCCTATGTTTGTTTACTAGGTTGGAAAGCTAATTGAAGTTAACCTCTTCTTTACACACCTTCTCTCTTTTTTTGTTGTCTGTCGCCTTTGCTTGCTTTGTGAGCTTCCACGGTTCCTGGCTTCACAATGAGGAATTTGTTGAGCTTGACTCTTTTTGCAATTGTATACACAGTGGTTAACTAGTTTTGGAATGTGTTCAACTTATCTCAGAGACTGATCCTGTGCCTGCTGGGGTGAAAGATTTATACTTTTTTTTTTTTTTTTTTTTTTAGGTTTTTCATTACAGGGTTTCTCTGTGTAACAGCTGTGGCTGTCCTGGAACTCACTCTCTAGACCAGGCTGGCCTTGAACTCACAGAGATCCACCTACCTCTTCCTCCAGAGTGCTGGGATTAAAGGCGCGTGCCGCCACACCTGGCTGATTTGACACTTTCTCAAGGGTCGTGACTGATATTACTGTAACAAAGGCAAAATAAGATACAAGCACGTGAGGATGATTTAATATGAGTTTTATACTCAGGAAAGACTTCTATGTGTATACATGCATATGTGTGTGCATGACTCTCTCTCTCTCTCTTTCTCTGTCTGTGTGTGTTTTTGTGTGTGTCTGTCTGTGTTTAGATTCAATGGAGAATGGACTGATGTGGGGGAAAGGTGTGATCTAAGGGTAACACACCAAGTATGGAGACTCAGTAAGATCTCCTGTTGGGACTCTTTTTGACCACCATGTGGCATCTTGTCCTACTGGGCACATGGCAGGCCCCTTCTTGAGTAGAGGTCTATGGTGTGGTAAGCCAGACCTTTTCTTTATGTTTCACTCCTACAGAAACTCTGGAGTCGGCTCTCATGCTATATTGAGCTCTATGCCTTGTCTTGATGAAAATGGGTTCTGGTTTCCACCACCCATCATGGGGCAGAGGAATTCTTGTTATGATTTGCTTCAGGAAAGAAACATGAAGGTGGGAGGTCAAAGACATCTTGGTTCTGAGGTTGCTTCAGAAGGCTTCTAACATCCTTTAGTTGGAAGTACTTAGCATGGCAAAGCACTTTGAGGAGGCATTCTCTGAGCACTAAATGTGTTTCAGTTATAAACTCTATCTTGCTCTGCAGTTTTAGTTCCTTGCCTGGTATTGTTGCAAGAAGAAAGCAAAAAACTTTCACCACACAAAGGCCACCCTTTAAATAAGAGCGCTTCCCCAGCTTGTTGAACTGTCTCCACCCCAGCAATGGAAAAAGCTAGAACAAGGAAGTAGCATGACTCATTTGGTGTTGCCACACCTCAGGAAAGCCCCCGTTCCATCCTTCCTCTTGTGCTGGGATGGCACTTTCTAGCTCTGGGTCACAGGAGCTAAGTTTTCTGTCTACATCCCCAGATTCTGAAGGTATCAACTTGTTTAAAAATAGAAACAATAGAATTAAGGACAGACATAAAAATTCTTGGCTGAGTAAGACAATACTGGTTCTTCTCGCAAGTTGGTTGCTCAGAAGTGGGCATGCCATCTCCGTTTTCTGTGTATGCATCCTTTTTGGTGGTCTTCTAGTTTACTCCCTGTTGAAAAGATCCTTAACCAAGGAAAGAGTTCATTTGGTTTACATTTCCATGTCGCGGTTCATTGAAGGAAGTCAGGGCAGGAGCTCAAAGCAGAAACCGCGGAGAAATGCTGCTTATTGGCTTATTCCCTCTAGCCTCCTCAGCCAGCTTTCTTACATAGCCCAGGGCCACCTGCTGGGGACAGAATCGCCTACAATGGGTTGAGCCTTTCTGTATCAATGAGCAATCACAAAAAAATGCCCCCCAACCCATTCCACAGGCCAATCTGATTAGGGCAATTTTTCAGTTAAGGTCCCTCCTATCAGGTGATACTGCGCTGTGTCATGTTGAGGATAAAAGGTACACAAGCCAACTTAATCATGTGCTTTTGTCCAAGTGCCCAGGGAATGCTCAAGGTGTTGTCTCTGAGGAAGATACACTCAGGTATCCACTGGTTTTCAGGGATATGTTTATCACCATTCACTGAGGCTCTAAAGGATGGTGTGAGGTGTCCTTTTAAGCCAACAGAAAGGGCTTCTGAGGGGGATGGGGTGATTTGAGGCCCCTGGTTGAATCATCTCTCCCTCCCACTACGGATAGAGAAATAAGGAGAGTGTGCAACACTTGGAAGGGATGGTCTCAGGGAACAGAGTGAAGGTATTCTGGCTGATAGCTTTTTCTCTTAGCACTTTGACTATACTACTGCATTTCCTTCAAACATCAGTGGTTTCTGACAAGGAATCATGTCTTAGTCTTTACTTTTAAATTGTTTATTATTTACTTAAATTACTGCATTTGAGTGCAGTATCTCCTGAAGCCAGAAGAGGGCAGCAGATCCCCTGGAGCTGGAGTTCCATGCTGCTGTGGGCTGCCTAACTTGGGTGCTGGGAACCAAACCCAGGTCCTCTGGAAGAGCAGTCCGTGTCCTGAACTGCCAAGTCACCTCTCTACCCCAAAGTTGTTAGTTGTGTTGAGAATTTTTGCATGTGATGAGTCAGTTTCTCTGTCACTGCTTTAAAGAAGCTGTCTTTCAAATACCTTAAACTAAAAAAAAAAAAAAAAAAAAAAAAGAGGGGGGGGGAAGGGGGGGGGGGGGGGGAAGGGTGGGACTGGAGGGGGGAGTAGGGAGGGGATTGTGATTGAGATGTAACTTGAAGAAATAAAAAATAAGTTATTAAAAAAAAGCTGTCTTTCAGTAATCTGATTGTAATGCATCTCACTTTGAATCTCTTTGCATTTATTCTATTTTGTTTGAGATTCTTGGATGTGTAGGTTAGTGTATTTCATCATGTTTAGAAAAACTTGGACCACTATCCTCTTCAAGATTTTTCTTCCTTTTGAGACAAGGTCTTTTATATAGCTGGAGATGGTCTCAAATTTACAATCCCCGTGCCTACCTCCCCCATCCTAACTCCTGAGTTTTGAAACTATAGATGTGTGTCACCATACTTGGCTTTTCTCCTACCTTGATTATTAATATTATTATTATTAAAACCTATCTTCTTTCCTCTGGAACTTTTTCAAGGTATAGGTCTCTAAGGCCTTGTTGGTTTTCCTACTTTGTTTAATGCAGAATAATCTCAATTGGAAAAAGAAGTTCATTGATTTCCCTTTCCAATAGTTCACAATTTTATTAATCCAATCAGGTCACTTAATTTTTATTCTATTTGCTTGTTTTATTTTAAGTGTATGAATATTTTTGCCTGATGTATGTATGTGCTGTGTGTGTGTGTGTGTGTGTGTGTGTGTTACCTGCAGAAACCAGAAGGAGGGGCTGGATCCCCTGGAACTGGAGGTACAAATTATTGTGAGTCTCTTGGTTGTGCACTGGGTGGCTTCCTTCTCGTCCCAACAAGCAACACTGTCTGGGGGAGATGCTGTACTAGATACCTGTCACTGGTGCTTGATTGTTTATTTGTCTGTTGGAGACAGGGTCTTGTTGGGGTAGTGTTAAGCATTCTAAATGTTAATTAATTGGTCCTGCTTGCTGTCTGTTACTTACATTGACTCTGATTGGTTAAATAAAATGCCGAGGCCTGAGAATGGGCAAAGACAGAGAAAGGTGGGACTTCCTAGGATTAGAGCAGGAAGCCTGCACTTTAGGAAGAAGATTAAAGCATTCCAGCCAGCAGCAGGAAGAAGAAGGCATTCCAGCCAGGAACAGCAAGAAGGAGGCACACACCATGGGTTAGAAAAAGGAACCTCATTCCACATGGCCAGGAACATCAGCATATTGTGGAGAATGGAAGTCCAAGGGGATGTATGTATATATGGGGTCATATTTGGGTAATAGACTTAAGAGCTAGCTTAGATGGGCCAGGATTGCACAACTTAGGCCAAGGCTTGTAGAAATCCATGCGGTCTCTGTGTGTTCATTTATAATGGCTGCTTAAAGATTAACAACCGCCGAACCAATTAAATATAATATAAATACTGGTAAATAATTTAATTATTTCTACAAATGGCAACTAACGTAATTTAATATTTTTTTCTACAGGGTCTTGATACATTGCCCAGCCTGTTCTCAAATCCCACCTCAGCATCTTGGGTAATTGGACCTAGAAACATGTGCCACTGAACCTGGCTTACCATTGATTTTTTTTTTTTATGTTCAGTATGGAGCTTGGCATAGAAAATATTCTGAGTTATCTAAAATAAAGACAAGTTCTGAAATTGGAGATTTTCAACAAGCAGCTGCATAGGTAAATTTTTATCCATTCTGCGACTTTTGGGAAGTTTCAAATCCACTCTTTCCTCCTGGTGACTGTTCACCACCAGTCCTCACAGCTATTTTGATCTTGGTTAATCAACTTGACACAAACTAGTGTCACCTGGGAAGAGGAAACCTCATTTGCCAGATTCCATTATGGGCATGTTCGGGGCGGGGGGGGGATGTCTTCTTGATTGCTAATTGACATAGAGGACCCAGCCCACTCTAGGCCACACCACCCCTAGGTAGGAAGTCGTAGGTTGCACAAGAGAGGTAGCTAAGAAAGCCTGAGGAAGGAAGCCAGTAAGGAAACATTCCTCTATGGTCTCTGCTTCAGTTCCTGCTTCCAGGTTCCTACCTCGAACTCCTGTCCTGGTTTTTCTTGGTGATGGATGGTAATCTGTAAATTGAATTAAGCTCTCTTCCCCTCAAGTGGTGTTTGTTCAGTGTTCATCACACCAACAAAAGCAAACCATGAGCCAGGGACTTAGGGAGAGGAGAAGGGTTTATATCGAGTAAAAATGACATGAAACATTGTTCTGACCAAGATTCAGTCATTGCCCATAAAGATACACACCATGCAATATTGCAATGCTTTAAGTTCAAGAGTTCAGAAAAATTTGATTTTGATAATTTTTGCCACAAATTCCATGGTTTTTATGGAAAAGCTTGTGGTTGATGTTTCTTATTCTGATATTTAAGAATTACATCTCCATTTTAGGAGAATATAGAATGTGAGAAGATTATTTTTAATAAAAAGTAAAGTCATAATACAAAAGCCATTAAGACATTTAATGACTACATGTCAAAGGTTTTATTTCAGAAACTTTTAAGGAGTTCTTATAAATTTTATAACTTACAGAATAATTTATAAGTAAAAGACAATTTAAATTGTCTTTAATTTAAACACATACGCTCAGACAGTGAGAAAACTGACATATGACAGTTTTATAAATAGATTCATATTTGGAAGCATTTACAGCCAAATAAACAATTGTAGCTTTTTAAAGTATGAAGAAAAAAGTGGTAATTCTTGCCCTCAGCATTGGAGGCTCAGGAGAATGATGCTTAGCTGGTGAGGGCTTGTTGTTCGTGTCACATGGTGAATGGCATTATAGAATCACAAGGGAGAGGCAGAGTTTACTGGGCAAGACCAGCCACAGCATGCAGGGAGGGGACAGCCATGCTCTTTGTGCCCACTGCACTGCTGGGAACAACTAGTGTCTCAGGAGAACTCTACTAGTCTCTTTTGAGGTTAGTTCCAGCTATGGCCTAAATACCTCCCTTGGAACCCTGACTCCTAAATCCATCATCTCTCATATGATGAAACAGAGGGCAAACCATTCTGGCACATGGATTCTGAGTGCAGAATGAGACATTTACTGCACATACAAAGTATAGCACTCTCTGGTCTAGTCCCACTGTGACTGGTAGGACATTATTCCCCAAAGACCACCATATCTTAATTCCCAGAATTTGAGAATACCATGTAACATAGAAACTTTGTATAAAAATCTATGGTCAAAAGATACACTGTAGCTGATCATGGTGGTACACACCTTTAATGTCAGCACTCAGGAGGCAGAGGCAGGAAGATCTCTGTGAGAGGCCAGACTGTTCTACAGAGCAAGATCCAGGACAGCCAGGGCTCCACAGAGAAACCCTGTCTCAAACAACAACAACAACAACAAAAAAAAAACCCCCAAAACCAGACAACAATAAAAACAACAACAAATCTTTCTCTGATTCATCACTTTGCCTGTCCCTCAGTTAGATGTCATTGTTTGGGATTAAAGGTGTGTACTAAAGGTGTGTCTGTATTCTAGCCAGATCACACAGACCTAGGCCTTTGGATGTGATCCCCTGCCAGAGTAGCTGAGTTGCTGGATTAAAATTCCTTTAGAGTGTGCTTGTATGTTGCCTGAGTCTGTGTCCTCACCAGTGGCTCAGAGTGCCTGAGACTGGGCTTATTCCCAAGGCTGTGGTCAGTTCTTTCTAGCCTGTCCCCATGGGGCCTATGGTAGTTGGGCTTCTAGCCAAGACAGACTTGAAGCTTCAAGGCTACAAGTGTGATGTTAAAAGTTACTATCTTTTTATAAGGAATTTAGTAAAACTTGTCTCGTCTAATTCTATAGCAGCAGTTCCTTTCATATTGGTCACTTACAAGCCTCCTGTGCAGAACCTGGGCCCCAATCAATTGCATTTTAAGGGGTTCAATTCATGCATTTCTTCAAGGCAGAGTCACAATTATTATCAGTTCTAAGAACTGATTGAGTTGTAAAATTGGTGAAAGACAATAAAAGGCCTTAAATGTACCCTGGAAGACTAGACAGAATGCACAGTAATCTCTCTTGCCCATATCAAAGTCTCATAGTTTTTCATGATAAGGGACTGGGGAGGGTGATTACATGGGGAGGATCTACACACCATAGTTTGAGACTGAACTCATCACTGAATCAATGGAGGTGGGGGGTGGGGAGGCAGACCAGAGTAGAGGGATCACATTCAGGAGTCATGGTCCTGGGGAGCTTTACTGGATCCATCGTGGGTTATCAATTCATTACTGCCTCAGACTCTAACCTATAAGGTTAAGGATGAAGGCCAGGTGATCACCAGGGGTCTCCTCACATTTTGGCCTTAGAGCCGCAGCAGTACCAAGAATTTACAATAAATGAAGATCCTCAATCCCATCTCAGCCCTACTGAATCAGAAAATCTAGGGTAGATCACAGCTAACTGGGTGACTCCAAGGCAGTTAAATTTTGAAACCTAAACAACTTCCTATAACATAGAACACTGACAGCATGAGCTCATTTAGCCAACGTGGGATTTATTTGTGAGTTTCTTCTGAAGTTCCATGGCATACATCCTATCTCTGTGTAGAAGGAGGAAGCTCAACTGAAGCCTCATTTTATATTAGAAAGAAGACATTACTAACTACTTATTGAGAATTTATGCAATGCTCTATTGACACCCTGGGTCAATTTGCTGTAGGAGAAAACCTCCATCTAGTGCTATTTCAATATAGCCAATCCAAAGAAAGATCAGAGAAGTATTTTTGTAGCTTTGGGCTTCAAACATTTCGTGTAGGTAGGTGCTTTACCCTAGTCATCCTAATGGGGGACAGTGTGTTCAGATTTGGTCTTACCTCCATTCTCAAAGGCAGAGATCACAAGGTGCGGTAGGGGCACAGCTGGAAAGCTGTGGCCTCTCCATTTCTTATACGTCATAGTCCTATGCAGCTTTGAAATGATGGTTTTGTACATTCTAGCTTCATATTCTGTCTGTGAGAACCCTCAAATTTTATTTCCATCTTTTTTTAATGGAAGCTGTTCTCTCATTGGCCCATCTGATTGGCATTTACAAAGGCGATCATTTCTGCTCTGATGGTCTGGCCATCTTTGAGAATTCTTATTACTAAGTTATTTTTATATATTGGTCATAGATTACACTGATTTAAGTAGTGGGTGTGATGTAAGATACTGAGCTCATTCAAAACAGCACCATTGAGTGTAACCGAACTTTTAAATTATTATTTATCACTTATTTATTTATTACTAAATTCACTTATAACAAACACCAACAATTTTTTTTTTTTTTGGTTTTTCGAGACAGGGTTTCTCTGAATATCTCTGGCTGTCCTGGACTCGCTTTGTAGACCAGGCTGGCCTCGAACTCACAAAGATCCGCCTGCCTCTGCCTCTCAAGTGCTGGGATTAAAGGCGTGCGCCACCACCGCCCAGCAATTTTTTAACTATTAATCCTATAAATTCCTACAACCCCTTTAACCTATCCACTAAACCTATTGATAATTATTTTTCTAACCTTTTAGAATGATACAGTCTCTGGGGCAGGTCCTCAGTCATCAGGAACACAGTCTTTATTGTAGATTCTTTAACGCAGTGCAGTCCTTTTTCTGGATCTCTCAGATGTAGGTTCGTCAGGGTAAATTGGTTATTGCAGTCTCACCTTAAATAAAGCTTCATGCTTTCTTCTCTGTGGGAGACCCCAGCCGTCTGCAGGCCAACTTACTTCTTTTGAATCAGGAACTCAGCTGCTCTGCCTCAGTCCTTAAAGCCAGGCACAGTTTCCCCTAGGCCACTGTTCGGACAGATCAAACCCCTCTAGGCAAAAGCTGAGCCACAGGGTTTAGTCCTTGGCCTTTTGGTGTCTTGCTCAGGCTTTCTTTGCTCACCAGCTTCTTTCTGCTTCAGGGAAAGAGCTGGCCATCAATGGCCAGCCCTTTTTTCAGCAGGACTCTTGGAGCTCTCTAGCATCAGGGGCCTCTTCCCTTTCTGGGCTCCATGCACTGTCCTTAAATAGGAGGAACTCTGTTTCAGCTTAATTTGGGCTCGGCCCACTTAGCAGCTGAAAACAATGTCAGGCCAGATACTTTGTTTCTTTAAGTCCATTATGTCTTTCCTGTTTTCCTGACTTCAACCTTGTTTTTCAGTCTATTGAGTCTTTCCTGTTTTTCCTGACTTCAACCTTGTTTTTCAGTCTATTAAGTCTTTCCTGTTTTTCCTGACTTCATGCTGACAATGCTCTTCATGCCCCGAATTAAGAGACAGTATCAGAAACCCCTATATATTTTCTAAATCTATTTTATCTAACCCCTACAATTGAGGGGAAAGTGGTAGGGGATATGGGAGGAATTCGAGGGGAAAGGGATAAGGGAATGGTTTTGATCAAAACACATTATATGCATGTGTGAATATTAAATAAAATATTTTAAGAATCAACAAAATAGTCAAGCATTGGGAATGTTTCTACAGCAGTGAAGAGGGATCCTATGAAGAAAGCAGGGTGTCTGTGGCCTGTTCTCTCTTTCTTAAACATTCATTTTATCAATTAATTGAGAACTTCTTGCAAAGTTTAGATACTGTTCACCCCAACTCCTCCAACTCTTCCTAAACTCCCAAACTTCATGTCAATTTTTTTGTATATTTAAATAAACCAAAGAGTTCAATTTATACTGTCCAAGTACACCTGTGTATGGAGCAACCCACTGGAACATGGCTGACACACCAGGGACCATACCCTTAAAGAAAAATGACCCTCCCTATCATAGAAGCCATCAACTGTTAATACTGCCCTGTCCATGTTGGAATATTGACTGCTTTATGTGTGAAGACAAGCACAGCTACTGTGAGTACATGTTGAACAGATGAGAATTTCTTTGTCAACCATCATGTACTGTGTGTACATGCACATGCACACTGATAACATGTAACTCCAGTTATAGGCATCTGATGGCCTTCAAAGGAATCTTCTCCCATGTGCACACTTTTACAGGCACACATGCATGCACATAACTAAAAATAAAACTAAATATTTTAAAAGAAACATTTTGGCTGAACATGGTGGTACAAGCTTTTAATTCCAGCACTGGGGAGGCAGAGGCAGGAGGATCTCTGTGAGTTTGAGGCCAGCCTGGTCTTCAAAGCAAGTCCAGGACAACCAGAGTTATAGAAAAATACTGTCTCAAAAAACAAACAAACAAACAAAAAAAGCATTTCCTTTACTATAAGACTCTCAGAGTGTTTAACACAAATACACATTAAAAATATTTAAGACAGTGATTTGTGTGGCCAAGAGCTGATGGTTGGTGGCTCACAGGCCATGGAAGTGAACCTGTTAAAAGGCAGTTTCAAACTGTGAAACTGAAATTTAATTATCAATTGTATTTATTAATAATTATAAACTATAAGATAAGGCTGGTGGAGAAGTTAGCTGGCTGATGGGAAGCTGGCAGGCCTGGCCTGCCTTAAATGGTGACCTGACCCAGAGGAAAAAGCTGAGGATCAAGGCTGGCCTTCACCACCTGCAACCTAAATTCTGTTAACTAATATCTTCATTATTAACTGTAAGTTGTTATATTAGGGCAGTGGAACAGCCAGTGGCTTGGCACGAGATTGGCAGACTTGACTTGTCTTAGAAGTCTGTATGCCTAGGAGGGATGGCCTGGTGGTGAAGCTGGTGGGGTAGCTGATGGATACTTATTAATAACAATAAACTATTATAATAGACCAACAGAATTGCCTGTGGCCTGGAGGGACAGTTGCCTGGGTTCAGCAGGAGGCCAATTGCCTGGATTGCTTGGACTGGCAGCCTATAAGCTGCTGCAATCGTTTCCCCAGTAATTAAAATACACCAAAACCTTTTAATGTTTCAATGCTTAGCCCTTAGATAGGCAGACTCTCAACTAGATAATCTAAGTGAACCTGTGTGACGACCCCCAACACAGTGATCACCACACAGGGGGTTCTCAGGGAAAGGTGAGTGCACTGCCCGCCCGAACCTCCAGCCTTCACTCCAAAGACAAACAGTCATGACAGGGATGATGTCTAAGCATTTCCAGTTTTTAATGTTTTATTCTCTGGTTTATATACAAAACCAAATTGGGGATTTCCACATGAGGCTACATGGACCAATCACATTAAAGGTCATCCCATAACATCACATAGCACAAGCCTGGTAACATGGTGATCATGCACTGATCACAAGCATGGAAGTCTTGCTCATTCAATCAGCTATACCCACGATTGGGTTTCAACTCTGCCCTGGCATCTTCCAATCTGCACCATCTTAGATATCTCCCACAAGCTACTTTCATTTTCTCAGCAATAAGGTATTTTTCATAAGCCTCCATTTCCTGAGTCCCCACAAACCTGGACTATTTAATCCCAAACACCCACGTGGCCTGTTGTTACCTTCCAGATCTCTCAAACACGTCTGTCTGCTTCCATGTCTTCTGGTGGAAAGAGCACTTCTTCTGTGTAAAATACAGGGTTTCTGTTTCCATCTCAGCAATTTCCATCTTCCTATACTCTTTCTGCCTGGCTAATTGGCCATCAGTGACTTTTATTAACCCATCAAGAGTATGCCTCAGAAAGGGCGGTAACCAGATCTCAGCATTGAAATCAGCCTATCAGAAGCAATGTATTAGACCTTCCTCCAACAAAACTGTCCTCTAAATCTGCATCTAAGTGGTGATAGATTAGTATAATTCTCAGATCCCATCAAAGAAGGTTTGCGTGTGTGTATGTTTGAACCACAGTGTGTCTGTAGAAGTCAGAGGACAAATTGTGGGGACCTGGTTTTCTCCCTTCACCATGTGGGCCCAGGGATGGAAGTCAGATCATCAGGTGAGGTTGAAGTGTCTTTACCTGCTGAGCCATCAGCAGTCCAGGGACCTTTTCTTTCTTTCTTTTTCTTTTTTTTAGGTCAACATTTTTATTACTGAAATATCTAATTTCATCCAGCCCAGGGAAAGCAAATACAGACTTGAGGTGATCTTCGGATTTTGGTAAAGGAATTTATTAAATGGGAAGGTGTTGTGATGTGGAGTCTTTGGAGCCTCTTTCAGCATGTTTCCATCTAATTGTTGAGGTTTCCCCAAGCGTTTCATAGACTCCTGTTTATATGTGAGGGCCGGTCGTGTAAAGCATCAATATAAATATGAATTATTTAATGATTGTGGTAGTGGAGGTGATTTGGGGGCCTTCTTACCTAAAATGTGCCCCAGACAATAGTGCTGATGGTTCTTAGGTGTGTACGTTGAGGCTCTAACGCAGGCCATACCGTGGCAGAGTGCAGTGTCTGTCATATTCAAGTTTGAAAAGCACTGTACGGTGTGCTGTTCCCTTCCTGATGGGTCTCAAACTTGTTCCTGTCACTTCCTTTTTTCCACCTGGACTTCCTTAAAGTTCTTTTCCTGGAAATTCAAAATTGTTACCATTCATTTCCAGCCCAACCTTCATTCCTCTTTCCCTGACTAATGGTATTATATGTGGTTATTTTATACTGCTTTTGTGGTGAGGCCTTGGAAAATTCTTGGAAGATCATCAGAAAAATAAGAAGGGAACAATTTTAAGTTCCTTAAATTACTCAAGACTGTCAATTAGTTTTTCAAAGTTGACTTTTCTAAGCATTTGATCAGTTATAAGAAGAGACTGGGGCTGAAGGGGTATATTGAGAATTACTTTCTGTTTAATAAAATTTCCAAGTAGTTAGAAAATGTATATTTTGTGAATATGAAAATAACATCTTTATTGTATTAGTTGAACTTCCGAAGTCTGGTTGTCAAAATCATATAGCTGTAAGGCACAGTAATCACAAAAAGCACACACACCAAGTTTTCTTGCAAGGTTGTTTCCTTATTGGCCACTCTGCCCCTGGATTGGGATGAAGGATTGCTCTGGTGGCAGCCATGATGCTTGTAAAAGGACCTTGTTCTTTCGGTGTCCTTTTGATTCATTGAAATGACAGGGTATAATTTAAGTATAGATTTTTCCCATTGTAGAAAATTAAATGACAATTTCCGACTAGACATCAGATCTGATTTCTTAGATATTAAAAATCTTCACTAGAAAATGAAAGAGGTTTTAGATGATCTAATTGAGCACTCATGCCCATGTGTGTACTGGTGTACCCCCCTCTCTATCCCCTGACCCCCTCCCCTGGTGTACTCCCCTCTCTATCCCCTGACCCCCTCCCCTGGTGTACCCCCATCTCTATCCCCTGACCCCTCCCCTGGTGTATCCCCCCTCTCTATCCCCTGATCCCCTCCCCTGGTGTACCCTCATCTCTATCCCCTGACCCCCTCCCCACCTCACAGGAAGAAGCTAGAGGAAAATTTAAATTCCATCAAGATTCATTTCGCTTGTTCTGTGGCAGGGAAGAAGGCAGTATACACTATGTAAAATCTCAGATTGTCAAAAGCCTTGACTTTCCTTGTCTAAAGGAAACATTAAGTCTCTTGACTTATCAGCCTCTAAGATGACAGAATTTCCCAAATATTCCTGAATGTTCCTTCCTTGCCCATGTTCACAGTCAGATCTACCCATAAAAGTAATGCCTTAAAGCATGAATCATATAAAAGGGAAGTGAGAGTGACAGCCATGGGAAAATCATGTGTAACAAAAAGGGCAGTGTGTTTAGCTGAGGAACCATGAAGGTTTCTCAGAAAGGGCCTGTGCATGACATCACTCAGCTCAGTCAGTGTCTGAATTCCCCAGTGGAGATCTGCATGGCTGGCCAGCATTCTAGAGCCGACTCAGGCTTCCAGGAAGAAGTGCTGCAATTCTGCTATTTCTGCTTGTCTGTTGTCCATAAAAGGCTGCTTAAAAATAAAATATCAAGGGAAGTCAGCCTGCCTCTAAAATGAGTAACGAGAGCTGTGCAAGATGTCCTGTGCCTGTAATTTTAGTTCTTAGCAAGCCCGGCAGGAAGATCATTGAGAGTTAAAGACTATTCTGGTTTACATAGGGAGATATGGACCATCCTGGGCTGCAGAGTAAGAACCTGTCTCAAACTGCCAAAAGCCAACCAAACAAAAGACCAACTAACCAATAAAACAAAAAACTCAAAATAAATTAATGAATAAAATAGTAATAGTACTTTACATTTTCAAGCCTCGGATATCTGTGATATAAAAATGTTCTGTGTGTTACTTCCAAATGCAATAGTAATTTTTCTTAAATCTTTAATTAGCTTAAATTTAAGTAGTGACATCCAGCTAGGGACTAGAGTGATAGACTATGTACAACTCAGGGCATCTTCCTTCCATTGAAAGTAATGTAAAAATTAGAGCAGTATTTTTATTTGTCAATGTCTTTTTCTAGCTTATTAAAAAAGCCTTGTGTCTTGAATGGGAATGGGTTTTTAGTGTCATTCCTTAGATACATTTTCACAAAAAGAAGACATGCATTAGATGGTGTTACATAAGCCATAGAAAGGCTTGACACAAAGTCCCAAGTGCTTCACACAAGGAGTCTGTTAGAAAGGCTTGCTTGGTGCACACTGAAGGGATATATACTTGAGATACATACTTGTACTTCCAGCACTTGGGCGGCTGACACAGGAGGATCTCAAGTTCATGGTCAACTTTCTGGACTACAGAACAAGTTCTAATTCAGCCTAGACTGGCGACCCTGTCTTAAGAACAAACAAAAGTAAAACATAAATGAAAAGCCACTGAGCACAGTAGCACAGTGATGGGAGAGGGTCATGGCTGGTGCTGGAGATCTGCCATCTTTTATTTCTATTGCTATTTATACTTCTATTCAATACAATTACTGGACCCTTTGGTTTAATTTGTGATACATAAAAGGATGAAGCATTTTACTATCTTTAAGCTGCTGTTTAGATTTTGAGATACAAACAAATATATATATATATATATATATATATATATATATATATATATAGATATATATATACATAAATTTGAGATACAGCTAAAGGACACCCATGGTTTAGGTGGGCACCCTGCCTTCCTGCCCTCATGCCACAACTTACCCCTTAAGCCATGAACTTCTTTCTGTGGCAGGCTTGGGAAGAGTCCTCAGGGATTCCGTTCTTCTTTTTCTCCTATTTATTTTATTTATGTATCTATTTATTCACAGCCTCCCCTCCCAGGTCCATCTTCACACTCACCTTCTCCATTCTTCCCTATCCCTCATGGGTACCAACCTGCCCTGGCACATCATGCTGCAGCAGGACTAAGCTCATTCTTTTCCACTGAGGCCAGGCAAGGCAACTCAGCTAGAGGGAAGGAATCCAAAGGCAGGCAACAGAGTCAGAGACAGCCCCCTGATGCAATTGTTAGGGGACCCACATGAAGACCAAGCTGTATATCTGCTACATATGGGTAGGGGGCCCAGGTCTAGCACATGCATGTTCTTGGGTTGGTGATTCAGTCTTTGTGAGCCCCTATGGGCCCAGGTTAGCTTACTCTTTAAGTCTTCTTGTATTGTCCTTGAAATCCTCCATCAGGGAACCCTTTCTTGTTGAGATAGTGTTTAGCATTCTAAATGTTAATTAGTCCTGTTTGCTGTCTGTTACTTACCTTGACTCTGATTGGTTAAATAAAATGCTGAGGCCTGAGATTGGGCAAAGACAGAGAAAGGTGGGACTTCCTGGGATTAGAGCAGGAAGCCTGCACTTTAGGAAGAAGATTAAAGCATTCCAGCCAGCAGCAGGAAGAAGAAGGCATTCCAGCCAGGAACAGCAAGAAGGAGGCACACACCATGGGTTAAAAAAAGGAACCTGAGGGGGGGGGGCAAGATGGCGGCGAACTGCACGGACGCATTTTGAATGTGGGAGAGAAGAGCCGTAGAAAATACAGAGTTGTGGGACACTGTGCAAAAACCGGAGGGTCTGGCCCCTCCGGGAACACGCACAGCTCCCAAGGGACTGTTAAAAGTCCCAGGGCAAGGCTCTCCCCCCATCTCTCGCAGACACGGAAGCCACTAAATCCAGGATTCGGGAACAGCCATTTGGAGAGGCGCCTGGTAAGATCGATCCCAACACACAGCAGGCAGAATCAAAGGCCTCATGGCGATCGCCCACTAGCCTACTGGGCTTCCCACACCTCAGGAAGACCTTATAACTACTTAGGAAATTTTGCAGAATAGTTGAAGTCTTAACAAGGAAGAAAAAGGGCGCTCAGCGGGTGATCCACAGCCGCTCCAGCCGGAGCAGGAGGTGGGCGGGCAGAGCAGTTGGGGAGGGAAGCGGGCGCTGGCGGGTGGGGCTGTTTCCCAGAGCACCCACCGCAAAGCAGCTAGGGCGGGAGGCTGGCTCAGTCGACGGGAGGGGCCGAAGCTCCACCCACCCACAGCAAAGCAGCTAGGGCAGGAGGCCAGCTCAGACGGCAGGAGGAGCCGAAGCTCCGCCCACCCACGGCAAATCAGCTAGGGTGGGAGGCCGGCTCAGATGGCCTGAGGGGCCGAAGCTCTGCCCACCCACAGCGGAGCAGATAGGGAGGGAAGCGGCCAGGCCTGTGGCGGAGAAGCCTAGTGGGTAACCAGAAGCCAGGGGACCATAGCTGTATTCGGGTAAACCCAGACACATTAGGTGTGCAGCCGGGCCCTGTCAGCCTCCGTGACGACAAACAAAGCCCACAAAATCTGTGCCTGGGCAAACAGGTCCATACCATCAGAACCATTGAAGGCTGATCACTCAGTGTGCAAAATAGAGAAGTCTGAACTGGGAGCAGTAAAACAATCCCGGACCATTACTCACTACCTGGGAATAGGCTGCACCAGCTCACAACGATTCAGGCTATTAAAACCACAGTGACCCTGAGATCACCCTGTAAGCAAGGACAGATAGCCAAGCAATTCGACTCCTTCACCAAAGCATCCCCTGTGGATCCAAACACAGAAAACGACAAGAACAGACAGCTAAACACACACACATGGCCAAAGGTCCAAGAAAAAATAGAAATCAAGGAAATATGACTCCAACAAAGCAGAATTATCCTAGCTCATCCAATTCGGATGACCTCACACCAACAGTAACACATGAAAACGATGACAATTCTTCATTATGGAAAGTGATAGAGTCCCTTCAAGAAGAACTTAAATCTATGAAGGTATTCAAAGAAGCCACAATTTTACAAGCCAAAACAATGAACAATACCATTAAAGAACTCCAAGCCAAGGTGACAGAGCTTGAACAGGAAAAAGACAAAGCAATGAAAGATTTTCAGACAAAAACAAGTAAGCTGGAGAAGGAAATGTACAAAACGAACAATACCATACAAGACATGAAAATAGAAATAGAAACAATAAAGAAAACACAGTCAGAGTTAAAAGAGGAAGTGGAGAACCAAGGGAAGAGAACAGGAACTACGGATGCGAGTATCAACAATAGGATGCAAGAGATGGAAGACAGGATCTCAGGCATGGAAGATTCGATGGAAGAAATCAGTACAACATCCAAAGAAAATGAGAAGGCTAAAAAAATCTCTCACCCACAACATCCAAGGAATCAAGGTCTCAATGAAAAGACAGAACCTAAGAATCATAGGCATAGAGGAAAGAGAAGACTCCCGACTCCAAGGTCCAGGAAATATCTTCAACAAAGTCATAGAAGAAAACTTCCCAAACCTGAAAAAAGAGATGCCAATAAAAATCCTAGGCTTAATCACAGTGCAGCAAGGCCAACTTTTGCAGAAACCCCACGTGTGCACGAGTGGGAGAGGGGAAAGGAAACAGGTAATCATGGAGGATAAAGGTACTGGAACAAGGAAACAGCAAACCTGAGGGCGGCAGCTCGAAAACCAAAATACATGTACTATTTATAGAAAAAAAAAATCCTAGGCTTACAGAACACCGAACAGATTAGACCAGAAAAGAAACTCCTCTCGCCACATAATAATTGAAACACCAAATGTACAGAACAAAGAAAGGATATTAAAAGCTGTAAGAGAAAAAGGCCAAGTCACACACAATGGCAGACCCATCAGAATTACACCTGACTTCTCCTCAGAAACTTTAAAAGCTAGAAGGGCCTGGACAGATATCCTACAAGTCCTGAGAGACCATAGGTGCCCAGCCAGACTACTATACCCAGCAAAACTCTCTATCAACATAGATGGAGAAAACAAGATATTCCATGACAAAATCAAATTTAAACAATATCTCCCCACAAACCCAGCCCTACAGAAAATCCTAGAAGGAAAATTCCATCCCAGAGAAGAAAACTTCACCCAAGAAAACAAAGGGAATAGAAAATCCCTCAGCAACTAAACCAAAAGAGGCACAGGACCATCACCTATACCAAACTAATGGGAAACAACAACCCCAGGTCACTAATATCCATCAACATCAATGGTCTCAACTCCCCAATAAAAAGACACAGATTTACAGAGTGGATCTGCAAGCAAGACCCGTCCCTTTGCTGCACAAGAAACACGTCTCACTACCAGAGATAGTCACTACCTCAGAGTAAAGGGCGGGGAAAAGGTATTCCAAGCAAATGGACCCAGGAAGCAAGCTGGAGTAGCCATCCTAATATCAAACAAAACAGACTTCCAACTGAAGTTAATGAAAAAAGACAAAGAAGGGCATTATATACTCATTAAAGGGAATATTCATCAAGAGGAAATCTCAATACTGAACATCTATGCCCCAAATACAAAGGCACCTACTTTTGTAAAAGAAACACTTCTAAAACTGAAATCGCACATCGATCACAACACATTAGTAGTGGGAGACTTCAACACCCCACTCACAACAATGGACAGATCATCAAGACTGAGGCCAAACAGAGAAATATTGAGTCTAACAGAGATCATGAAACAAATGGACCTAACAGACATCTACAGAACGTTTCACCCAAACACAAAGGAATACACCTTTTTCTCAGCACCCCACGGAACCTTCTCCAAAATCGACCACATAGTTGGACACAAAGATAGTCTCAATAGATACAAGAAAATTGAAATAACACCTTGTATATTATCAGACCACCACGGAATAAAGCTGGTCTTCAACAGCAAAAGAATCAACAGAAAGCCTACACACACATGGAAATTGAACAGCTCCTTACTGGATGACCACTGGTTCAGGGAAGAAATAAAGAAGGAAATCAAAGACTTCTTAAAATCCAATGACAATGAAGACACAACATACCCAAACCTATGGGATACATTGAAAGCTGTGCTATGAGGAAAGTTCATAGGACTAAGTGCATTCAAAAAGAAAATTGTGACAGCTCATATTAGTGAATTAACAGCTAAGCTGGGTGAATTGGAAAAAAAGAAACAAACACGCCCAAGAGGAGCAGAAGGCAGGAAATCATCAAACTTAGGGCTGAAATCAACAACTTAGAATCAAAAAGAACTATACAAAGAATCAATGAAACCAAGAGTTGGTTCTTCAAGAAAATCAACAAAATAGACAGACCCCTAGCCAAATTAACTAAAAGGCAAAGAGAAAGAACACAAATCAACAAAATCAGAAATGAAAAGGGAGAAATAACAACAGACATCGAGGAGATCCAGAAAATATTCGGGTCCTACTTTAAAAATCTATACTCCACCAAATTTGAAAACCTAAGCGAAATGGACAATTTCCTCGATAAATTCCACCTACCAAAACTAAATCAAAATCAGATTAACAGCTTAAACAGCCCAATAACCCCTAAGGAAATAGAAACACTCATTAATAATCTCCCAACCAAAAAAAGCCCAGGGCCAGATGGCTTTAGCACGGAATTCTACAGGACTTTCAAAGAGGATCTAACACCATTACTCTTCAAACTCTTCCACCACATAGAAACAGAAAGAACACTGCCAAACTCATTCTATGAGGCCACTGTCATTCTGATTCCTAAACCACATAAAGACCCAACAAAGAAAGAGGACTTCAGACCAATCTCCCTCATGAACATAGATGCAAAGATACTTAATAAAATACTAGCAAACCGAATTCAAGAACACATCAAAAATATCATACATCATGATCAAGTAGGCTTCATCCCAGGAATGCAGGGATGGTTCAATATACAAAAGTCTATCAATGTAATTCATCATATAAACAAGATGAAAGAAAAAAACCACATGATAATCTCGCTAGATGCAGAAAAAGCATTTGACAAAATCCAACACCCCTTCATGCTAAAAGTCATGGAGAGAACGGGCATACAAGGATCATACCTAGAAATAATAAAGGCAATATACAGCAAGCCAGTAGCCAACATCAAATTAAATGAAGAGAAGCTTGAAGCGTTTCCTCTAAACTCAGGGACAAGACAAGGATGTCCACTTTCACCATATCTCTTCAATATAGTACTTGAAGTTCTTGCTAGAGCAATAAGACAACTAAAGAAAATCAAAGGGATAAACATTGGAAATGAAGAAGTCAAATTATCCCTATTCGCAGATGATATGTTAGTATACATAAGCGACCCCAAAAACTCCACCAAAGAACTCTTACAGCTGATAAACAACTTCAGCAAGGTGGCTGGATACAAAATTAACTCAAAAAAATCAGAAGCCCTTCTTTATACAACAAACAAGCATACCAAAAAAGAAATAAGGGAAACAACCCCCTTCACAATAGCCACAAACAATATAAAATACCTGGGGGTAACTCTAACCAAGCAAGTAAAGGAACTATACAACAAGAACTTCAAGCCCCTGAAGAAAGAAATGGAAGAGGCATTTAGAAGATGGAAAGATCTCCCATGCTCATGGATAGGTAGGATCAACATAATAAAAATGGCTATTCTACCAAAAGCAATATATAGATTCAATGCAATTCCTATCAAAATACCAACACAATTCTTTATAGACTTGGAAAAAGCTATACTCAATTTCATACGGAACAACAAAAAGCCCAGAATAGCTAAATCAATCCTGTACAATAAAAAAGAATCTGGAGGTATCACCATCTCAGATTTCAAGCAGTACTACAGAGTAATAATAATAAAAACAGCATGGTACTGGTATAGAAACAGACCAGTGGATCAATGGAATCGAATTGAAGACCCAAACATGGACCCACACACCTATGGCCAACTTATCTTTGACAAAGAAGCCAAAACTGCACAATGGAAGAAGGACAGCATCTTCAACAAATGGTGCTGGTCCAACTGGATGTCCACTTGCAAAAGAATGAAATTAGACCCATACCTACCACCTTGTACAAAACTTAATTCCAAGTGGATCAAAGACCTTAACATAAGGCCGGCCACACTAAAGATACTAGAAGAAAAAGTAGGAGAAACCTTCGAACTCATTGGCACAGGTGACAACTTCCTGAACAGAACACCAACAGCTCAGGACCTGAGATCAACAATCAATAAATGGGACCTCATGAAACTGAAAAGCTTCTGTAAGGCAGAAGACACTGTAATTCGAACAAAACGGCAGCCTACAGACTGGGAGAAAATCTTCACCAACCCCACATCTGATAGAGGGCTATTATCTAAAATCTACAAAGAACCCAAGAAACTAAATCCCAAGAAACCAAATAATCCAATCAAAAAATGGGAGATGGAGCTAAATAGAGAATTCACAAAGGAGGAATCCCTAATGGCCGAGAGTCACCTGAAGAAATGCTCAACATCCTTAATCATCAGAGAAATGCAACTCAAGACGACCCTGAGATTCCATCTCACACCTGTCAGAATGGCTAAGATAAAGAGCTCAAATGACAGCACATGCTGGCGAGGGTGTGGAGAAAGGGGAACCCTACTCCATTGCTGGTGGGATTGCAGACTTGTGCAACCACTATGGAGGTCTGTCTGGCGATATCTTAGAAACCTTGGAATAACTTTGCCTCAGGACCCAGCCATACCACTTCTGGGTATACACCCAAAGGACCTCTCATGGAGACATAGGGAAGTCTCCTCATCTATGTTCATAGCAGCCTTATTTGTAATAGCTAGAAACTGGAAACAACCCAGATGTCCCTCAACTGAGGAATGGATTAAAAAATTGTGGTACATCTATACAATGGAATATTACTCAGCTATCAGAAACAATGAAATCATGCAATTTGCAACCAAATGGATGGATCTAGAGAAGCTCATCCTGAGTGAGCTAACCCAGACTCAGAAGGATGCACATGGCATCTATTCACTTATAGTAGGATTTTAGCTATATCGTACAGGATATCTGTACTACAACCAACACACCAAAAGGAACATGGACGTAATTTTTTTTTTCTTTTCATTTCTTTTTCTTTTTCCTTTCCCCCTTTTTTTCTCTTTCTTTTTCCTCTCTTTTTTTTGTTGTTGTTCTTTGTTTTTGTGGGTTTGTGTATCTGTTGGTCTTTTTTATAGTTTTCCCCCCATAGCAAGGAGACACCTTTCACTGGCAGTACTGCCTCGTAGGCCCCCGGTGTATGAAGAGGCTCTCGGCCCTCATATGACTCCTGATCTGTGGTGAGAGACTGGTATGCAGGGACACTCCGCCCCAGAGGATCAAGATGGAAGGGTTAGGGAGTAGAGCATGGGAGGGTGGGGTTGGTAAGCGGGAAAAGAGGACAATATGTCAAGGATGTAACCTGTAGCAACAAACAAATAAATTTACTAATTAAAAAAAAAGCAGGTAACAACGTTAAAACACTGTAAATAAAATAAAGGACACAGCCGTTCAACCTGGTTTTATGAACCTCCAAGTGTCGAAAAAACGTAGAGCTAAGGTAAAATACAGGAGAAATGTGGTGTTAACCCATGCCTTTAACTTCAGCAGAGACGGGAGGAGCACCATAGAGTTAGTGGACTTATAAATTCTAGAGTTACATGGAAAAGGGTGGTGAGGGTACACACCCTTAATCCCATCATTCAAGAAGAGTACACCCTTAACCCCAACACACTAGAGACAGAAACAGGCAGATCTCAGAGCTCAAGGTCAGCCTGATACAAAACAAACT
>CAJQZJ010032643.1:2072278-2123068 GCA_907164525.1 Lophiomys imhausi | reverse complement strand
GTGTGTGTGTGTGTGTGTGTGTGTGTGTGTGTGTGTGTGTGTGTGTGGTTAAGAGTAAGTGCATGTATGCTGTATGCCCTGGTGCGAGTGTGGAGGTCTGAGGACAACCTTGGTGCTGGTTCCCACTTTCCACCCTATTTGAGACAGGATGTCCTGTTTACTAGCATGTGCACTAGATTAGCTAGTGCATAATCTGTCTGTCGGAGACTCTTCCGTCTCTGCCTCTGACCTCATTCTAAGACCATCAGGGTTACCAGCACACACTAGCTCTATGTAGGTTCTGGGGATTTGAATTCAGCTTCTTATGTTTGATGCAATAAATGGTTTATCTGCCAAGCTGTCGGCTGTCTCTTCTTTTCTGAATTAATCATTTCTGTTATAATGAGAGTGAATAAAAAGAAAATGGATGGTTATTGAGATGAGACTGCTGGCAAGGTATACTGTAGATTATTTGAGTAAAAATGATTTTTCTTTTCTTTATGGCCTAAGAGCTTATATTTAGATCAGTGTTCAAATGCACATTAGGCATCATGAACTTATTAAAATGAGACAGTTAATATTTAATTGACATTTGACTACATTCTGTAAGTTGTGTGTCCTAGCTACATATAAAATTGTGGGACACTTCTAATACTGAGAATAAAATAGGCTGAAGGGTGGTATAAGCACATGTTTGAACCAGTGTCAGGAGATAGAGTTATTGTTTCAGAAATTAATCTTCTTTGTAATATGTTATATTTTTAGGACAAACCGAATATAATCATGTTCACACTCACCTCCTTACCTCATTCTACATTCAAGTCCTCTTTTTCTTTTTCTTTCGTGTTTTTTTTGGTTTTTCAAGACAAGATTTCTCTGTATAGCCCTGGCTGTCCTGAACTCTATACTAATATGTATATATTATATAAATATATACATATTTATAAAAATTCGTCTTTAGGAGAAAATAAACACATTTTGAAGTGGATTTCATGTGTTTCAGACTGTTGAGATGGTTCAGGTGATCCCTGACTTGGATCATACATGGATGAAGGAGACAACTAACCTCAAAGTTATCCTCTTACATACATGCTGCAGCAATTAAGCACATGTGTGTGCGCGCACACACACACACACACTACCCCACCACCACCACCAATAACATCACTCGATGTGTTTCACAGAGCATGGTGGCATGTTTCTTTTTTCTTTTTCTTTTTAAAAAACTTTTTTTATTAATTTGTTTATTTTGCATTTTCCTCCTTCCTCGCAGTCCCACCCTCCCACTCATTTCCCCCATATTACCCCCAACCCGGTACCAATCCACTTTGGGATATCAAATCACATCAGGACTAATTGCCTCCCCTTCCACTGAGGCAAGACAGGGCAATTCTGCTAGGAAAATAGGATCTAGAGGGAGGCAACCTTGTCCAAGTCAAACATAGTCTCTCTTCCAATTGTTAGGGGATTCGCTTGAGTACCAAGCAACCCATCAGCTTCATATGTATAGTATGCCTATTACAGGGCCATGCATGTTCTTTGGTTTTTGGTTCAGTCTCTGTGAGCCCCCTTGTGTCCCAGTTAATAGGTTATGATGTCTCCTTGTGGTGTCCTTATCTCTTCAGCTCCCTCAATTCTTCTTCTGACTCTTCCTCAAGACTCTCGGATTTTCACCTAATGTTTGGCTGTGGATCTCTGTATCTGTTTTGGGAATAGTCTTTAAATGAGACCCATCAATATGCTATTGTAGTAGATAAGTTGATAAGTCTTCGTGTTGATGTGTGTTAAGCAACAGTCAGATTTAGGATAGAATTCAAAGAAATGACCAACTGGATTTGCTGAGGGAATGGATGAGTTTGAATGAGAGAGCACAGGATGACTTCAATTTATTTTTTTTAAGGAAATTAGTTAACATACATGTAGTTTTTGCAGAGTCATTAGACACTATTATAAAGATAAACTGAGAGCTAAGTAATTTCAACCTATAGAAATGTTTATAAGAGAGAAATTTGGGATTACCATTATCCAATTTGCAATAGAAATAACCATATAATTCCTTTAACTAGCAAGATCCTTTAGTGCACTTAAAGTGTGATTCAATTAGTATAAAATCCATTTAGAAAAAATTGTTCAGGAACGTAAGTAAAATCTCCTTGTTTTAAGCATTTGGGGAGAACACCCAGAAGCAGGTCTTTGTCACTACCTAAAGGACCTTCAGTGGGCATCAGATGTCATTCATAAGTGTTGACCCAAGGACAAGTTGTAGATGGCTTTGGTACAATTTATATATTTTTCTCTCTGTTACATATTTTTATTTTTTAAATTACAATTATTTATTTCTTCAAGTTATATCAGTATCAGAGCCCCCTCCCTTCACCCCTCTGGTCCCACCCTCCCATCCTCTACCCCTTCTCCCCCTTACTACTGGCACATTTCTTATGATCCCAGCACTGAGGATTCTGAGGCAGTTTAAAGGCAGCCCAGAATACATGACAAAGCAAAAACAAAATCAAATTATTTCAGCATTCATTAGCAATTTTTGAATATTACTTACAGATTCTTATTGTCTCATCACATATGCCTCCTATGTCCCTTCCTTCTTTGTTTTTTCCTTCCTTCCTCACTCCTTCTCTCTTTCTTTTTTTCCCTTTATTTTTTATTTCTTTAAGTTACATCTCAATCGCAGTCCCCTCCCTATTCCCCCCTCCAGTCCCACCCTCCCACCCTCAACCCCCCATCCTCTTCCCTTTTTTTTTAAGTTTAAGGTATATCTTATTTCCCCCTACATTTTCCCCTTTCAGTCCAACAAATGGCTCTTTCTCTTATAATAATAAATACAATACAAAACAACAGAGGTAATTAGGCCACAGTTATGAGGATTATATGGCTTAGCGTGCATTCCCAATGTCCAGTCCATATGTATTTGGCACCTGACTTTAACATTCTACCATCTAACCATCTCCATGAGTTTAAAGTTCTATATCTAACTCAACATTCATACTAACTTGCAACACAATTTTAAAAGTATCTTCTTAGATCTATAACACTCTCTTGACTCCTAAACAACTCAAAATTTAATTATGAGGCTCTAGCTATCTGTTCTTCAGCCACCTCAGAGACCTGAGAGGGATAAATATATCTGATTTTATAGGAAGTACAGGGCCTGCAGCTTCCAAAACTAAGAAATGACATACCAGTGGCTGCCTGGACAGTTCCCATTTTCTCTCCATACATTACAGCATCGATCTTCAGTCATTTGGCCCCATTTCTCTGACAGACATTGATTGTAGAGCAGGGGTTATGAAGGACTTGCCTACCCTGTCTTGGCAGAGCTAGGCTGTCGACTTACCTGCTTCCAGGTTTTGTCCTTTTTGGACAGCATTCTGTCTACAGTTGGAGCAAGGGGCTTTTCCTACCAAGAGATAGGCTTGCGACTAATTCAGTCATCTCCCACTGGAGATTCTTCGATGCTCATCTTCTACTTAGGGTAGAATAGGGGGTGCTGTCAGGAGTTGATATGTCTCGATATAAAAAAATCTAAAGTTACGAAAACATCTTTGAATGCCATATTTTGCAGATCTCTTGAGGTTTTTGAAGAGGCCCTATCTATCTCTTATATTAAGGTAAGCAGATGTTGCTTGTCTCTTAGCAGCTTTATTTCTAATTAGCTTAGAAAATAACTATAATAGGCTGTCATAGTACCTAACAAAATGACCGGCTTGCATAACTATTAGTTTGCATTTCTTAATTATCCTAAACAGTTTATGACAATTAGTAGTAAGAAGCCAAAACATCACATTTCATTTTTTTTCTTTACCTCCTATCCCTTCCATCCCATTTCTCTGGGGTGGGGTGTCCTTATATAACAGTCCCTCATCTCATTTGAGAGGTCGTATGAGGACCAAAAGCCTCCTCATTCACTGGGGGTCTACGAGGCAGTACCATCAGTGAAAAGTGTCTCATTGCCCGGGAGAGAGAACTAAAAAACAAACAAACAAACAAATAAGCAGACAATAGATAAAAAAGACTAAAAAACAGAAAAAAAATATTTAAAAATATAAAAAATAAATACAAAAGTAAAAATAAAAAATAAAAAGTCTATGTCCAAGTTCCCTTTGGTGTGTTAGCTGTAGTATCGATACCTTCTACTATATAGCTAAAATCCTACTATAAGTGAATAGATGCCATACACATCCTTCTGAGTCTGGGTTAGCTCACTCAGGATGAGCTTTTCTAGTTCCATCCATTTGGCTGCAAATTGCATAATTTCATTGTTTCTGATAGCTGAATAATATTCCATTGTGTAGATGTACCACAGTTTTTTAACCCTTTCTTTGGTTGAGGGACATCTGGATTGTTTCCAGTTTCTAGCTATTACAAATAAGGCTGCTATAAATATAGATGAGGAAACTTCCTTAAGATTCCGTGAAGAGGCATTTGGGTGTATACCCAGAAGTGGTATGGCTGGGTCCTGAGGCAAAGCTATTCCAAGTTTTCTAAGATATCGCCAGACTGACCTCCATAGTGGTTGCAAAAGCCTGCACTACCACCAGCAATGGAGTAGTGTTCCCCTTTCTCCACACCCTCACCAGCATGTGCTGTCATTTGAGCTTTTGATCTTAGCCATTCTGACAGGTGTGAGATGGAATCTCAGAGTCGTTTCTCTCTCTCTTTCTCTCTCTCTCTCTTTCTTTCTCTCTCTCTCTCTCTCTCTCTCTCTCTCTCTCTCTCTCTCTCTTGTACAGAGTTCCATATGACCCAGGTTAGCCTCGATCTCTTTAAATAGCCAAGAAAGCCAAAACTTTTTGAGTGAATTTGCCCCCAACTCTCAAATGTGGGGATTGTAGCCATGTGGGATTATGTTGGGCTTATGCAGTGATAGGAATCAAATCCAGGGCTTCATGTGCATGCTAAATGAGCACTCTACAAGTGAGCTCCATCCAGAGCTCCTGCAACACATCTTTTCCCTTTCCTGTGTTACAACCTTAGCAAACTGTAACTGGCAGGCCCAGTGAGGTCTGCTGTCAGTTTAGGTGACTGAAGTTCTCTGTACATTCCATTTTATTTCAAGTTTCTCTTTCCCATTTGATCAAGCATTGTTGACTCCTGCTGTGAGGCTAAAACAGTGAAACTGACAAGTCTTGAAAGGGACCAAGGGCCTGGGTTTTGTAAATGCATTTTAACACAATGGGGCCATGCTTTCTGCAAGGCCTATTTTTGCTTTTGAGTTATTCCGGTGAAGTTAAATAACCTTGACAGACACCAGATGGCCCATAAGCTTACAATGTTTATTATCAGGCTCTTTGGGGGAATAGGGAGGGGTTTGTTACTGAGATGTAACTTGAAGAAAAAAAATAAAGTATTTATAAAAAAAAAAAAGACACATCACTCTTGCCCTGTAACCATACTTGCCGCCTTCACTGTCTCATTACATTTCAATGCTGGCCACTGACTTTCCTTCCTATAACTCCTCCAATGATGAGTCCTGGATTTGTGTTCCTTCCTATATTTCATCAGGTAGTTTCTTCAATAAAGGTTTATAAGGCTGGGTTTCCCTTACTTATACTCAAGGGTGAGTATACAGATTTACTTAGCTGCATCTTGATAGCTGCTACAGCTTTCCTTAAAGAGCTACATAGATCACTGTCTATCTGAAACATGTCAGCTATGTATGCAATCCACAATGTTCATATAGTCACGGAAGAATAATCCTTAGAAATACGTGAAATTAATTTCACTAATTTAAATCCATTTCCTATCCCAACATAGAATCAACATAAACTTTTATTGAGATTCTTACTTTCTCTTTTACTTCTTGGTTGGTGGTGTATGTACATGCTTGTGTGGATGCATTCATGAGGGTGCATGGGTGAGCTTGTATGTGTGTGGTGTGTATAGAGGCCAGAGCTAGACAAGCACTTGCCACTGAGCCAGACCCCCTCCCCTGCACAGTGTTGGATTTGTTAGTCATTTGTCTTATTTTGTCAGAATTAGTCTGTTGCTACATTGTTCTCTTACTCAAAAATCTTACAAAAGATTTCCTTTCTCATTTGTCCTTTTTCCACCTAGCTCGCCTCTTTTAAGATTTATATAATAGTTGCTTGCCCTATTACCCACTGTTTCTTTTCACTGCTATTACACTTAATTTTAAGTCTCATCGGCTCTCTTGGTGGCCATGGGGTTTTTGATTTTCCAGCCAGCAGTGGTTTTGTTTGTTTGTTTTTATGGGGCCGTTTCCAGACAGGCTCTCATATAGCCCAGGATGAATTCCAACTCTGTATGGAGCTGAGGATGACCTTAAACTCCTCAGCCTCCTGGACCTACTTTCTAAGGGCTGGAACTACAGGTGTGAAAAACGATGCCTGCCTACTATCTGCTTTCTTTTTCTCTTTTTTACTGTGTGTGTGGTGTATGCATGTGTATTCCTGTATGTGTGGATGCCAATGCCTGTTTGTGTGTGAGCAAGCCAAAGACTACACTTCATTTATTTGAGACAGAGTCACTTGTTGGACATAGAGCTCAGTGATAGGCAAACCCAGCTAACTGGCAAATGGCCAGCTCATTCCATCACTCCTCTTCCGTCCCCTGGGCTGGGATCACAGGTGTATGCTGCCATCCCTGACCTTTTATGAAGGTGCTGGAGATCCGAACTCAGAGCTGAATGATTGTGCAGCCAGTGCTTTACCTATTGATTCATCTCTCAGGCCTGTGTGTGTTTCCTGATCCCATTCGGCTTTAGAAGATTCTGTCTGAGGGAAACAGTGAGGTATTAGATTTTGTCCCCCAGCTACCTGGAACCTTGATCATCTGTATAGTTTTTTGACTTGACTATGGAACAAATCAAAGTATTTAAGCAGCGTCCATATAGTATCTGCCATCATCAACCGAATCTGGACCAGACTTGGTGTTTAGCCTCACTGTGGTTTGCTACCCACCCATTCCCACCACGAGCTAGTTCTTCACTTTGCGCAGTGTCCTGTAACTCATGAGCAAGGGAAAGTGTGTGCACCCAAATGCCTGGGGTGCGAGGATAGGATGGGGTTGGGCTCTGCTTTCAGTTTGAGGTTTTTTTTTTCCTTTCGCCAAATTAAGTTCTTTTTTAGATTGCATATGTAGACGTTTAGCAATACTCTAGATAAACTCTTTAAGAGTAGATTTTATATCCAATTTACATGTTTCAGATATCACCTTTGTTTGTTATGTAAGGTCTTGTATCCAAATGTCCACTTGTACACTGAGAGCTTTAAGGGACAAATAAAGACACAGATGGAGTTGCTATTTTTAGCAGCAATAAAAAACATCACTAACCCCTTTTTATATACCGAATTCAAGTCACTACAAGAGGTGAGTGCACCACAAAGTGACCAGATACAAAATTTACTTCTCCCTAGTAGGGGCATAGTCCATCTCTCGACTTTCCATTGCCGTTGTCATTGAGTTCACAGGCACCTTGAGAACTTCAATTCTCTCAGAAATTCAGCCATCTTATCTTCATCTCCTACTCTTATTTATTGGTTGCAGAAGGAACAAGGACTAGTCCTGAAACTAGATCTCAGGTTGAAGCCTATACAAACTTCACTTACCATGACTCAAGCAGGAATTATCCATCAACAGTCATGCCTCTGGGATCTTCTTTCAAACAAAATTTATTTTATGTGTGTGAATGGTTTTGTCTGCGTGTATACAAGCACACCATATGAGTGCAGAGCCTTCTGGGTTGAAAAAAAGGCATTGGATCCCCTGGAACTGGAGTTACAGGCAATTATGAGCCACTAACTGGGTGCTGGGAACTGAACCTGCTCTTGACCACTAAGCCATCTGTTCATCCTCCACATGTATAATTGCCCCATAGGCTTTATGGTGAGCCCCGTTTACACATCCTGCAGGATGCCCTTGTGTTCCTAGCAGAGTGAGAAGATCTATTTTCTAGAAATATGGGATCTTCCTAGGGCACAGAATTGCCACATTCTCCTAACCGTCTTGCTCAAGATTTAGTGGTGCACCCCACTATCAGGTTCCTGTGGTTTCCTCAGTTTTTGTTGTTGCCCCAGTTGGTTTTTCCTTTGGCTTTTTGTCAGTGACATCTCTGTGCAGTTCTTCTTTTTCTTCTCTCCATAGATATGTCTTAACAGTACTAAGGAACTCCTGACAGTCTTTATTATTGTATTGCTCTGGATGAAGCTTAATATTCTGAATATGAGAGAAGTGTCTGGGACATTGATGGTACAGCTGATGTATCAGCATCTGGATACACACACAAAGGGTGTAAGTCATGTGTTTATCATCCTGGAAGGAAATTTCTCCAGGGATGGCAGAGTTCTTTGCTGTTGGACTTAAGCAGAGCATTTCAATCAGTGACGTAAACAAAAGATGTAAAACTACTTTAAACTACTTTAAACAATTATTTATTTTTTTATTTTACATCCCGGATCGAAGCTTCCCCTCCCTCCTCTCCTCCCAGTCCCTCCCTCTCCCATCCCCTCCCCTTCATCTATGCCTCCTCCCCTTCTCCTCAGAAAAGGGGAGGCCTCTCATGGATATCAGCCAGCCTTGGCATATCAAGTTGCAGTGAGACTCTGCACATCTTCTACTGAGGCTAGATAAGGCAGCCCAGTTAAGGGGAAAGGGATCCAAAGGCAGGCAGTGTAGTCAGAGACCGCCCCTGTTCCCACTTTAGGAGTCCCACATGAAGACCCAACTGTGCAATTGTTATGTATGTCCAGAAGGCCATGCATACTCTTTGGATGGCAGTTCAGTCTGTATGAGCCCCTATGGGCCCAGGTTAGTTGATTCTGTAGGTTTTCTTGTGTTGTTCTTGACCCCTCTGGACTCTTCAATCCTTCCTCCCTGTCTTTCCCAGGATTCTCCAAGCTCCAGCTAATCTTTGACTATGGGTCTCTGAATCAGTTTCCCTCAGTTGCTGGGTAGGTCTGCCTTTGTATATTACTTGACCTTTTCCCCTTGCAGTTTTTAATATTATTTCTTTGTTTTGTACATTTACATTTTGTTTATTATGCGGCAGAAGGATTTTCTTTTTTGGTCCAATCTATTGGATGTTTTGTGAGCTTCTTATATGTTTATAGGCATATAGGTCAGGGAAATTTTCTTCTATGTTTTTGTTGAAAATATTTTCTGGCCCTTTGAGGTGAGAGTGTTCTCCTTCTTCTATTCCTATTATTCTTAGGTTTGGTCTTTTCATAGTGTCCCAAATTTCCTGAATGTTTTGTGTCAGAAACTTTTTAGGTTTAACATTTTCTTTGACCAATGTATCAGTTTTTTTCTATCATGTCTTCTACGCCTGAGATTTTTTCTCTCATCTCTTGTATCCCATTTGCGACACTTGCTGTAGTTTCTGTTCTCCTACCTAGGTTTTCCATCTCCAGGATTCCCTAACTTTCTGTTTTCTTTGTTGCTTCTATTTCAATTTTCAGGTCTTGAACAGTTTTATTCATTTCCTTCATCTGGATTTAGCTGTATTTCTTTAAGGGATTTATTCATTTCCTCTTTAAAGATCTCTACCATCTTTATAAGATTGGATTTAAGCTCATCTTCTGGTGCTGCTGCTGTGGTAGGATATCCCTAGCTTATTGTAGTAGGAGAGCTTGGTTCTGGTGGTGCCATATTGCTCCGGGTCTTGTTGATTGAGTTCTTATTATGGCCTTTATCCATCTGGATTTTGTGGTTATTATAGGTTTAGATGCTGACTGCTGAGTTTATCTTTGTTGGATGGGTGGTTTTTAGATGTTTTTTCCCCTTGGTTTCTGTTTCCTCTTTGTCTTCTGCCCTAAGTGCCTTGGGGTTCTGGTAACTAGTGAGTCTTTGAGTCCAGGAGGGTGTATCCCTTAGGGTTTTTGTGGCCTGTGTGGCTTCTTGGGTTTTGTGTGGTACCCTTTCCTCTGGGATCCCTAGTACCAGTGTGACCTGTGGTCCCTGGTGACAGAGTTGCCTCCAGGAAAGCAAGTAAAATTATGGTCCGGAAAATGGAGTTCAGAGGTGCAGTTTACCTCTGGTGGACATTTTTTAAGAGAACTTGGAGAGCAAAGGCTTGGGGTGAGGTTTTACCTGGTTGTCTCTGGGGCTGGCAGGCCTCTGGAAATGTAGACAGAGTTGTGGGCTGGAAAATGGAGCTCAGGAGACAGAGTGAAATTTTCTGTTGTTGGGTGTCCTTTCGAGGGACTTTGTAAAAGCTACTTTTTATCAAGCTTAAAAAGTGAACAATCTAAAGGTTTGTTATTATAAGTTCAGATGCTGATTGCTGAGTTTATCTTTGTTGGCTGGGTGTTTTTTGGGTGTTTCCCCCCATGGTTGCTGATTAAAAGGTCTGGAAGTTAAAGATTAAATGGACTAAACCAGTGGTTTCCAACCTGTGGGTCAAGACCCCTTTGGAACACCTAAGACCATTAGGAAACACAGATATTTACATTATGATTCCTAACAGTAGTGAATTTACAGTTAGGAGTAGCAGTGAAAATAATTTTATGGTTGGGGGTCACTACTGTGTTAAAGGGTCACAGCATTAGGAAGCTTGAGAACCACTGCTCTATATCAATCTCACCAGGGTCTGAAGCTGGGTATAAAATGACTTGAAATATTTTGGTTTCCATAACCTTATAAAGAACAATGCTCAATAATAAGGTATAAGATCCTCAAAGCTTTGACTGTAACTTTTGAGAAAACTTAGATGAGCATGAGTAGATCAATTAATTATGCACCTGCTATGGAAACAAAATACCATGTGGCTCCCCACTCCCCAAAAACCATCACAGTTTTATATAGCAAATATTACTGAGAGAGGAGTGGAGTCCTGAGTTCTAGATACCTTGTTATATGACTCTTTGTAGCTATAATTTTTAGCTGAGTGTATTGCATGGAGCAGACTCTTAATCCTTGTTGATTGAATAACAACTATAATTACCAAAACGCAAAAGATGCCATGATTTAAGGGGCAGTTTCATATATGGGGTGTGTGCAAATTTAGATGACTCAACAAGGAGTCAGTCTTTTGGGGTCTAGTGAGTCTGATGGAAGAATCAGGAAGAAAAGATGAACAAGATTTGGGCCCAGACAGTTTCATCCTATGTCAAAAGATGAATTTTGAAGAGTATCACAGGGAGGCAGCTTTACATTCAACAATAAGAAGAGCTTTCTAGCCGGGCATGGTAGCACACACCTTTAATCCTAGCACCCAAGAGGCAGAGGCAGGTAGATCTCCATGAGTTCAAGGCTAGCCTGCTCTACAGAGTGAATTCCAGAACAGCCATAGGCAGAGCTACAGAGAAACAAACAGAAGAAAAAAGAAGAAGAAGAACTTTCTATAATTAGCAGAGATGATGATGTAAACTGTCAAACAGAAGAAAAAAGAAGAAGAAAAAGAAGAAGAAGAAGAAGAAGAAGAAGAAGAAGAAGAAGAAGAACTTTCTATAATTCACAGAGATGATGATGTAAACTGTCAAACGACCACCCACCCACAAGGCACACTGCAGAGAAAATTCCTGCCTTTGTACCCGTGGAGGGCAATTTACATGGACAACCTTTCCTACTCAAAGATCAAGTGAAAATAGTTATTCCAGGGGTTGGAGAAGTCTCAGTGGGATCTGACAACTTTTTCTGGCCTCCATAGGCACCTGAACTCATGTGCTCATGGGTTCTCAAATAAAATGCAACTAAAAATAAATAGAGTTACTACATTTTGGGAAAAAAGTAATAGAGAACATAATGAGATATGTGTACTTTTCTGTCACTGATAATACTACCCTAAAAGACCTTTTAGTCAACTCTGTTAAGCAAAACTTTTAAAAAGTTAATTTCTGTTTTAGTGCATTCAACTTGTCACAAGGTAGGCATTACTATATATTTGCTTTATTAACACCTATTACTTTGTCAGACTTAAGTATGTCTCTTTCTGTTTATAAGCCCTTAGATATTTTTGTTTGAATCTGAGAAGTAATTCTAGAGCATTCTCTCATATTACGGTTGTGAAGGTGATCATGTGCTTTGCAAAGCTCTGAAACAGCACTATTTCTATGTATTTTACAGTTTTATTCCGTATTTAAGTGAAGGATTAAATTAACAGAGCATTAAAGTTCTTTAAATGTTATCTTTTTATTTCATCATGTCTCACATATTTTATTAATTAAAGGTTTAGTAAGTTCGAGTACAGCCAATGACATGCCCTCAAATAATCCAATGTAATTCTTCAGGTTGCCACCAGCACAAGTCAGCACTTTGCTACTCGGTGTGTTTACCAGCACGTTGCTAATATAATTTTGCCCTTGTTTTTCTGGATCCTGGGTTTCCTGCTTGTAATCTATGTCTCTGGACTCTCTATATTGCCTCTCCATTATTCCCACCTTAATGTGGCACCACCCAGTGACATCTGTTTGTAGGACTTTACTGCCACAGTGCCTTGTCTCCTCCATATGTCCTACAGCCAGCCCCACCTAGGAATCACAGCCCTTTGTCACAGCTCTCCACTGGAATGAGTTTGACAAAGCTTTGGGATCTCCTGTACTGCTGTCAGTGGACCGACCGTCCTTGGGTCTCTCAGCCACTGGAGCTCAGCATGTGTTGAGGTCTCCCCTTGTCAACTTCCCACCAGGCTACCCAGGACCTACACCCTTGGCTTAAACTATTGGAGTTTGTTTCCTTACTGTGCTGGGAGCTAGAAGTCTAAAGATTGAGGCGTCTACAGAGTTGATTTCTTTCTGGGGCCTCTTTCCCTGGCTTGAAAACAGTTGTCTTCACTCTATCTGTGTTCTAATCTCTTTATGAAGTTATCAGTGGGATTGGATTGAAGCCCCTCATAACTTCATTCTGTCCTAATTACCTGCAAAAGTCTTGTTTTCAAACACAACATTCTGAAGTGGGATGTCAGTGGGGGTTTCTGTCTGAGTTGGTGGGGGTTTTCAGGACTTAAGCATACAATCTTGAGGAAAGGTGGGAGACTAGAGTTTAGCAAGACTTTAAAACAAAACCCCAAGACGGTAGAATTTTAAATTCATCTGCTCTCTTATTTTCCCATGAGATAATCAAGAAGAACCCAGGGGTTTTTAACGCATCACTTCTGGGGGCATTTCATCATTGTTTCTTGAGCAGAGGAAATGAAACTGGCCAACATGGTTTTTCTGACTCTAGCTCTTGCTATGCTTCTAAGGGAGGATGATTCAAAACCACAGGCCAGACAGGACTCCTGGGTTGTATGTGGGCTACATTGCTTCTATGTGATCTGCACCAAAGTTCGCTATCAAGATGCTCTTCTGACAAACGCACCATTTCCATTCTCAGATCAACCTGAACACCGGCGTTTCCTTGACATGCAAAGCACTATAGTATGAAGTTACAGATGGACCCATTTAATTCTGTGTGTGTGCAGGTGTGTATTCACGTGTGTGTGTGCAGGTGTGTATTCACGTGTGTGTGTGTGTGTGTGTGCAGGTGTGTATTCACGTGTGTGTGTGTGTGTGCAGGTGTGTATTCACGTGTGTGTGTGTGCAGGTGTGTATTCACGTGTGTGTGTGCAGGTGTGTATTCACGTGTGTGTGCAGGTGTGTATTCACATGTGTGTGTGCAGGTGTGTATTCACGTGTGTGTGTATGTGTGTGTGTGCAGGTGTGTATTCACATGTGTGTGTGTATTCACGTGTGTGTGTGTGTGCAGGTGTGTATTCACGTGTGTGTGTGTGTGTGCAGGTGTGTATTCACGTGTGTGTGTGTATTCACGTGTGTGTGTGTGTATTCATGTGTGTGTGTGTGTGCAGGTGTGTATTCACATGTGTGTGTATTCACGTGTGTGTGTGTGTGTATTCACGTGTGTGTGTGTATTCACGTGTGTGTGTGTGTGCGCAGGTGTGTATTCACGTGTGTGTGTGTGTGTGTATTCACGTGTGTGTGTGTGCAGGTGTGTATTCACATGTGTGTGTATTCACGTGTGTGTGTGTGTGTATTCACGTGTGTGTGTGTATTCACGTGTGTGTGTGTGTGTGTGCAGGTGTGTATTCATGTGTGTGTGTGTGTGTGTGTGTGTGTGTGTGTGTGTGTGTGTGAAGTTACTGTTGCCAGGTGACACTCACCTGGACTTCCTGAGACAGGGTCACACTGACCTGGGGTCTTTATCTCCCCACCCACTCCTGGGATTACAAGCATGTACTATCACGGCCAACTTTTTCTTGGTGGCTTTGGGGCATGCAGTTCAGATCCTCATATATGGTCAGCATTTTACAGACCGAGGCCCAGCCCTACTTAAGTGTTTTCTCTCTTGGATTGTAATTCGTTTAAGGGGCAGATTTATGGTTTGGAGTGGGCCATAAAAATGGGGGGGGGGAGATGCAGAGAATTAGTAAGAATTTGCTTCTAAGGTAGGTGCAAGCTTGTGTCCTCTTGTGTCTGCTTTGCCTTGGGCTTAAGACACATTAGTACAGAAAGGAAGGTGAACAAAAGAAGCGTTTCCCCCAGCAGGGGCTGAGGAACCAGCCCCCTCCCACTTCCCCCTGAGCTCATTTTGTGGAACCCAGATGCACCCAGGTTGCTGGAGTGAAGCCCACCTTCCACCAGGAGCTCACAATAGTAAGTTGCCTTTCTGACAGTTGAAGGTGTGTGTTGGATCTTCCTGAATGTGTTCTTAGAATCTGTATGATAAGGACATGAAAGCAGGGTAGATAGCAAGCATGAGGGAGAGACATTCGCATTTTCTGTTTCTAAGACTTTTGTGTTAACCCAGCATTTTAGAATACCTCTCAGCCTCCCTGCACATGTGCTAAGTGAAACCTTACCCCCTTAACCATATGAGAATTGCACCCCCCCCCACCCCCCACCCCCGTGAGTTCTCTGTTTTTATTATTTGTCAGTGTTTGTGTTAGGCACCTCCCTCTTCTTCCTTCCTCTGGGGCCCCTTCCGCTCCACTCCCCTGCCTCCCCTATAGAAGCCTGCGTGGGCTATAATGTATCCTACTTATGTTTATGAAAATTTTTCTAGGGAGGACCCTTTCCCCTGGCAGTGATGGCTGACCATATGAAGTCAAAATGGCTTGCATATTACATGAGTGAATTTGGAGATATCACACAGTTTATCCCCTGTCCTTCACCCCAACACACACACACACACACACACACACACACACACACACACACACACACCTCATGCACGCACATGCGCACACGCACACAAAAGATGGACTGTATATAATGGTATGCCATGCTTTCATTCTTTCTGGGGACTCTGAGTTGACAAGTTGGTGTCTTCAGCTCATCAGTTGTCAATGTCAACTGTTTCGGAGTCTTGAATTTTTCCTTTTGGAGTCACAGCTTCTCTACTTGCGGACCTGAACTGGACTCAAAGGCTCTTGTAAACCTCCTCCATTTTTTGAGAAAAGGACAGTATATAGAGAGACTAACAAATATCCCTCACTGCAGTCAGCTATTCAGTGCCATCACTGTATCCACCATATTCTTGCAGGCTGTGTGGCATTGGGGGGGCCTTGCTTTGCCTCTCTGGGCTGTTTTCATCTGTTATAGAAGGGGGTTGGGCAGCCAGGAGCACCAGCATACTTTCCAGTTTATGTGGTCAGACATTCTCGCTGAGTAATCACTGATGGTTTTGTCCCTACTGGGCTGCTCTTGCCAGGGAGATCTTTTGACTCATCCTTTTCTCAGATTCTGTGAGATCCAGAGCATTATTTAGATCCCTGCCAGCTGCTCTAGCCAGGAGTGAATTCCCTTTTTATGAATCTTCTAGAAGAGCAATTGCCTCCAGAGATAGAGAATCCTGTGTGACTGTGAACTTCAGTGCATTGCTGGCTGTTCATGTAAGACACCTCACCATCTAAGCTCAGCTTGCTAGCGGATGGGGCTGAGGTCTGCTTTCCACCCGGCTGTCCTTTCTGGATTAGTCAGCAGCATTCGAGGAAAAAATCCACACCCCTGTTCAGCCCTGTTCCCCACTCCTTGCAGGTCCTAGAGCAGCTGAGATTCTCAGTCCTCACTGAGCTTCTGAGGAATGTCCAGGTGGTAATGACTCAGTTGTTCTTTGCTTCTCTAGATATTTTAAAACACTCTTAATTGATTTGGAAAACATGCTAACTTTGAATTTTTAAGGTTTCTGTAATTACAGCCCAAGGCCACTGGCTTAGCAGTAGAGTTGTCAAAGAGCCCATAAATATGCACACTGAAAGGAAGAGGTGGGGTGTGAAAACAGTTACGGAAGCACTTTGGGTTCAATGCCTCTCTCTCTCTCTCTCTCTCTCTCTCTCTCTCTCTCTCTCTGTGTGTGTGTGTGTGTGTGTGTGTGTGTGTGTGTTCATTCACTGGATTCCTAGAATGGAGGAAAAGTTAATTCACCATATCATCTCTAAGAAATAGATTGTAACAGAGGGAATACAAACCTATGCTGGTTCCCATTCATTGAAGGCTAATACTTTTCTAGGAGATTCCTACACTCTTGGGACAGCCCACCTCTCAGGTAGCTATGGCTTACCATATACAATCTCAGCTTTTTTAGGACAGCAAAATCTTCCTTTATCCCTAATAACTTCTGATTAGATGGCCTGAGTCTTGAACCGGCTTCATTTAATTTCCTGTAGCTCTTCTTTAGTCACAAAATACAAATTCTACGTGGAATGAATGTCTTTGGGAATGGAAAGTGTTTAGTCAGTAATAACTGCAGTAACAGTAACACACAGTCTCCAGAGCCCCAGGATTCACATCAACAAATTTTTATTTCCAATTTGCATTAGATGTGGTGATTGTACATTGGCCATGCAGTGTTGTTCAAAGTGTATTCTCCTTACAGGAATCATGTTAGAAGCACATATTAGGATATGCTTTTTTTGTGATAGAGAAGAAAACAGAGTTGGCTGAAAAGTGTGATGCTTCAAAATATTTGTGTGGAACAGGGCTTCTGTCATCTTTGCTTGTATGACATTAACTCAGAAAAGCCCTACAGTCAAGTCTAACAATGTGGCAGAGAAATATAGCCCACCTGTGGAAAGATACTATGTGTCTCCCAGATGTGGGCTGTGATGTATACTGGAAAAAAGTCAGCTTGGAGGAGGAATGTTATCATCCATCACATCAACCTGATGTATTAGACAAGCACCTTCATGAGGAAGGTGCGGCTTTGGATGGCAGCCTCTGGACTGTAAATCCGCCTTTCCTGTCTTTGTGTGCTTGCCATGCAGAGAAGCCAGGGAAGAATAGGTCTTGGGTTTTCATCTTTGGGAAGATCTGCTGTCAGAGACTCCCCTAAGAGATAAGGTCTGGTTTGGTACTAATTCCCTTGAGATCCCCTTAGTCCTGTCATTGACTAACTCCCCCTTTCTGTAAATTAGATCCTCTCCAGCCTGCTTTGACTCATCTTTTGGCTACTTTAGATGGCCTTGACATCTAAATGCCCATGCTGTTTTTCCTTAGGTTGCTTCTGAGGTAGGGCTTTTGCAGATAGAAGATTGCTGTGGTTTGGAGCCTGGCCAGGAAACACAGGAATGGGCACAAGCAGAGACCTGGGCTTCTTGGCCCCAACATAGGTTCAGGAAGTGGAAGACAGAAAGCCAGACTTAATACACACACAGACTCAGAGTGTCTTCAGCTAGTATCTGCTAAATGTGAATTTTCTTTCAAAACTATCTTGCAATTTATCAATGAATCCTTTAAAAAAGATTTATTTTATTATTTTAAATTATGGGTATGCCTATAGGTGTGTGCATGTGAGTGCAGGTGCCTGCCAAGGCTAAAGACTTGAGATCCCCTGGAGCTGGAGTTACAGGTAGTTCTGAGCTCCCCAGTATGGATGCTGGGAAGCAAATTCAGGTCTTCTGCAAGAGCAATATGCAGTTTTGACCACTGAGCCATCTTTTCTGCTCTTTGGTGAGTCTTTCTTTTTACTCAACATAAAGCTTAGATGATGAAAGTTTTTTTATTTTAATTTTTTTCTTTGAAGTACAGAAGAGGATGATTGCTTTCTGACCCATGACAATGAATTCCCCTAACAACCTAAAAAACACAGAAGGCAAATCAGATTTTGGTGTTGAATAGTCAGAGAGTATCCTTCTATTTTCAGAAGTCAAGGGAACTTTCAACTTTGCTAATGAAGAAAAGTAACCCTCCTGTAATTATTTGTTTTCATTGGCTTTTTTTGTAAGACAATAAACAAGTATTGTGCCACATATGCCATTGGCAATATTTTACCATTCCTACTACCATGGTTACTGGTACGGATTTTCTCTGAAAACAGTTGCTTCACGAATCTCCTTCAGCCCTTCCCTTCCAGCATCAGCACCATATTCACCATTTTTCTTGTCTGATCCTCTGCTGGAGTTTGGGATTTGAAAGACTTTAGGATCCTAGCTGCTTTCTGTACCTCCTTTCCACATTTTTCACAATGCTTCATATTTGTATTGAATGGGACGGGTGATCATTAATGAATAGAATATTCAATCTTATTCAGAAAACAGCATCGAGGGCAGGGCAGCCAATGAAGAGGAGAATGGCTGCACCGGGGCCCCACGCTTCTTTCTTGACAGCTCTGGCTTCCCTGAGGAGATTCCTGTAACCCCAGTGCTGGTCTAGGGCTCTGACTGGTGCTGTTCTCTTCATATTTAAGCAGTGACTATATCATGTTTTCCTACTTCACTCTTGGTGAGAACCTACTATTTTTAGACACAACAACTAAACACCAAGCAGAACTATACACGAGAGTGAAGATGAGTCCAGAGCACACACTCACAAGACACAAAGGAACAGCTACTTTTTTTTTTTTTTTTTGGTTTTTCGAGACAGGGTTTCTCTGTGTAGCCCTGGCTGTCCTGGACTCAATTTGTAGACCAGGCTGGCCTCGAACTCACAGAGATCCGCCTACCTCTGCCTCCCAAGTGCTGGGATTAAAGGCGTGCGTCACCACTGCCCGGCGGAACAGCTACTTTTTATGACATTACCCACTAGGCCAGCTCCTGAGCTTGGGTTTCTACAGATGTTCTCCATTGGGAAGTGTGGACACCAGGTCTACAGAGACTTGTGATTTGTGCAACACTGCTTATCTGGTCACTGGTGAAGTTCAGATGACAACAATGGCCCCTTGATTCCACGGTCCACACTTTGAGAAACAGTTATTACTATATAAAACAGTTCTAGTTTATACAGCAGAAAAGACTGATATATCATAAGTTTCTCTTAAGAGACAGTGAACCGCTTTACAGGTGTGGTTTGGTTGGCCATTTACAGTTAAGTTGATAGGTTTTCTGCCCATATCTCTTCTGTCATCCATATACACCATTATTTTAAAGTGAACTCTTCCTCCTTTTCCACATTTACAGCTTCTGTTCCATTTCCTCCCCTAACCCTCCTTAACCTGAGCTTTTCCAAGAAGTGTGCCAGGCAAGTGGGGGCGCCACCTTCTAATTGCAGAGCAGTTGTTTATTGGTTTCTTAGAAACCTAGGGCTTGGCTGATCTGTCTTATCTTAATTCCCAATAATTTATACTTTTCTACTTTCTTTATGAATCACTCTTGTCTCTTAATTCCCCATTTCAATAGAGTTGTCTTTTCCGACATAAATACGAGTTGATGATGATATATATAAGATGAGGTGCTTCTCTGAGAGAACCTCCCTCACATTCACCATTATGATGTATGTGTGTCTGTTGCAGCTTTTATGGTATTTTCAAAGTCATGGAGGCCAAGCTCTATCTAAAAGGAAGAAAGATGTTTAAAGTTTTGTAGTTTCATCAGCGATGTCTGAAATCATGAGTCATGGCTCTCTGTCACAATGTGCTGCATTTCCTTAGACATACAGATAGCAATGGCTTTTAAAGATAATTTTATGAAGTGTCTTTGTTAAGCTGACATCTTTGAAAATTCTTCAATAATTTACATGGCCAGGGAAAGTCCCATTATGTAGCCTGTCCTTGATCAAGAGCCCTGGGGAATTTGCTTTATCACTCATACTTAAGTGAATTACAAGACTGACTAAGCAGATCAAGTTAATCTTCTTCCCATGTATGACAGTATTCATATAAAAACATTCATCCAATGCTTTTTACATACCAGACACATTTCCAAGTGTGGGGAGTGCCAGTGAGTGAACAATCCCAACATGTACTTTTGCCCTTGGGGGACTTAACATGCTAACATTAGGTATCAAAACAAACCACTTGAAAGCTTGGTTATTTATTATTTTTTAGTTTTTTTGAGACAGGGTTTCTCTGTGTAGCCCTGGCTGTCCTGAAACTCACTCTGTAGACCAGGCCAGCCTTGAACTCCCAGAGGTCAGCCTGCCTCTGCCTCCTGAGTGCTGGGATTAAAGGCACGAGCTTCACATGCAATTACAGACAGCTGTGAACCGACATGTGGGTGCTGGGATTTGAACACAGGTCCTTTGGAAGACCAATAAGTACTCTTAACTGCTGAGCCATCTCTCCAGATCCCAGCTTGGTTATTCTTAAAAGTTAAATGTTCAGAACTATCAGATGTAGCTTATATGTATGAATCTTTCAAAAGAGTTTAGGCCCTTGTCTCAGCCCATTCACCCTGTAAACGACAGCATTTCCTGACAGTTTCCTTTTTTATTTTTTTGTAGTACTTATCCCTTTAGATATCTGCAAAGTCATGCAACAGGACACACTTTCTTTAAAACCATGTGTTGGTTACAACTTTTCATAATACAGGCAATATGCTTTCGCGTGGCCTCAATCTAGACCTAAAATAATGGGGGGGGGGTAATTGCTAAGCTCGACTAAATGTCCGTCTTACATACTTTTCTGCTGCTGTGATAAGGTACACTGACAAAAACTCCTTAAGGCAGCAAAGGTTCATTGTGGGTCACCTTTCAAGACCACCATTGGCGAGGAAGAAAAGACAGCAAGAACTTGAAACGGCTGCTGGCATCTGTAAGTTGAAGAAAAACAGTTTATGTAACTTGAAAGTACAGCTCATACAAGAGTGAAATGAGCTTATCCTAGGCCTCCCAATTTTGTGGAACAGCTTATATTTTAGCTTCACTACAATGACGGATTTTATCTTTTCTTTATTCTTTGGACATCAAAAAAGAACCTAAGCCTGGGTGTTATTAATAGAAAAGATGGGATGGGCACAGATGTTGCGTTAGAGCAAGGCTTCCCAGACTTTTCCCACTTGCAATCCTTCTTCAGTGGAGACATTTTATACAAATCCCAAGATGCAGGCATATTTTAAAAATCTGTAAAAAATCAAACATTTACTGATAAAAAATTATAAATTTATTTTAAAACAATTCTTTGATATATGCATATTTTGGCAACTACCACAGGCTAGATGCGTTTTTTAAAATGTTTATATAAAGAACTAAATCTTGGTCAAATATATGATACTACAGGGTGTGGAGCATCTTCATTATTTTACAGAATTGGTTGCAGTTTGAAGTATGAAGATCATTTCTGTGAACAGTACTTTGCATAAATATGTAGGCAACAGTGTGCTTAGGATTATTCTAGAGGTTGCTAGAAATTCCGTCCCAATTTCTAACATTTAATTCATCTAAGACTCATTTAATGCCTTTTCCTGAACCTCAAGTCAGCAATTCCAATAGCAGTTTTAAAATCCAAATACTCTAACATAATGAAATACAAAGATAAACTGATTTTATTCCATCATGATGAGGAATAACAAGAGGGAAATATTAAGTGTTTGTATTTGGTAATTAAAACTCTGTGTGCAGAAAAAAAATCTGATCCATAATACAGAGTCATTTCTATAATCTAAGCCAAGGTCTTCCAAGCAGCATTTGCTGCTAGTAGCATAAAGTGTTAACATTTGCAAAGGAGAGTGCACTTGCACGCTGAGAACCCGAGCTTCAATGAAGTCCTGAAAGTCGGGAGGAAGTCATACAATGCAACAAGGACAAGTGACACAGAAAGGCTAGGATTCTCTACACAATTTTAAGTTTGCTTTTGGTCACTACTGTACACGGTACGTGGCAGAAGGTGCTGTTTCGATTTACCCTTATTCAAGCCCGAGCACTAAAATGATTACATTCCTAGTCACATGATTAAAATAGCGATAGTGTGTTTATACTCCCCAAGAGTAGTTAGGAAACACATGAAACAAAAACTCGGCCAGCTAAGTTTCGGACCTGCTGACAGCTGTGGTCCCTTTTCCTGTCCAAGTGCTCATCTCAGCAAGTGAGTCCTCAGACCTTCACCAGAGAGACAGGAAATGATGATAGAGCTGGACAAGCCCAGACCCTACATGCACTTCTTTCTCTGTAATTTTGGATGCTACTGGAAACTGGACCATCAGCTCTAATTACCTATGCCGGGAATCCTGTGCACACCAGGCCGCATTACTCAACAGCTAGCCCATGCCATGTCCCTGGAAACAGCTCAGACTTGCTCTACGGGGGCAGTAATCCTGGCAGTTGAAGAGGCTGAACTCATTTTAACCATAGGTTCCTGTAAACAAATGAAAGACCCACTCTTATACTCTCAGGCCTGATCCAAGTATGTCATCACTGCACATTCTCTGCCTTTTGCAAGTCTACAAAGCAGCCACACACTTTCACCTCCCAGCAGATCTTGGTCAGATAGCTTTGAGTAAACCTCTAGCCTTTTCCCCCTCTCTGCAAACTCACCCACCAAAACCACAATCTCTCCAACCACCATAACGTTAGAGCAAACGTTGGCATTTGCTGCCATTCCCAGCTGTTCCTCAGGGCCCTTTACCAAGCTAGAACCACAGAAGTAAGCTCCTAGTGCCATTAGGGGTTGCTAAGTTGTGGGTGTGTGGCTTCCCTGCTGTTGTCACATCAAACTGAGCAGGTGAGGAGGAGGACATGTTGTCATTTCCAGATCCAAAGACCAAGGCTAAAATCAATTGACCAACATTACATTTTACATAGAACTGGCCCATGAAATCCTTTGCCCAGTTTCATGCAGAGTCAGTTACATGCTAAAAACAGCAGCAAATGTGTGTGTCTGTATTATATAATAATATATAATAATGTATAATAATATATTGTATAATGTATATATACAACTATATAACACATATATGTTTTATTTTGAACCTATAATTTTAACCTGCCTTGTAGATATTAATTTATATATATTTTTAGAGAGAATATTATCTGAGTGGTTCCATCATGTAAAGATAGACTTATGTAACTTTAACACAACCTTAAAAAATGTCCCATGAATGTGCCTAAAGTTTATCTTTTCTACCCAGTTTAAATTTATCTTTTCTTCTGTCCTCCCTGCTGAGTGTGGGGGGAGGGGAGGAGAAGGGGGAGAGGGGGAGAAAATGAGAGAGAGGCAGAGAGAGAATTTGTGTGAGTTTGTGCATAACAGGAGTGGGGTTATAAGTGCACATGTGTGTGTGGAGGTGAGAGATCAGGCCAGGTGTTTTCCACAGGTGTTCTCCACCTCAGTTTTGAGACAGAATCTCTCAGTACACCCTGAGCTTATCTGTTTGGCTGGACTGGCTGACCCTTAAGTCCCTGGGATCCTCTCAAGTCCCCAGAACTGAAATTACAGTCTGCATGTGCAGTGTGTCACGTGATTTCTCAGCAAGTACTGAAGTAACAGACTGAGGTATCTTCCTAGTCAGCCTCGCTGCAACCCCAGGTGTGTGTGTATGTGTGTGTGTGTGAGTGACAGATAGACAGACAGACAGACAGAGAAACAATGAGAGAGAGATGGGGGGGGGTTATATAGTCCAAGCTGTTCTGGAACTCACTGTGTAATGATACTGGCCTCAAACTCTAGATCCTCTTTAGCTTCCAGAGTGCTGGGTTTGTAGGCACATGCCATCATTCTTGGCTTTCGTTTGATGCTTCTTGACAATTGCAGGGTTAAAGACTGATGAAAATAATCTACAGAGCGCCACCATGCCCGGCCCAAGCTCCAGATCTTCAGGTTGAAGACAAGCAGTTTACTCCCAGGAATCCTTGGTTTGTTTGTTTCTTTATTTTTCCATTGAGAATAGCACAGGAAATTATAGTCACATTCACATTTTAAGTTTAAAGTTCATATCTTAAATTGGTTATACAAAATGAAAAATGGGGAACATTCCTTCCTCTGTCTTATGGGTGCTCACAAAACTCCCTAGACTTCAAAATCCTGATAAGAAGGAAGATGAAGACACAGTAACAAAGCCTGATGTGACCCCCTGCTAAACACAGGCTTCACCAATTTCCCAGTGTAGACAGATGCTGGTTTAGGTCTGTGTCTCAATTCCACATTTGTAAATTACTCAAGGGTAAGAGCTGCCCAGCGTTCTTTCATGCACTGTCTGATCGCCTTTCCCCTTGGCTATGTGGTGACTCTTGTCACACACAAAAGATAGTCAGCAGAAGGTAGAATTCACATGGCAATCCTTTTTCTTGTAGAACTTTGCTTTTATTCAGAGAATTTTGTTAGGTTTTTCTCTTTGTTAACAGACACTGAAATTCCCTGCTGAGTATATCCTACATTTTATTTTTATTATTTTATTTTATTTATGATTGGCTACCAAATGTGGACTCTTCATTCACAGAAGAAGGGTTTATGTCTCCATCTTCATTAAATTCCCAGAATACTTATTTTGGATAATTAGCCAAGAAGAAAATTGGCTAATATTCCTTTAAAAGCTGACAACTGTTCTGATGTTTCTTTTAGTCACCAGTGAGAAACAGAATTTATTATGACATGGGTTTTGTTTTGTGCTGAGCCATGTGGGTGGGAGTCAGCACTACCTCAAACAAACATTTCTTTCCCTTTCCTGTTACTGACTTTAAAAACTGAGGGTTCCCTCCCAAGCCTACAAGTGATTTCCATCCATTTCTCATGTCCCTGTCAGAAGGCTGCACACACAGATGTTTCTGCCTAGACTATTCAGCTTCAGGCAGGACTAAGATTTTTATCTTCATGTTTAAAGCCAACACCTCCATCTTTCAAATTGTTGCTATAATCAGGTTCTTTACTGGATAAAGAATAAAATGAAGAAATCAGAACTTGTTTTTAAAAAGTACTAGTGTGTATGTTTTTGAAATTATTGAGCGATATCTGACATTCTCTGTAGATTTTTTGATGAGCTTAGTGACATTTGCATATCTTTTTATATTTGGTATTTTCAACTATTTTTAGACTTTAAACCTTCAAAATTCATTCCAGACATATTTGAATGTTCTCTTCAAGGTTAAGATTCTACATAAGAAAATGGTGTCTATTTTCAAAGTTGGAAACTTGCTTTAGTAAACTTTCTTTTTCAGTTATGGAAGTACACATTCTTATTAAAGATATTTAGAATATAGAGTTAAAATGTGCCAACAACCATATACAGTCTCTTCTATTGTCTGGTATTTCTTTTAAGAACCATTTTATAATTTTGTTATGTATGCATTTTATCATGCCTTAAACAACACTTGTTTTTCCATAGTATTTATTACATCTCTGGTAAACAATGTTAAAAATTGTGCCAAATAATCCTTTAAGTTACTTTTGATATTTTAATATTGAGTGAAAATATGAAATCTCCCATGCTCTATTCTTCTCAACCATTCTCCCCACCCTCCCATCATTCCCTAGAGATAACCACTTTCAAAAATCTCTGCTACCCTACCAGAAATCTCCAGCTTCTAAATTATGTTCTTATACAATATAATACTTACTACCTGTTGTACTTTCGGGTGCATATGCATACTTGATATGAATCATTTATATTTCCTTTATAGATGTTCATAAAATGCCTTAGTGGACTCTTTATTACACTGGTCCATGTACATATACACACAAATATTTTAGTGGCACTCTTTTGTATTGTGGTTCCCTACTGTGAACATTTAAGTTACTTCTGCTTTGTTACAATTGTAAAATGCAGTCACTAAGGTCTTTCAACTCTTTGCTCTCTTTGATGCCTTGGCATGAATAAGAACTGCCACTTCTTACTCTTCTAGAACTGATAGTTTCCAGAGCCAGTCTTCTTCCATTTTGCCCCTTCCCCAACTCACCTGTGTCTGGCAGGCAATTGGAACCAGGACCACAACCATGGCAGCTGTCAATTGCATTCACCCAATGGGAGCAGATGTAGGAAATGAGAAGGAGAAACACAGGAAATTGAAATGTTTACTTCCCAGGCTGACTTCATGTCTGTGCATTAAAAGCTACCCTTCTCCTCTAAGCTTCGCATGGAACTGGACTCTGTATTTCCTCTCTTGGCTGTCTGGTCTTAGATCTCTGTATTTTAAACTCATCTAGATTCTCTATATCATTCTCTGCTTTTGTACATCACTGGTTAACCAAACAGTGCCCAGAACACCCTGCTTGCGTTTGTCATCACATCTTGTATGGACTCTGAACTTCCTCCTGACACATCCCATACCACAATGCTTAGCTTGGTGCTTGAAGTTTGTGGGTGCAGGGTTCAGCAATCTTTCCCCTGTAGCCACAACACATGGATTTCCTGTGACATTGCTGGGATATCTCAGCAAGGTACAACCTGGGTAAGACACAGTAGCCTGGATTGTAATCAAAATGATATGGGTGTGTGTAATCTTTGTGTGCTTGAGTGAATTTCATAGAGTGACAGCTGGAATTATTGGGTCAAAGATTATACACTTATTTTTTTTTAATTTGCATGCATCTATGTGTGTGATATGCTTGTGTAGTCTCTATATATGTGGGCACTCATGTATGTAGGGGTGTGTGTGTGCATATCAAATCCTGAGGCTGACATGGGGGATCTTTCTTGATTTATCTCTACCTTATTCACTGAGACAGAGCCTCTCAGTTGAACCTAGAGCTTACCTTTTTGCCTAGTTTATTTATCCAGACTGCTTTGGAGGCATGCTGTTTCCATGTTGTGAACCCCAGAATGACAGGTGAGCCACCATAACCACCCAGCATTTTTATAGGTGCTGGAGATCCAAACTCTGATTCTCACACTTTCATTTTATTTTATTTTATTTTATTTTATTGTGTATGGGTGTCTTGCATGCATGTATGCATGTGTACTACATGAATGCTTGGTGCCTCTGGAGACCAGAATATGGGTTTGGATCCTCTGGAACTGGAATCACAGATGGCTGTGAGTCACCAGGATGCTGAGAATTGAACCCAGGTCCCCTGGAACATCAGCTAATGGTCTCTCTTTTTAAAATTTTTTTATTTTTTTATTCTTCTCTCATACAATACATTCCAACTGCAGTTTTCCCTCCCTCCACTCCTCCCAGTGTCCACCCTCCACTCCTCCTCTGTTTCTCTTCCAAAAAGAGCAGACCTCCCAGAGACATCAACCAAACACAGCATAACAAGTTACAAATAAGACTAGGCACCAACCCCCATATCAGGGTGGGATGAAGCAACCCAGTAGGAGGAAAAGGGTCCTAAGAGCAGGCAAAAAGTCAGAGACACCCCAACTCACACTCTTAGGAGTCCCACAAAAATACCAAGCTACCAAGTATTTGCAGAGGACCATGCAGATCCGTCCAGGTCGTGTGACTGCTCTTCAGTCTCTGTGAGCCCCCGTGTACCCTGCAGCTAGTGCTGTGAACTACTGAGACCCTTCTGCCCTGATGGTCCAGCACTGCTCTTCCAATATGTACTTTTTTAAACTTAGGAAGAATTTGACAAACGACTACTTTACAAGATGTCCCGAATTTACATTTTCAGTGCTGTTTTGCAAGCTCATAACACTTGAAGTATTTTGTCATTTTGATATAGGTGAAACTGACTTTTGGTTTTTGTTATATCTCTAAATTATGAGTTCAGTTGGAGATCTTCTTACATATTTCTTAATATTTATTTTAGTCCATTTTCCTTTCAAGTTAATTTTTCTTACATAAAAGCACTTTTAAAATTTTCATTAAGGAAGTAGCTCTTTGTATATGAGTAGCAGGATTCTTTTCCTTTGTGTGTGTGTGTGTGTGTTGTTTTTGTATGTGTCTACAGGTATACACATATGTGTGCTGGTGCACATATATGTTAGTGTGCCAAGAGGCCAATGATTGATGTTGAGTGTCTTCCTTGATCACTTTTCACCTTAGTTTTTTGAGACAGGGTCTCTTCTTGAACCTGGAACTTACCCATTTTGCCAGGCTGTCTAGCCAATGGGTTCCAGTGATCTGTTGGCCATCCTTCAACCCAAGCATTGGGGTTACAGATGTATACTACCACATCCAACATTTATGTACATGCTTGGGATCTGAATTTAGATCATCATGTTTGTATAACAGGCATTTTATCCACTGAGCCGTCTCCTTGTCCCTAAACCACTGTTTAGGTTAATAGGACAAGTGATATTAAATGTGTCTTTCATGGTTTCTTTATTTTTGTCAACATAAGAAGTTCATTCCACAAACATTATTGTTAAAATTCTGACGTTCGGCTCTAGTACACACATCTTTGATCCACCAGGAATTGATTTTATATGGGAGAAAGAAGTGACCAGAGTTTCTGTCTTTCTGGCAGCCATCATATTATTTAGGTACATGATTTGGAAATAATTTGATCCAGTAATGGCAGGATAATTTGTGGAGTATTCATTATTGATAGAGAATACTCCAATGACTATTACATGTTAAGTTCTTATTGGGATTTGAGCCTGCTTTTGCTTTCTTTGCTTCATTCTATTGCTCTGTCCCTCCAGCTAAGGGAGATGTGTTTATGAAATAACAAGGCTGAGCCCAACTTGCTGGTGCCCATGCCTTTGTGTAATCTCACTCCAGTTATGAGTTGAACCTAGTGACTTGATTCAAAAGAGAATTCTCTACAGTAACAGGATGTCACTTCAGGGATGGATTACAAACTACATCTCCTCACTCATTCTCCCTCTCTCCTGTGTGTAGTTGCTTGTTTTCAGGAAGCTGTCTGCCACACTCTAAGCTGTCCAGTGGAAAGGCCTAGGAGTCTAGGAATGATAACTCTCTCTAGCCAAGGGCTGGTCTAGGGACCTTCAAACAGTCATCTGAGTGAGGGTGGAAGCAGGTTCTGTTAACTTCTCTTGTCACTGTGACCAAATACTTGACACAGCAAACTTATGGGAAGAAGGATTTCTTTTGGCTCATGACTTAAGGTGTCTATCTTGGCAGGGATGGCATAGCCACAAGAGCCTGGTGACAGCAGGAATGTCCAGCATCTGTTTACATTGTGTTGCAGTTGAGAGACAGAGAGCCGAGAAGTCAGGAAATGTTTTAATGTTATTATAATTTTCATTGTTAAAAACCATTTTAAAGCTGAAGTGATGATGTTAGAGATCTGGGTTTTCTGTAGAGAGACATTTTGTTAGGGTCCAGAAGTGAAGAAAATACCTAAGACTCAAATAGTATGCAACTGTAAAGAGTGTTTGTTTCTGCAAAAACCCAGAATGGAAGGATCACCAATTAGGCAAATTGGCAACCCTGAGGTGAGCTCGCAGACTCTTTTTAAAGACATTCAGGGGAATTCCAGGGTGGGTTAGGCAATCTTCAACATGATTGGAGCCCTCAAACTTAAACAGTGAGGGTAATCTTTGGAAAAAGCTTGGGTGCCTTTGGCCTAGTTAGTCAACAGTCATGTGTTGATCATAAAACAGAGGGGCAATCGTGAGTTGATCATAAGTCAGGGAGGGTTTATAAACCAGCAGCTAAGTACCTCTAAATAATCTTATCTTTCTCAAGCCAGATGGCTAAGCCATCTCTGATTGGCTGCCCATTTTCTGCTGTTTTTCCAGCAACCGCTGAGCCCATTTCTGAGAAATGGGAATCTTAGGCCTGTTCTAATTTAACAAGAAACTGAAGCCTGTCACGGAGTCAGCCTGGCCCATAGGTTAAGCCTCTTTGGGGCCCTCAGCTCCTTTGGAGTGCTCAATTAGGGGTCCCTCTGGGGCCCTTCATTTTGTTCAATTCTTAATGTAAAGAATTGAGTGATGTGTTAATGTGTTAACATTCCCTCTGGTGAAGGTGTCATAGATTGTGTTTCCATGTGTGCTTGTTTCTGAACATCTCTTCGATAGATGACATATGAAAGTTATTCTTTTTTTTATTTCTTCAAGTTACATCTCAATCAAAATCCCCTCCCTACTCCCCCCTCTGGTTCCACCCTCCCAACCTCTTCCCTCTTACCCCCCCATGCCCTTACTTTTTCTTTTAAGTTTAAGGTATATCTTTTTATGAAAGTTATTCTTTAGCTAATGATGGCCATAGTGAGCACATACATTTTTATCTTGGGACTTTAAAAAATATTAATATTTAGTAACCCAATTTTAACAATTCCAGTTACTTTATGAAGTGTTATTATGTCCATTTCCCAGATGTGGCACCAGAAGCAGAGAAAGGCTAAATAATTTGGGAGCATGCCATTCCTGGTCTGGGGTCCCAGTTTGTATGTAATGGAGAAAGCCAGCTGAGCACACACATCCATTACTCTTCCTTCCTGACTGTGGAGACCACATAAGCAGCTGCTGCAAGCTCTTGATGCCTTGTCTTCCACCATGAGGGGCTGTAACCTGTAACTGTGACCTAAACAAACCCTTCCTCCCATAGGTTGCTTTCATCTGATAACTTAATCACATCAACAGGAAAGTAACCTAGGGCAAATGGTAGATACTTGTGGGAGGGAAATGCCAGTTATACAGATTTGATCATTATCCATTGTATCTATACTTGGATTATCTCATTATACCAACAATACATATACTTGTTATGTGTCAGATTTTAGAAAAATACAAGAAAAAAAACATATTCTCCTCAAAGAACAACAAATTTTCTGTTGCCCATTTTCAGACACTTGTTTTTCCACTCCTAGCCCCACACAACCATAATCTGCTCCTTGTGTCTATAGCCTTGCTTATACTAGAAATTTCACATAAATTAAACCACATGATATGCAGTTACTCATATCTAACTTTGTTGGAGAATGATCTTATGCACTGTTTTCAGATGCTGATTTCAGTTCCCTGAGATCTGGTTACTGCCCTGCCATGGGCATTGTTGTGAAAATTAAACCATCTCCTGTATCCATGTGATATGAGGAGTGCTTCCCAGTTATCCATGATTGGATAATAAAAGTTGCCGACAGCCTGTAGCTGGGCAGAGAGAGAATAGGAAGGTGGGACTTCCAGGGAGGGAGAAAGGAACACTAGGAAGAAGAAAGAGGGAGGTCCTTTCACTAGGAGACATGAGAGGAGATAGGGATGACTACTGTCCCAGAAGGCCACGTGGCTGATGGGGCTAGGTGGTCAGGTTAACTTAGATGAGCTAGTCAAGAGTCTGCCCAGCTAAAGCCTAAGCTTGAAATATTAAAAGATCTTGATGCCTTTATTTTTATGGTGGATGGGCCTCTAGGGTCTTACAACGAACTTCATTTGTTAACATGATCTTTCTGTGAAAAAACATGGCCCATCCATGTTTTTCCATGTGTCAGTAATTCATTTCCCTTATCACTGAGTAGTATTCCATGCTATGAACCTGCCGAGTTTTGTTCATGTCTTGCCATTTGGAGAACATTTGGATTATTTCAAGTTCAGGGAAATGTCCTAGTTCCTTTTTTGTTGCTGTGATAACATGAGCGGACAGAAGCGACAAGAGGAACAAAGCCTTTGTCTTGGTTCACAGTTCTACCGTACAGGCCATCACAGCAGTGAGATCGAAGTGCAGGAGCTTGAAGCATCTGGTTACACTGAGACATCGTCAGGAAGAAGAGGGATATGGATGCACAGCTCGGGTTCTACTCTTGATACACACTCCAGGTCCCATCCCAGGGAGTGGTGCTGCTGCCCACAGTGGGCAGTCCTTCCCACCTCACTTAACCTAACCAAGGTAATCCCTCCATGTGTGTCTAGAGGCCCATCTTCTAGGTGAGTGTCTGAATCACGTCAAGTTCACAGTTTACTCAAACTGTCATGAGCTATCATGAAACACAGAAGTATTCATTTCTGTTTGGAAAATTCTTATAGTGGAGTCCTATGCTCATGTATAACTTCTTAAGAAACTTTGAAAGCATTTAACATTTCCATTAGAATGTCTGAACTTCCATCTGTCCCATGCTCTCCATGAGTCATTTAAGCAATTGGTGATGGTCCCCAAAGCCATGACTATTTCCCCATCTTTTTCTCCCACCTCTGTCCTCATCCCATCATGTGCATGTACCATATTGGTACCAGTAAAGCTGTCCACTTGGTCTTTCAAAAGTACTGGTGTTTATGGAGAAAAATCATGTTTCCTTGGGTGTATCAGTTACTTTTTCTGTTGCTGTGATAAAATACTGTTACCAAATGCAACTTAAGAAAGAAAAAGTTTATTTTAGTTTACTACAGTTCCAGAGTGATAGAGTATAACATGGTATGTGTAGCGGTTTGAATGTGAATGACCCTGATAGGCTCATATGTTTGAATGCTTGGCTCACAGTTAGTGGAACAGTATGGGAAGGATTAGGAGGTGTGGCCTTGTTGGAGGAGGTGTGTTGCTGGGGTGGACTTTTAGTTTTCAGAAGCCCACTCCCATCTCAGTCTCTCTCTCTCTCTTTGCCTGACAGTTGCACAGCAAGATTGTAAAGCTCTCAGCCATTGCTCCCACACCGTGCCTGTCTGCGTCCTGCATGATAGTCAAGTACTAAGCCTCTGAAAATGTAAGCAAGCCCCTAGTGAAATGTTTTTCCCCCTATAAGTTTCCCTGGTCATGGTGTTTCCTTACAGTAATAGAACACTAACTAAGATGGCAGAGAAGACATGAAAGTAGAGGTAGGAGCTGGATGATCACATTTTCATTCACACACAAGAACAGAGAGAGAGAGAGAGAGAGAGAGAGAGAGAGAGAGAGAGAGAGAGAAAGAGAGAGCAGGAAGTGAGGCAAAGGTTATATACCTGCAAAAGTTGTTTTCATTTCCTCCGATGAGGGCATGAGATGTGAGCCATTCCCAAGCCTTTCTAGCTCTTTCTCATCTCTCCCTGGCTAATTCAACTCAGATGTTCTGACCCAAACTCTCCAAGATGACTGATACAAACTGACTTCTTTTGGTTTCTGACTGAATTTCTCTAACTAGCCTCAAACTAATTCTGGCAATATGTTTTAATCTTCTGGCTCCTTCTCATTCTCTGGCTCGTTCTGTCTTCATTAGTGTCCAGCTTGTTCTCTCTATAACCTGTTTTTGTAAAAATGTCCTGGTAAAAAACTCTAAGCTCCATTCTCTTTCCCTGCTCTGCTCTTCAGTAGCCTCTCTTTCCTGTTCTGTTCTCATGAGAGTTGAGTTATCCTATCTCTGACTCATTCTGTCAAATCTTCTTTTGATTCCTCTGATTTGTCAGCCCCTCAATTATCAAATATGTCTTCACTTTCAAATATGTCTTCTTTCTATAAACTAACCTTACCTTCATTGTTTGGGATTAAAGGTGTGTACTAAGGGCATGTCTGTATTCCAGCCAGATCATAGTGTAATCCAGAGTGTGTCTGCATATGCCAAGAGCTAGAATGTCTTTGGATGTGATCCCTTTCCAGAAAAGCCATGTTGCTGGATTAAAATTCCTCTACACATACCCTCAAAGCCCACTCCAAGTGACATATTTCCTGACAGAAAGGCTCTACCAACTGGGAACCAAGTGTTTAAATACACGAGTCTATGGAGGGCATTTCTTGTATGTGTGCTGTGGTTCTTTCCCCATACTTGGGCAAAATTAGCATAGCCCCTGTCCCTCCGATCTTCTTAGGGTTGTAATTCCTCATGTTGTGGAACAGTTTTCTGCTGTCACCACACTTGAATGTTTGGCTATTTAATTTTCAGTGCTTGCCTATCTGGAGGGAGACTATATTGTTTACTCTCTGGGTCATAGACAACTAAGGAAGCTAGCATGGTTCATACTGTTTGGCCTGGATATTGTTTCTAATAGGTGCAAACTCCTTTAAACAAAGGTTACAGCCTGTCAACCTCTTAAAATATGAATGCTTTATTGACCTTTGGCTCCAGTGTTTATGGTCTGCTAGTTCTCAGATTAGGAGTTATAGCTTCTTTAAGAAACTGTCCACCTGTGTCTGGCAGAGAAGAGATGTTCTGATGCTAGGAAGCTCCTCTATTCTCAGTGTCTGTGGACCATTTTCTAAGCCAGCGCTGCTATGATACACAGTCATCTCTCTGAGAAAAAAAAAAATGAGTACAGTTGGCTGGAGCTACCAGCTGCAGAGAGGGTGTCTAATTACTTTTCTTGCCCACTTTGGTTACAAAGGACAATACAGAATGATTTTAACAAGGCAAATTATTTTGGGACCAATCATTGTTCCCTGAGTAGTGTAGTGTTGAATTATTTTTCTGGGGATTTGCTACACCCTTTTTTTGCCCTTAACTATATACTAGGAGTTTCTACTCCATTTTATATCATTTAGTTTCTGAATAAGCAACACAGAAACACTATATTTAATTAATAGGCTGTAAGTAGTAAGCTTGGCAAGGTTCTGAGCTACACTAATCCTATCACCCTTAACACCTACATAAAAGCCTATCACTTGCCAATCTGATGACTCCCTGGTGGCTTCTGCTCCATCAGTCTGTCCTCAGAGAAAACTCCTTTAAGTCATGTGCTTCTAGCCCATCCAGTCTTGTGGCAAGTTCCTTCTCCCTCTCCATCTCTCTCTCCTCCTGTTTGGGCTGCTTTTGCTTCATCAGACCAGCCCTCATAGTTGTGTGCTCATGGTCCATACTGCCCCATGGAGACATCCTTCCTCTCCTCTGTCTCCCTCATGATCTCTTTCGAGACCCACCTTTCAATTCTAAGTCCTGCCTTCCTACCCTGTCTCTGCCCAGCTATAGGCAGTCAGAAACTTTTATTTAACCAGTCAGAGACAACTGGGGAGCATTCTTTACATCACATTGATACAGGAGATGGTTCAATATTCATAATAATGTCCATGTCTGGGCAGTAACCAGATTTCAGGGCACAGAAATCAGCATCTGAAAGGACAGTGCACTAAACCCTCCTCCAATAGAGTAGTAGCAGCAGCATCTGAGTTAGTAGTTTTAGGCTACAAGTTAAAAATTACACATTAGTTCATTTTGTGACCTTTAGTGAGGTATCTATTTTCCTAAATCTCACTAAAAAAAAAAAAAAACAAACCAAAAAACCAGATCATAGTAGATTTATAAAATAAATAAATTTAAATTTTTTGACAAATTAATTGTACATATTAATGGTTATAGTATGATATTTCAACATGTGCACTTAGAGTACACCATTAGGATAATTGACACTTTACTCTCCTCACGATTTGTGTATGTGTGTGTGTGTGTAAGTGTGTAAGTGTGTAGGTGACATGTGAAGTCAAAGAACAGCTCTATGGTTCGTGCTGCCATTGTGTTGGAGATCAGGGCCTCTCTTTCATTGTTTACCGCCAAACGTGCCAGGAGGGCTGGCCCATGAGCTCCCAGAGATCCTCCTGTCTCTGCCTTGCTGTAGGATGTCGGACACATGTGCCCTACTCTGCCAGCTACTATGTGGGTTCTGGGGATCCTCATTCCTGCTGAGAAAAAGCTTTATCCATTAAGCCACCTCTCTGGGCCTCCCCTCCTGAGTTTCTTAAAGCATATGATGGGTTATGTGAACTACACTCTTCCATTCGTGGAGTGTAACATGAGAACCTGTTCCTTCTGTTAAACTGTTTAGCCTCCAGTGATTAATATTTTATTTCAGATAGACTTTCTAACTTTCACATATGAGAGGAAACTTGTCTTTGTCCTTCCCAGCATGTGTGTTTAATGGAAGATTTGCTAATAAATATCCTTACTAGAAGTATACTTCTTTTCTTAGAACTCCAAAAAGATACTAAATTCAAAACCTTCTTACGTATTGCATGTTAGAAAGGCATTAGCATCTTAAGTTAAAAGGCAAGCAGATGACAACAGTTCAGTTTTGAATCATAGCTGTTTTTGACTTTGGCCTTCACAGAAGCATACAGACCATCTGTTTTTTTTCTTGCAGATGGCAAATTGTTGCAAGTGGTCTGTTGGAGAGTCTCAATGTAGTGTGGTATGAAAATAAAACTTTTTAAAAATAGCTTCTTCTGCCACTACACTTTATTCTTTGGTATCTAAGGTCTTGTAACCACACTGGCCAGATTTTCCAATTCGCTTTCACTCATGAAGGTATTAGCTCAGGCCTTTTTAAGTACCTGCAAATTTTCTGAGTTTCCCCCTACCACTGACATGTATAGTTTTTGTTTCTTCCCCTTAAATCTGGGTGAATCTGAGACTAATTAATTATCAGGGAACCAGAAAAAGCAAAGATGAGGTTACAAGGAAAAAAAAAAGTAATGTCTGTTCTTAAGGTGCCAAATCTTGCAATAAGTTTGATTAGTTAATGTTTCCAGAGTGTGAAGAGGCTCAAATAACATGGGGAAGCCATATTGAAATACCGTGGTTAAAAGCTGAGGCGCTGAGTCATTCCACAACTGGCAGCAGGTACATTAGTCTAAAATAAAAGCCTACATATTAATCCCACCCTCCACTCTTTTGGTCTGCCCAGCTATTACCTCAGATACAGAGCAGCAGAGGACTGTGCGGTGCGCTAGTCTTTATTCCTGACTCACAGACGTAAGCCGCATTGGAGGCTGTTATTTGACAGCACTGCATTCTGAGGCCTTTCAATCTGGCTTTGTGACAATCCTCTGTGACTTGAAGGGAGGACTGAGGTATCCTCTCTATGCACCTCACTGTTTCTTGTATCCTGTGTTTCTCTGGTCTTGACTGTAACAAAGGGAGAACACAGAGCTCGGGCTTGTACATGAGACTAGGGCAGTCTGAAGATCTCTTTTGGATTTCATGTCACACCTTCATGCCAACAATGACCAATCGGGCAGCAATGCCACATCTGAGGGCAGTCCAAAGCCCTCACCTTTCTCCTGCTACCACTGCCATCGGCTCAGTGATCTATCCCAGAGACCCTCAGTTTTCCATGAAACAGAAAGGGGAAAGTATTCAAGTTAATAAGGAAAGAAACACTATCCAATGCCACTGCCTAAAGCTCCTAAATATGAATCTTTTGTCTGTGAGATTGTGAAGAATTTGTATTCGTTTTTCCCATGCCACCACGATGAACTACCTGATACAATTAACTTATAAAGAGAAAAATTCTAATTTACTTTTTTTCCCTTTGAGATAGAATCTCAGTATATATCCCTGGTTGGCCTGCAACCTACCAGGGTGGCTCAGACAAGCCTTGAATTTGTGAGTGATCCTCCTGCCTCTGCCTCCCAAGTGCCATGTCTGGCTCAAAAAAAATTTTTTTTTTCTTTTTAAATCACACTTCTGGATGTTCCAGTTGCTTTGAGTCTCTTCTGTAGCTTCCATACTTTGGGAGGACTTTGTTACAGAGAAAAATGCTTGTCTTATGAACCAAAAGACAGAGAAATGGAAATATTGCAGGTCCATATTATCCTCTAAGACATGTCTCAGTGACCTAAAGACCCCCACCCCCAGGAGGCATGAGTTCCTGTAGACCTCACCACCTCCTAACACCACTGGCCACGTATAGATCTTTGGGGGAGGTTTACTGACTATAGCGGTAACTTTGTTCTGTCACCTCACACTGCACAGGTAACAGCCACAGTGTGTTGTAAATGTTTAGTTAAGACAGAAAAGGAAGCCAGCATGGTGGGACACACTTCTAACTTCAGCACTGAGAAGCTGAAATAGGAGGCTCATGAGTTCAAGAATAGCTTAGGTTGCATACTGCGTTAGTGGCCTACATAGTAAGACCTTTTCTCAAAATGTCCCCATACCAAAATATATTGAAAAGACATTAGATTTGTATAGTAAAGAAACATGATCTCTGTATATGAAGGGTCTGGTATCTCCAAAGTTCCAGGTATCCACTGAGAAACGTGAAACACAACGCTCAGAGTAACCAATGTACATTACTTTTTTTTTCATTTTTCATTTATTTTTTTTTTTTTTGGCAGTGGACAGGGTAGTGCGTACTAGGAACCAGTAAGTTTTAATGCCATTGAGAGTTTTGAAGCTTGACAATCCATCAGAATCATCTTCTGTTTAAACAGTGACTCAACTTAAGGCTGTAATTTATGAAGTCGTGCAGTATCATGGCACTGCACTGGACTCTTTATGTCTGTCGTTTAAGCCTCAGAACAAACAAATAAAACAAGTTCTAATATCTAGGGCTTTCAGGACACTTGATGGACCGAGGCACTGACTAACTTGCCCAAGCAGAAAGCCTGGGATTGCAGGATTTCACTTTAATTATAGAAACCTTTGTATTTCATTGTGTCACCTGCTTGTTTGTTCAGGGATGTGGATATGTAATTCTTAATGAATTTTCATTTGAATGCTTCGTTATTTCAACTGTAAAGTGGACAAGTGAGTCAAAGTTTTGGGGATTTCCCATAGGAAATGACCTTCATCAAATGTTTCCCCTTTTGTCATGTTTTTGGACATCATTTTCTTTTAAATGGCTCTTGAATCCTCATAACACCCTTAGAAAAGGTGAGAGAGAAAATGGCATTCTTATTTTCAAGGACTTTGGACTTGATGTAATAGGAAGAGTAGGTAGACTTTGGTGCCAGACTGAACATTTAAATCTGGCTTTGATACTAAAGATTTCAGCTCTTCCGGGGCTTTCTAAACAATGGCCCCAGCTGTAACAAAGAAATCACCCCCCCTCCTTCGTGGATATGGTAATTCAAACAATAATATAACACAAAGAGCCTCTGTCTTAGGGCCTTGTTTACAGGACCTGTCCCATGAGTGTTAGTCCTTCCCCTCTACTCCCCTCTGTACCCAGGGACTTGAACTTACCCTTGGGAGTTTGCAGTCAGCCTGAGTGAAGGCCGAGTGGGGAAGGGAACAGGCAGTTCTGGACAGTTTGGCCTTTTATCCATCAGAGATACAGTGCAGTGATATTCACAAATGTGAAAACCCTACGTCATCAGGCTTTAGTTAGTATTTTAAAAACATCCTGGGGACAGCTGGTAAAAGTCCTCGAGAAGCAACTACACAAAGTGGTCCCCTGAACTCTATACATATGCTGCTATGCATGTAAACACACACACACACACACACACACACACACACACACACACACACAACTTTAAAAAAATTTAAAAATACATTCCATAAGCCTAAGAATGGAAAAGGCATGGAAACACAGGGGATGATCCTAGGAGTCTTGAATTCTGCTGAGCAGGCACTCTGTTTTGCTGCTGTGTGCCTGGGAAGGCAAAAGCAATCTCACGCCAAAGGGCCAAAGGGGGAGGAAGGTAGGAGCAGCTTCCTGGCACGTGCTCACCAGACTCTGGTTACCGGAGGCCATGTCTACGTGATTGATTCTGCCGGCTACGGGCTTCTCTTAGCCACTTCTCTTTATTTAATTCTAGCAAGTTGCACAATCTTTTCCTGTTTGTTTTTGTTAGGATTTCCTTCCCTTTATTTCCAACAGGAAAACTTTATCCCTTGGGATTTCCTCTGTGACTTTTTTTTTTCAGTCACTACAATTTAATGACTTCTTTGTGATTGAGACTTTCTATTTTCATTCTTTTTCACCCCCATGAGACAGGGTCTCTCTATGTAACCTTGGCTGTCCTGGAACTTGCTCTGTATACTAGGCTGAACTCTTAAAGATCCCCTGCCTCTGCTTCTCAAGTGCTGTGATTAAAGGCATGTGCCATCACTGCCTGCTTCTATTTTCATTCTTAAATTTACTTTACTAGTTTTTTTTTTTAATTTCTTTTTCTGGGTGTTTTGAATAATTAAAACAAAATTTCAGTTTCTGTGTGTATATATATATATATATATATATATTCTTAAACCTCTCTAAAATAATCACAAAGGTAATATACATGTATAATATGATACATTGAATAATATATACTACATATTTCACCATGCAGCTAGTATCTGCCCACTGGTGTGTTTGTGCACTATACTTTTATGTCCTAAGAAAGTTATTGCCACTTTGTTTCCCCCATCACTCAGGAGGATGCTGTTCTAGAATATACAGCAGACTGGGTTATTCAGTTATTCACCAGGAGCAGAGATTTACCTCTTACATATGTGGAGACAGAGATTTAAATTCAAGGCTCTGGCATCTGGTGAGGGTGTTCTTGCTGCTGCTTCCTCTCTGGAAGGTGTAAGGTAAGGGGGATGAGAGGAGGAAAAAAAAGAAAGGGGTGGGGGGGAGGAGAGACAGAGACAGAGAGACAGAGATTCAGAATGTTTTCCATCATAAATTACAGAGTGTAAGTGTAAGTAGCACTGTTTAAGGGAACCAAATAAAAGAACTTTCAGGATCTTTGGGCTCAAAGGTTCTGAGAAGCCCAATCTCCAAGTCAACAGCTTCATCGAGAAGCTGGAAAGTTCAGAGTTACATAAACTAATCTCCAGCCAGGATCTGATAACCAAGATTCTGAAGTGTCAGAGGTCAGGAACTGACATGGTGACACCTGGCTAGGAAAACATAATATCGATGTATGTAAACCCAATCCTTCAGAAAAATAGCCATACCCAAGTGCCATCTAGGCTTTGCCGTGTTTTTTTTTTTTTTTTTTTTTTTCTTTTTTGGCTTTGTCACCTCTGTCTATAGGTAACAGCTACTGGGAAAGCGGTGTTCTGTGGAATACCAGCTACAGGAATGAACAAGTCCAACACCACCCTTACCCAGAGGCAGTGTGCCTGAGTCACAGGGCCTTGGTCTGGGTTCTACTGCAAGTCAGTAATTTGAAACTCTTTTTAAAAACTTAACTCATACTATATTTGTAATATCAAGCCCACCAAGTAAGAAAATTCCACTTTATACACATTATAACTTGTGCCAGATAGCTTCATATTCCACAGGGGTTTACACTGTGTGTGGTGATTTAGGTATGGAACTTAATTTTAAATTGTGTGACACCAGTGTCATAGTTTCATTTCATACCAGGCAGGAAAACATATCCCCATCCTTACCATGCCAAGAAACCTAAAAGTAACTCCCCATTATAATTCCATCTAAGTTGCAAACCCAATCCTTCAAAAAAAAAAAAATGATACCCAAGTGCCATCTACCATCTAAGATGCATGAGCGACTTCGTTGTATTACAATGAAAGTCGAAGGTGAGTGCTGGCGCATAGGTCTGTAGGTGGGTCTAGGTAAGCTGATGCAGGATGCTTTGCTAGACCGTTTATAATTATCACACCGATTCCTCGAAAGACCATGAGAAACAACAGACACCACCGTCATTTCTACATGAAGAAGCAGATACAGAGAAGTTGTTCAGGTAGTTGTCATAGAGGCGAGGGATGGGTCCAGAACCAGCACTGGAGCCATATGGAAGCCAGCCTTCATAACTCACTGTCCATTTCTGTACTGCTTCAGAGGCTAATCAGAGCTTAGCCCTGGGAGATGGTCTTAGATATTGTTCTTCTATTCATCTTCTGTCTAGTAGGCGTGGATGATGTGCTGGGATTTGTATTGTACCTTTAGAACATGTGAGAAAGCCATCAAAGATGTCAGAATGAAAATGGAGTCACTTCCATCAATCTATCAAAAAAGGTAAATAAAACCAGCAGGTTTTGAAGGAAAGTTTCTTAGGCCTATCTGCCTGATGGTGACATCACAAAAGGCTGGCAGGACTGTCAGCTTTGTCTAGAGGCCAGCATTGCCATATACTACAGGAATTGTGAGGACATCTGTCCAAAATGTCTGTTTAGTCTCTCACTCATTGTACTCTGGATGCTGACTAGCATGGCCAAGAATTATTGCTTCAACATATATGATGAAATCCTCTTCATTTTTGTCTTTAAAATTTTCCCCTTGCCCCAATTGATTTAAATATTCTATCACATGAGATCACTACAGTGACCCACTGTTCCCAAGTGAATATCAATATTCCTTTGAAAAATTCTTTGGGAACAATTAAGGCTGACATATCTTGTATATTTTATACATCCATAGCTTATATAACTTCTCCAACAAAAGACAAATATGCATTTTAAAAATAGAACATTACAATTTATCAAAATTTTACCTAAGATTTTTATATAAAAGTGGAAACTTGTTCATTAAATATTCATTGACCGTGACATTTGGCACATCATATGCAACCAGAAACAAATCAGAAACATCTATTTAAGACTCAACTAAAAATTTTGTGTAAAATATACTAAAAGCTCATGAATTAAGTTTTAGGCATTTTTATTTAAACACTTAAAAATTCTCAAGTGGGATTCAAGGCCAGGTATCCTTTGTAAGTGCCTGGCACTTGCTTTCAAAGGTTGTGTGTTGACTGTTCAGGCCATGCTACTGTCTGCAAGCTTTCTGGTGAGTCTAATTGGAATCAAAATGGAGCATCACTGACCTAAAGGAGAAGCAATACCTACAGGGTGATGAGTCATTGCTGAAATTGCTCCATTACATAGGTCTAAAGCCAGTCCCTTCCCCTCCCAGCCAGATCCCTTAGAAAGCTTCTTTCTTTCTTCCTCCCTTCCTTCCTTTCTTTCTTTCTCCCCCCTCTCCTCTCTCTCTCTCTCCCTCCCTCCCTCTCCCCCCCTCTTTCTTTTTTTGTTTTTTTTGAGACAGGGCTTTTGGGTGTAACAGTCCTTGCTGTTCTGGACTCGCTTTGTAGACCTGGTCTTGAACTCACAGAGATCCACCTGCCTCTGCCTCCTGAGTGCTGGGATTAAAGGTGACACCACACCTGGTGGAAGTTCTTTTGTTGGCCCTCTATTTCTTCAGATGCTTTCTCCTTGCTTTGGTGCTACTGTCTCTAAAGATAGAAACTTCTAAAGGCTTCTGTGTTTTCACTCCTTAGCCCATCTCTGACCAGTAACCATGGTCTCTATTATCCAGAAACAGAGCTGATAATATATACAGATCTATGAGTTATGAGTAATAGGTGTATATTAATAGGTGATATTAATATGTATTGAGACTTCCCTGATGGCTTCTGGGGACCATGAACAATGCTAGAATATTTACTGCCTCACCTCTGAGAAATTGATAGGATGATATTGCTGAATGGCATTCCGAGATGAGCACATCCAGTGGCTCTTAAATTAATTGTTATTGCAGTAATTGATGGGAAATGTCAATATGAGACCAAAGAGAGGGCAGGGCTACTTTACATAGTGGTGGAGCTAGCTGGCCCAGAGTCTTAACTATTGGCTCTGCCTATCTTACCCTGGGAGAGTCTGTAGGTTTACACACCCACAGTGTCTCTGAGAAGCTTGGAAACCATCCATCTGCCCGCAGGCCTGATCTGTTCCACACACAGCACCGGATATGGCTCATACCCTAGGAAGCTTCTAGACTTTATAAATAATACATATATGCTAAAAACATAACTTTTGGGTGTCCAGTCACACTGTGTTAACTCTGTACCTTTATGCACATGACCCTCCGTCACAGGCAGTAATTCAGTCTTCACCCAGTAATGACTATGACCAGTCGTTGCTGCCTGCGTATGATGGTACTTAGAATACAGGAGCAGGTGACTTCATATTCCTTGCAAGTGTAACCCATGAGTGCATGCATGATCCCACACTCCTAACCACTGATGCCCTGTCTGTTGTGCAAATGGAATGTGTCTGGTAGCCTGCCAGGCACACACACTATGGCTTTGTGCGTGTATATTATTTAACCAATAAATCTTTACTAGCAATGGATCCTCAAGTTACAACCACTGGAAATACAGCGGTGAAGAAGACAGAAAAAGCTCCATTCCTTCCCAGATGCAGTAAGGAGACAGACAGTACCTGCCATATCAAGTAAAGAGATAAGACAATTCAGATGGGCAGAGACTGTCCGCTATAAGAGTGTACAGCAGGGTGAAGCCACAGGAGGTATGGTGGGAAGGTGCGCCATACTTCCTATTGGCTCACTGGGACCTCCCTGTTCATAGGCACCCTCTGCAGTCACACAGGATATGTGTTGTTTATTGGAAACACAAACTCTCAGGAACCGCTCTAGACAGACGCCCCAGTCAGACTGTGTATTTTAGCAACAGAAGATTCACCCATACGTTAAAAATAGAGAAGCAAGGAACAAGTTTCTGTTACTAGCAGCCAAGATTTACAATGTGTAGCCCTTTTTCTATACACACTAACCATATATACATGAAGGGAAACTTTGGACTTTGCATCTTGAAATCTATTATTTCAATATAAGTATATGCTTCCTTTATCTGCAGTGCACTGTGACCTAAATAGAGCTTTGAAATTCATGTTGAAATCTAATTCCCATTATTAGAGAGCCAAAAGTCGGGCCAACTGGAACCTTGTCAACATGTCATTAGGGCTCCTCGTATGAGACCAATTGGTTAGCTTGAAAGTGGGTCTTCTATAAAAGCCAGTGTGGGCTGTACCTCCTTTGAGTTCCCTGTCTTTCAGTGTGTGATGCCCCGAGTTACCTCTGAATTCTGCCTGCCAGAAGATTATCAGTACATGTGAGCCCTTGACCTTTAGTAAGAACCCTGACTCCACATAAACTTCTTTTATGTATAACTTACATAATCTGTGGTGTTGTGTCATTAGTAACAGAAGATGGACTAATGGTGTGTTTGCAGAAACTAAATCACTAAAACACTGTGTTTTGTCATAGAGCTAATGATATAATCATGGGTTAGCGTTGCTGATCCAACATGAAGTGATTCATAGCTCTAACTGAAAATATCATAAAAGAGGCATTGTAAGTAAAATTTTTTAACCTTTTCAAAATATGGAATTCAATGCATTGATGCCAACAAAGGGAATAAAAATACTGTAAAGAAAGAACTTCAACTTATTACAAAAATATAATACTTGAAATATGACTGTAATAAATTTTCTCTAAAGCACAATGTCCATTACAAGCACTATGTAAACAATTAAATGACTGTGCTTGTATTTTGAAGAGCAGATTCATAATCGTGCACATCACTTCAAAAAAGCCACCCAATTTTACTTAAGTGCACATAACAGTTTTTTCTGAGGACAGTTTCCTTCAACAATTAACATTCAAATTTATCTTGCTTACCTCAGGGTTTTAAAAACCTACTATGTAAAGAATTTCAGTAAAGATTTGTGGGCATTTTTCTTACTAAAAACATTCACAAAATTAGAAACTACTCAATATTCCTCTGCTTTGAACTTCCCAGCCTTCTCATCGCCCTAATTCTCCCACTGCCCCACAGGTCTTACATAGAAAGCTCAGAAAAAGGTAACAACAAAGAGAGGCATCCAGGTACTGCTATGGTGTCATTTTACATGACCTTCAAAGGCTTAGTTCCTGGGGAGACAGCATTAGGAGACTGTAGAAGCTTCAGGAAGGGAGGCCATGGCCCTGAAGGAGATGTTGGGATTCTGCTTTTTCCCTCTCTTTGCCTTTTGGTTCATGGCCCTGAGGGGGGCCTTTTTGCTCCTCTGTGTTTGTACCATGTTGCGCTGCACCACTACAGGAGCACCAGGGCTTCTAAAGCTGTGAGGCTAAAAAACCTTTCTCAAAACAAGTTGACTATCTCACATATTTGCTGCAATGGCAGCTGGTTAATGCATGCACTAAATCGTCTGACAACTGGCTCAACCATCAGATTCAGTGAATTTTGTCTGTAGGGTTTTCTATTGCTGTGATCAAATACCATGGCCAAAAGTAACTTGGGGAGGAAAGGGTTTCTTTCATCTTACAGATTATGGTCTATCATCTGGGGAAATCATGGGAGGAACTGAAGCAGAGGTGATGGAAGAGTACTGCTTATTGGCTTGCTTAGTCTGCTTTCTTATACCATCTAGAACTACCTATCTATGGACGGCACCATCCCCACTGACCTGGGCCCACCAGTACTTCATCAGGGATATGCACTATAAACTTGCCTACAGGTAAAGTGGCAACCAATGACAGGTCCAACTTGAGGCCCATCATGAGAGGAAGCCCACCCCTGACACTGCCTGGAGGGCCAGGACCCAGAGACTGGATAGCCCAGAGACCGAGGATAGAACCAAATACAATTGGCACAAAAAAATCAAAGAAATTATGAAATGATTCCTAATAATCTTATGTTATATTCACACACAGGAGTCTAGCATAAATTGTCATCAGAGAGGCTTCATTTAGCAACTGATAGGAGCAGATGCAGAGACCCTCAGCAAAATATGAGGCAGAGCTCAGGGAATTCCATAGAAGAAGGGGGAGGAAGGATTATAGAAGCTGGGGGTGGGCATGCCAAGGACATATAAGAACACAGCCCGGGGGCCAAGAAGGCGGAGACCTACACTGACGCATTTTGAACGCGTGGAAAAAAGAGCCATAAAAAACACAGAGTTATTGGACACTGTGCAAAAACCGGAGGGGCTAGACCCCCCCAGGAACACTCACAGCTCCCAAGGGACTGTTAAAAGTCCCAGGGTAAGGCTCTTCCCCCATCTCTTACAGACACGGAAGCCAATAAACCCAGGATTTGGGAACTCCCATTTGGAGAGGCGCCTGGTAAGATCGACCCCAACTCACAGCAGGCAGAATCAGAGGCCACATGGCTATAGATCACTAGCCTATTGGACTCGCCACACCTCAGGTAGAACTTATACCCACTTAAAAAACTTTGCGAGATAGTGGAAGTCTTAGCAAGGAACAAACAGGGGGCTCAGTGGGTGGTCCGCAGCTGCTCGTGAAGCGGAGGGCGGGAGGTTCCGAGAGAGCTCGGGAAGCCGGGAACACAAAGGCGGGTGGGAGGGGCCAAATCCCGCGCACTCACGGCAGCGCAGCTGGGGAGGGAGCCCGGCTGGCAGGGCCAAATCCCCGTGAACCCACAGCAGGTCAACTGGGGAGAGAGCCAGGCGTGGGCAGGGCCAGGGATCCGCGCACCCACAGCTGAGCTGCTGGGGCGAGAGGATCACTCAGGCGGCCGGAGGATCTGGGGCTTGGTGCACCCATGGCCAAGCAGCCAGGGAGCGGACCCGCGGCTGCGCAAACAGGGAGGGAATCAGGCACAGAGGCCAGGCATGAGGCGAGAAGCCTAGTGAGAAACCAGAAATCGGGACCATAGCTGTATTCTGGAAAATCCAGACATATTAGATGTGGAGCCAGACCCTGTCAGCCTCCGTGACGGCAAACAAAGCCCACAGAATCTGTGCCTGGGCAAACAGGTCCATACCATCAAAACCATTACAGGCTGATAACTCAGAGTGCAACATAGAGAAGTCTGAATTGGGAGCACTGAAACAATCCCGGTCCATTACTCACAACCTGGGAATAGGCTGCACCAGCTCACAGAGCTTCAGGTGATTAAAACCACAGTGACCCTGAAATCCCCCTGTAAGCAATGACAGATAGCCAAGTAACTCGTCCCCTGCACAAAATCATCCACTGTGGTTCCAAGCACAGAAAACAGACAGCTAAATGCATCCAATGGCCAAAGGTCAAAAAAAAAAATAGAAATCAAGGAAATATGACTCCAACAAAGCAGAATTATCCTAGCTCATCCAATTCGGATGACCTCACACCAACAGAAACACATGAAAACGTTGACAATTCTGCATTATGGAAAGTGATAGAGTCCCTGCAAGAAGAACTTAAATCTATGAAGGAATTCAAAGAAGCCACAATTCTACAAGTCAAAACAAGGAACAACACCATTAAAGAGCTCCACGCCAGGGTGACAGAGCTTGAACAGGAAAAGGAAAAAGCAATGAAAGATTTTCATACAAAAACAAGCAAGCTGGTGAAGGAAATGTACAAAACGAACAAAACCATACAAGACATGAAAATAGAAATAGAAACAATAAAGAAAACACAGTCAGAGTTAAAAGAGGAAGTGGAGAACCAAGGGAAGAGAACAGGAACTACAGATGTGAGTATCAACAATAGGATGCAAGAGATGGAAGACAGGATCTCAGGCATGGAAGATTCAGTGGAAGAAATCAGTACAACATCCAAAGAAAGTAAGGAGGCTAAAAAATCTCTCACCCACAACATCCAAGAAATCAAGGACTCAATGAAAAGATGGAACCTAAGAATTATAGGTATAGAGGAAAGAGAGGACTCCCGACTCCAAGGTCCAGGAAATATCTTCAACAAAATCATAGAGGAAAACTTCCCAAACCTGAAAAAAGAGATGCCAATAAAAATCCAAGAGGCTTACAGAACACCAAACAGATTAGATCAGAAAAGGAACTCCTCTCGCCACATAATAATTGAAACTCCAAATGTACAGAACAAAGAAAGAATATTAAAAGCTGTAAGAGAAAAAGGTCAAGTCACATACAATGGCAGACCCATCAGAATTACACCTGACTTCTCCTCAGAAACGTTAAAAGGTAGAAGGGCCTGGTCAGATATACTACAAGTCCTGAGAGATCATAGGTGCCCAGCCAGACTACTTTACCCAGCAAAACTCTCTATCAACATAGATGGAGAAAACAAGATATTCCATGACAACATCAAATATAAACAATATCTACCCACAAACCCAGCCCTACAGAAAATCCTAGAAGAAAAATCCCAACCCAGAGAAGAAAACTCCACCCAAGAAAACAAAGGGAATAGAAAACCCCTCAGCAACTAAACCAAAAGAGGCACAGGACCACCACCTATAACAAACTAATGGTAAATAACAACCCCAGGTCACTAATATCCATCAACATCAATGGACTCAACTCCCCAATAAAAAGACATAGGTTTACAGAGTGGATCCGCAAGCAAGACCCTTCCTTATGCTGTATACAAGAGACACATCTAACTATGAAAGATAGACACTGCCTCAGAGTAAAAGGCTGGGAAAAGGTTTTCCAAGCAAATGGACCCAGGAAGCAAGCTAGAGTAGCCATCCTAATATCAAACAAAACAGACTTCCAACTGAAGTTAATGAAGAAAGACAAAGAAGGGCACTATATACTCATTAAAGGGAATATTCATCAAGAGGAAATCTCAATACTGAACATCTATGCCCCAAATACAAAGGCACCTACTTTCATAAAAGAAACACTTCTAAAACTTAAAGCGCACGTCGATCACAACACATTAGTAGTGGGAGACTTCAACACCCCACTCACAACAATGGACAGATCATCAAGACAGAAGACAAACAAAGAAATATTGAGTCTAACAGAGATCATGAACCAAATGGACCTAACAGATATCTACAGAACTTTTCACCCAAACACAAAGGAATACACCTTTTTCTCAGCTCCCCACGGAACCTTCTCCAAAATCGACCACATAGTTGGTCACAAGGATAGTCTCAATAGATACAAGAAAACTGAAATAACACCTTGTATCTTATCAGACCACCACGGAATAAAGCTGGTCTTCAACAGCAAAAGAATCAACAGAAAGCCTACACACACATGGAAATTGAACAGCTCCTTACTGGATGACCACTGGGTCAGGGAAGAAACAAAGAAGGAAATCAAAGACTTCTTAAAATCCAACAACAATGAAGACAAAACATACCCAAACCTATGGGATACAATAAAAGCTGTGCTACGAGGAACGTTCAGAGAACTAAGTGCATTCAAAAAGAAAATTGTGACAGCTCATATTAGTGAATTAACAGCTAAGCTGGGTGAATTGGAGATAAAGAAGCAAACACGCCCAAGAGGAGCAGAAGGCAGGAAATCATCAAACTTAGGGCTGAAATCAACAACTTAGAATCAAATAGAACTATACAAAGAATCAATGAAACCAAGAGTTGGTTCTTCGAAAAAATCAACAAAATAGACAGACCCCTAGCCAGATTAACTAAAAGGCAAAGAGAAAGAACCCAAATCAACAATATCAGAAATGAAAAGGGAGAAATAACAACAGACATCGAGGAGATCCAGAAAATATTCGGGTCCTACTTTAAAAATCTATACTCCACCAAATTTGAAAACCTAAGCGAAATGGACAATTTCCTTGATAAATTCCACCTACCAAAACTAAATCAAAATCAGATTAACAGCTTAAACAGACCAATAACCCCTAAGGAAATAGAAACACTCATTAATAATCTCCCAACCAAAAAATGCCAAGGGCCAGATGGCTTTAGCATGGAATTCTACTGGACTTTCAAAGAGGAGCTAACACCATTACTCTTCAAACTCTTCCACCACATAGAAACAGAAAGAACACTGCCAAACTCATTCTATGATGCCACTGTCATTCTGATTCCTAAACCACATAAAGACCCAACAAAGAAAGAGAACTTCAGACCAATCTCCCTCATGAACGTAGATGCAAAGATACTTAATAAAATACTAGCAAACCGAATTCAAGAACACATCAAAAATATCATACATCATGATCAAGTAGGCTTCATCCCAGGAATGCAGGGATGGTTCAATGTATGAAAGTCGATCAATGTAATTCACCATATAAACAAGACGAAAGAAAAAAACCACATGATAATCTCGCTAGATGCAGAAAAAGCATTTGACAAAATCCAACACCCCTTCATGCTAAAAGTTCTGGAGAGAACGGGCATACAAAGACCATACCTAGAAATAATAAAGGCAATATACAGCAAGCCAGTGGCCAACATCAAATTAAATGGAGAGAAGCTTGAAGCATTTCCTCTAAACTCAGGGACAAGACAAGGATGTCCACTTTCACCATATCTCTTCAATATAGTACTTGAAGTCCTTGCTAGAGCAATAAGACAACTAAAAGAGGTCAAAGGGATAAAAATTGGAAATGAAGAAGACAAATTATCCCTATTCGCAGATGATATGTTAGTATACATAAGCGACCCCAAAAACTCCACCAAAAAACTCTTACAGCTGATAAACAACTTCAACAAGGTGGCTGGATACAAAATTAACTCAAAAAAATCAGAAGCCCTTCTTTATACAACAAACAAATATACCGAGAAAGAAATAAGGCAAACAACCCCCTTCACAATAGCCACAAACAACATAAAATACCTGGGGGTAACTCTAACCAAGCATGTAAAGGACCTATATAACAAGAACTTCAAGCCCCTGAAGAAA